>JADLZK010000908.1:600000-786826 GCA_015847255.1 Hyparrhenia diplandra | reverse complement strand
AGTGCTGTCCAACGTGCCCCCTGCCTTCATTTCCTCAAGTCTTCTTCCAAGACAATCCCTTGGTCTTCATCTTCACGTATGTCCAAATGTTGCAGCAAATCATCCAACTCATACTCAAGCTTCCCTCCAGTTGCAATTCCATGTTTGATTTATCCATCTCCCTATCTGAATAGATGGATGGACACCGTAGAAGAGAAACAAATCCCCCAAAATCACAACCAAGGCCGAGAAACAAACCCAATGTTTGCCCTTTAATCAGCCCGAATTAAGAGAGAGGGAGATTGCTGCTAGTGTAAATCTAATTCAACGAGGGAGAGGAAGAGAAGATTCTCACACTAACAAGTAGTGCGAGCAGCAGAACCCTAGGGGCTACCCAGGGGAACTCTTGAGCTTTAATCCCTCTTTCAGCTCACTCTTTGCTTGTGTGGTGAAAGGAAACTAGCCGAGCAGCTAGGCTGAGCTCAGACGGCGGGATGCCTTGCCGGGGCGAGGCGTCGCTCCGTCCGTACAAATCGCCGCGGCTCTAGAGGATTCGAGACGCGGAAGGAGGCGGGCACGAGCCAGGGCTTTAAGCCCATAATAGTATGAGCAACGTAGGCAGGGCCCAGCAGGCTTATGAACCAATCACTAGGCAGGGCTGAAGCCCATGAGCAAAGGTCCGCTGCACCTGTGCAGGTCCGTCACAGAGATATGATTTCTATGTGGAAAAAGTCTGAATTCCTCCCCCAACTATCACGAAAGTTTACTTTTCTCCTCAACGTCAAAAACCGGACAAATCACCTCCCTCAACTTTTCAAACCATGCAAAATTACCTCCCTCGGCGGTTTTGAGGGCTATTGCTATAACCGGCGGTTTGCCTTTTTTTTTTTAAAAATTCGGTTGAATCTTTAAAAAATCATAGTAAATCACGAAAAATCATAAAATGAAAAATCCAATTTTGTTAGACTCCACATGATTAGATCTACACATTGAATATATAATATGATATGATTTAGTACAAAGTTTTTTGCTATGAAGGGTTTGTCTTTTTCTTTTTATATTTATTTGGTTGAATCTTTAAAAATCATAGTAAATCACCGAAAAAAATCATAAAATAGAAAATCTATTTTTTTATACTCCACATGTGCATGTCTACACAGTGAAAATTTTTATTGTAGCTTTTAGATCTATACTTTTGTGTAATTTATTGAAATAATTCATAGTCGCAACTTCTATAATTATTTTTGGACTAAAGCATACCATATTATATATTCAATGTGTAGATCTACTCATGTGGAGTCTAAAAACTTGGATTTTTCTATTTTATGATTTTTTATGATTTACTATGATTTTTCAAAGATTTAGCCAAATAAATAAAAAAAAAAAGACAAAACTTTCGTAGCAAAAACTTTATATTAAAGTATATCATATTATATATTCACTGTGTAGATCTAATCATGTGGAGTCCAATAAAAATTGATTTTTTATTTTATGATTTTTCTGTGATTTACTATGATTTTTCAAAGATTCAACCGAATTTTTTTGAAAAGGAAAAGGCAAAACCGCATATCAGAATATACCGCCCTCAAAACCGCCGAGGGAGGTGTAATTTACATGGTTTGAAAAGTTGAGGGAGGTGATTTGCCCGGGTTTTGGCGTTGAGGGAGGAAAAGTGAACTTTCGTGATAGTTGAGGGAGGGGAATCTGACTTTTTCCTTTCTATGTCTATTTTTGTTTTCTGAGCCCATGAAAAAGAGGCCCACCTCCATACCAAAGCAAACAACAGAGATCACCTGTGTATGGACGTATACAGTAGATGATATAACTGACGATTAAAAATGTCCAGCCGCAGCAAGCTGTGGACGATCATCCAATAAAAAAAAAAAAAAAAAAATTAGTTACATTATACATGGTTGGTTAGTTATATCTTACCACCCAAAAGCAATTCGCAACTTTTGTTTTTGTTGAGGAAATTTCCCATCTTGCCAGCTCCAATTGATGGTCTCGACTTCGCGTGCTTGGCCGATGGACCCCTATATCACTCCCACCTTCTTTTTCCGTCATCTCTCAATTAGCTTGATGTGGCTAAACCACTCACGTGGTGGCTTTATCTGCTGAACCCATGCCCATGTGGACATGATGACCTTTTAATAACCTTACAACAGATGTAGCCTAGCTTCCATCTTTTTAATAACCTTACAACACATATTGACAATAGCCACCTACTTATTCTGAGGCAATGCTACCAATTTATTAGAGCTAGAAATTCTTAAATGTTTAGGATTTAATTAAAATATGGTAGGACGAAGCCTAATTAAATCTGAAGAGATATCTAGCTAATTATGGGTCTGAGTACCACACAACATGTTATACATCCTATTACAACGTGTGGGCATGTTTCCTAGAAATAAAATAAAATAATACAACCGGAAAAAGGATTTTAGGGGACAACCTCTCTAATTAACAGAAACAGGCACATCGAGGGACCGCCTCTGTAAATCGTCACACGACATCTAGGTAAAAGACCGCCTCTATTTATTATTTTTAAAGGCAGACATCCTAAGGTGAGCGCCACTATTAGCCGAGTATTAACAAAGGCAAGCATCCTAAGGCGATCGGCGCTATTTATCCATTAACAGAGATAGACTTCACAAGATGGCTGCCGCTAAAATCACTATTTATAAATACATGCATTCTATGTGTCAGACTCTAGAAATTGATTTAAAGAGGTTGTCATTGTACACTACAAGAAATTTGACCTTCTATGACAAATTTCATATGACAAAACACATTTTAGTCATAGAAGTGATGTGTTTGTGACAACTTTTCTTTGGATGACAAGTGTTTCTAAGTTGTAGTTTAGTCATAAACAACCATCACCATGTGCACTTCTCAACCGTTATGACAATAGCTCATGCCAAAAGTGATAGAATGTAATTGTCATTAATTAAAAACATGGTTTTTTATCATTTGTGGAATGACAAGAAGTGGAGAAATAAAATTAATAGGAGCATACATTTATATGTATATTAATTAAAAACAAAGAAGACAAATAGAAAATAAAATTTTTAAAAAAATACAACAAGATAAAAATTAATAGGGGTATACATATATTAAAAAGACAAAAAATAATAAGATTAAAAAGTTGAGTCCATAAGGACTCATTCTTGGGACCTCAAATAAATTATAAATATCGGTCTTTACCATCGAACTAATGACAAAATTGTGTTAGTGGTTTGTCTTTTTTTTCTATAAATTTTATCATCTCGAGCTTTGCATTCGAACGGAAGAGCTCTGCACCCGATATCATTCTGGCAAGATCGGCGGAAGCCTCTCGACACCAAGCTATAGTTGAGAGCAGGCGACCGGAAGGCGATTTGCATCCGGCGCCGATCTCCTCCATTCTCCTTCCACTCTCGGTGGCGGATTGGCGCTGAGAGGATGGGGAACGAGGAGGCGGTGGCCGTTGTACGAGATACCTATCTACTATAGGTAAATCAGCCCCAGCAGCCCTTTGCAAGGTGGAGGCGGGACTGCGGCGGTGGAATAAAGAACTCCGGCTTCTTCTCTCCGCCTCGCTGGTGAGTCTTCTTCGGTGCCGGTGATGAGCCGGAGTGGTGTGTCTTCCCGGATCCGAGTTCCGGATCTCGTGGTTTCCTTTTGTCCCTCTCTTGTCGCCGTCGATTTTGAGAGGTATGTTTACCAAATGAGATGAAATCGGGTTGGTTTGTAGTTACCACCTATCTTGGTGGTTCGGTTCCCCTTCGGGTTCTTCGTCGTCCGCGGATTGAGCTTCGGCGTTTCTTGGGGCGTTAGGTTCCTCTCAACGCCCGACGATGTGATGGCCGTTAGCCGGATCGTTCAACGATAACAAAGCATGTCGACTTTGATCTGCTGCTTAAGACGGCAACTACAATCTTTTCGTGCCGCGGGAGGAGGCCGCCTCAGTCACGGATTCCGGCGCCGGTGGCGAGGAAGACCGAGATGGTTACAAGGACTAGATTGTAATTTCTTTTTCTATCGAGGGTGTCTTTGTAATATGGGCTGTAATCACCAAGAATATAAATGAAATATCAACCCGGTTTCTCAAAAAAAAAAAAAAAAAAAAACTAAACTAATGTAGGAGTATACATTTATCAGGCGCTTGGGCCAGCCCAACGCGGACTGCCCAGCGTGTGGAGGGTGGACGACGGCCCAGGTGAGTCTTGGAAGTGATTTTTTTTAAAAAAAAATCAAACAAAAAACGTTCCTGGAGGTGATTGAACTTGAGATCGAACGCTTCTAAGTTAAAGCTCTACCACTGAGCTATGAAGTCTTTAGTTGTATTTCTTTTTTTCTATTTTTATTTGAATGTTTAACATTTGGTTCCTGATTTTTTACCAAAAGAAAACAGCAAAATAAGTATGGCAGAAGTGTATCGAGCCTGCCACCTTCGGATGAGAAAATTCAGCAAACTCCACTCCTGGACTCTGTTTGTAACGGGGCGGCTCGTTCGGCGTTTTGTACCTATATATGCACGTATATGTTCAAAGTATGAAAATCCTAGAGTTGAGCCACGCAAAAATCTATACCTACTAATAAAACGTGAAAATTTCTGCCAATCTACCCTAGATTTCTGTCCGCCTCTGTCCCCTTAACATGGCTCGGTCTCGGTCAAAAGAAATAAAAACGTACCCGCATATAGGTATTTGTTTTGGAGAGCGCTCATAGATGTAACCATCCATGACTCAATCGACTCAACCTCTCGCGTCAACATGCATACAATCCTAAACGGACTGGTATAGATTTAGATCTAATATATGATGTTTGTTTCCTGGAAGGAGATACAGCCAGAGCTCGAAGATCAAGCGTGCGGCTGCATGGTGGTTCGATCAGCAGCCCCAGCCAGGACTTGATCGAGTAATGACGGCGCCCGACGATTGTCCCCGGCGATCATCTTTACCTCGCCCGATGTCTGGTGGAGAGCGCGGCGCAAAACAAGCAGCCGCCTGGCGAGCCCGGCAATCGTGTCCAGCGGCTAGCATCTTCGGCTAGCTCGTGAAACCATGGCACCGTCCTCAGTACCTCCAGAGCTAGCGAGCCCATCCAACGTCCTGGCAGCTTGTTCCTCATCACCATCAACATATTGTCACGGCTAGCTACATGTATGATCGAGCGCATCTACACGGCCAACACGGGCAGCAAGCCAGCAAGCATGACAGCGTTCGTCCTCGGGCGTGGCAAGAAGCAATGGCAGCCCAGCAGTGATGAGCCCGTCGTCACGGGCGTCTTAATTAAGCAAACGGCCGGCAACCCGACGATCATATCTTCACGTCCTGCAGTAAGGGCAGCAAATCAGCACCGGCACGATGAGACCAGCGGATACATCAGATCTGGTAGGCATAACAGCCTGACATGATGAAGTTGCGTCAATACACATCAGCCCAGTGGCGATGAGACGAAGCCCTGTGGTAGCCCGGCCGGCGGCAGTCCATCTTATTCGCGGTCCGATGAAGGCATCGGCAAGCATGGAACATATATGTTCAGAGTCAGCCATGCATGGCGTGCGTCCCTCCAAATTCATGGTGGTGGGGATGAGCCCGAATGCATTCCAATGGTGGCCTGATACACGGCTGGTGGCGAGCGCGGTAGCAAAATAGCCGCCTGACGACCTAACATGCTCAACAACGTGCTTGCAAGTTTCGTCATCCAACGGCATGCACAAGCTCCATGGCAACTCATGACGGCGGTTCGTCGCCACGAAGGACTGCGGTATTTTTAGCTAAATGATGCGTGTGGTGGCCGGTGGATATGATAAAGGCCCCAACGGTGGATAAGGCTTCCATCCTTAAGTTGTTTTTTTTTAAAAAACATGGAGAAGTGCCAAAAATATTAGAGGAAATATAAAGGGAAAAAAAATAAAAGGATACATAGAAACAAAAGAAAAAAGATATTAATTTTTGCATGGATCAGCTGTGAATATATTAAAATTAAATAAATATCGTTCACTTTTTAGTCAAGTTCAATGACTATGCATATTTGAAACATTTTTTATTACTAGCACATACGAATTTCTCGTTGCTAATTGTTATATAAAAAGTTGGCATAAAAATATAAATATTCAATCGAATAATTTGTCATTTACCCGTAACAACGCACGGGTCCTTTTCATAGTAAATTTAATACTCTGAGAAATCGAGAACATTAATCACAAGGTTTTTCCTTTTTAACTTGTTGTCAAAACTTGTATCTAGTCTTTCTCCCTCATATTATCTTTAAATTTGATAATTTTTTTTTCCTATTTTTTTAAAAATCATTCTCTATCTATTTATTGTGTTTATAGGGATATTACTTTGTCCATATTTTCATGGAACTTTGTTTTATCAATTCAACATTTGAATTTCCAAAAATGGTGACTTCAAACAACATTTTGAAACACTAAATGACTTTAAATGAACAAGTTATGAACATAAAAGTTGTAAAACTCATCAGGATCTACAACCTTTATTTTTGGTCATTTCTTCATCCAAGAAAGTGATGATAACATTGTTCACAAAATTTATATTTCTCTCATATGGTTTTAAGAAACTATAGTAGATATGTAAAATATGTGAACAATGCTACTATCACTTTCTCGGATGAGAAAATGACAAAATAACATTTGTAGACCTTGATGAGATCTACAAATTTTTGCCTGATGGCTAGAGCTAGAAGCTCATATACACATGCAGTGGCGTTTCAGAGCTGCTGACTATGGTGCTTTTGGCCAGTCATAGGTATCTAATAATTTAATCTTCCAACCACAGAACTAGTTAATGTGTCACACGATACATGAAAGTTAGCTGTCCACTAGTTAATTTAGGTAAAATCAGAGAACTAAAGATTTATGTAACAGAATTTTCATGGGCATGTTTGGCATACATAGCAACAACAGCTGTTGTGGCTCCTATCCTCATTAATTGACATTGCCCAGAAACTGCCTAACCCAACTTGCTTGGGACAAAGGGCTATATATATTGTTGTTGTTGCCGCCCAGAAACTGTCTTCGGTGTCTATAATTGACTATGTTTTTGTTGTGTGTGTTTCTATCTACAGGCTTAAAGTGTTGAGAAGTGAAAAGATGACCTTGCTATTGATGGATAAACCAGTTCTTGACCATCTGGGTATACATGTTTGCACAGCCTATGAAGACCTTACAATCTATGCCATATTGTCTAGTTGGACTCCTGCAAATATTTGTACGGTGCATTAGTTTTTCACAAAACAATCAGCTAGGATTTGGTGATGAATGACTTGTGAAACTTCCTGTAATGATCAGTTTAGATGTCTAATTACTACTGTTATTAAAATGTATGTGGTTTATTATTTATTACGATTCTTTATATGGGTTTGGGTTGGAATTTCAGGTGCAAATGGGCTGAAATATTACTGGGCCTATATGAAAAAAATAAACAGGCTGTTAACAATTGGGCCAAAATGGTTAGCTGGCCCATAGGCTAGTTGGGCTTAGTTCAATTAGAATTGTAAAACCAACCCATGGGTCAATCGGGCCAAATTTGTTTTTATGACAAATATTTTTTGTCATACTACTTGTGTCACGTCATACGCCACATCATAAGCCACATCATACACATGGACACTTGTCATCATCCTACCTATTGTATTATGACAAATATAGTGACAAATATCGTAGTGACAAACTACACAAAGAGTCACTAAGATTAGTGATAATTGGATCTGATAGTCACGGAAGGGGTTTAATTACCCACCTTTCACTACCACAAAACTGAATACCCTTGAGGGTCAAAAACCCTCAAGGAAAGCCCCAAAACCGCCAAGGAAACAAATCGTGGCTGCCAGCCCTCAAGGAATGTCCGCCAAGGGTAGATGGACAAGGAAATACCTATTAACTTGAGTGTCGGCCGCCACAAATTATTTCCCTTGAGTGTTGCACCGCCAAAGAAACAACTAGGCCGTCAATTTTTAACACCGCCAAGAAAAAAGTAATGACACTCAAAAATATATATTTCCTTGAGTGCCAATGACACCCAAGGAAAGGTAATACCCTCAAGGATGTGTATCATTTCTTGAGTGCCAATGACTTTGCTTGAGTGCCGACAAAGGACCCTCAAGGATATAGGAACAAAAGAGACAAACATTGATACTTGTTCTAGCTGGGAATCGAGCTCGCGACTTGTGCCTCACATGAGACTGACTTACCACTGCACTACTAAGTCTTTTGAGTCTCAAGTAAATGTTTCTTTCTTTTTGAACATCAAAACTCTAGGAACTTAAACAGGAAAAGGTTTCCTTGGCGGCTACAATAATTTACTTGAGTGTTTGCACTCAAGAAAAACTACAAACTCCAACTCCTTGACGGTTGCTTTGTACACCCAAGGAAATGTGAATTACCTTGGCGGTTCCTAATAACACTCAAGGAAATATGAATTACTTGGCGGTTCAAACAAAACACTCAAGGAAATATGGAATTAACTTGGCGGTTTTGGTTAGCACTCAAGGATATGGATTTCCTTGGGGGTCCCATATAACCCCCAAGGTAATGATATATCCTTGGGGGTTCAATTTAGCCCCTCAAGGAATTGCTGCGCACTCAAGGATATTCAGTTTTCTGGTAGTGTTTTGTGACAACCACCATATAGTCACGTATAAGTGCAATGACAAGAAAAAAAAAAAGTAATTGTCACAATTAATTAGTCACGTAAGGCCTAAACTCTTGTAGTGGTAAGAGGCCTGCCACTAGAAGTAGTTACATCTAAACATAATTTATAACTATTCCATATGAAGTTGGATTAAGCCAAAATTTATGTCAGAATTATACCCTTGATGCGATCTTTATAGCCCTTGGTGCCCACCCTCTAGGACAATAAGAAGACAGAAGCTGACACTGAGTCTATGCCAATGCTCTAGGACCTGTTTCCACAAGGGTCTTGCATGGATATGGAGGTCACATGTTGACTGAGAAGCTAGGTCATGATGGAGTGACCGAGAATTTAGCCAATGTAACACCACAACCCGTTAGTAGCCCGTAGTAGTTATGGAGTTGGCACATGTGGCAAATGTGTTGTTGTAGTTTGTGGGTAGTACCATCTTAGAAGTTAATTAGGAATGTGAGTGCCAGCTTATAATCCCTTTCATGCGAAACGAAGCACCTCCAAGTTAACCCTTTTATACAAAGCGAGGACGAAAGTGTTGAGATGGTTGAATCCCGACATTATCCAAAAATTAGCCTCGTCAACAACCAGTTGAGTAAGCGAGCCATCGAGGAACTTGAGCCACAGAACGTCCTCACGTTTCTCCTTCCAAATCATCCAACCCATAAGAAAAACAAAGGTCAAAACAACACCGGGCAGCCATGGGTACACTCTTTCTAGAGCGAAGCCACCAGAGCATGGTGTCCTCATGGACCAGCACCCGGTTGTCCAGCTGAAGCATGCTAAGAATGGTTGCCCAAATCTCATGACCGAAGACGCAGCCTAGGACGATGTGGTCCATAGCTAGTCTTCGGTGTCTGGCCATAGAGGATGCAGTCGTCCGTGTCCTGAACTTATTCCAGCAACACCTGGGCCGTAAGAGCCCCCCAATGTCGCGCACCCACGCCCTGTTTTGCAGCACCAAAGCAACGTCCCTCCGTGTGTGCGCACGAGGCACCGCCGCAAAGAGCAACGGTTCGAGCTGTTCAATGCTACCATCCTCCAGCCAATTGTCCATCCAAAAGAACTAAAGAAAGTGGCCGTACCATCACCGACCATGGATTTCATAGCTGCCCGACAGATGGCAGCCACCGCCTTTTCTCTGGAAGTAGGTAGGTCACTCCAAGCACGATAGACATCCCCGTCCAATGCAGCCACTCCCATCTCACCTTCAGAGCGACACCAGCATGGCGCAAGTTGATGAGGCCAAGTCCGCCAAGCTCTTGAAGCTGGCAAACAACTTCCCAAGCCACACGACAGCGACCATCACTCACAGAATCTGAGCCAGACTAGATGAAAGCCCTTCTACATTTATCAATTTCTATGTAAGGTTGTGAGTGGGGTGCTGTGGAGGTGCAGGCAAAAGCCTTGATGGTGATCTTGACAACAGCGACGCATTTGGGCAACATTTCCCTTTCTGAAGGTATTGTTATGGCAATCCGCACCACTCATGTCCACGGATCTCTAGGTGAAAACCTTGCATCGGATTTTGAGATGGGTGGTGTCGGTGTCTTTCATCATTTTCCTTCTTGGAGGCGTTGTCTCGGAGGCCCTTCACGCTTCATTGTTTTCCTTCTCGGAGGCGTTGTCTCGGAGGTCCTTCACTGGGGCAGTGGGTCTAAGTAACGTCGACCGGGGGTCTATGTAACCCCAATCTCTGGGGCGGTCGAGCTTCAGATTTGTGCAAGGTATATTACGTGTTGTCTTCATTAGGGCAAGGCAGTCAATTGTGCAAGGCCTTGACATTAGAATGCTACGACAAGTTTGGGTAACGAAGCTATAGATTAGGATAGGGAATTGAGTCTCGTTTCTCTGTATGCCTTAACTTTGTGTCACCGTGTAGGTAACTGTGGTCTAAGCACCATGAGTCTGTATCAAACAGCTATACACATTCTTGTGTGAATGTTGGAGGCCGGAATGTTATATTCCTCTATTTTTTTAAAAGAAAGGGGGGGTGGGGGAGGAGAGTATTGGCTCAGGTGCGCACAAGGTTGAAGGTTACAGCCTTATTAAACCAGCCTTGCTTATCCCGTCGACTTGGATGGTGGTAGAATCGCGGGTCGGTGGAACCAATCATTAATTGAGCAGCATCATCCCCTTTCCTCGATGGTTGGTTTAGGTATTTCCAGCTGGTCTCTACATTGCTTTGGAATTTTGTTCATGGTCCCTAAAGCGTGCAGGTCCCAAAGGTTATTCCTTACTTGTTGCATGTGGTAACGTACCTCGTAGTACATGGTAGTAGCAAGAAAAGAAACTATATACATAGTATACTGTATATGTACCGACAAAACTTTCATTCGCAGTGGATGTCATGTCAGTGAGCTTGCGCGGTAGCTTATATACATGCAAGGCGCCGGCCCGGCCGCGCCACGCCACTACCACGGGCAACCAAATCAGCTAGCATTTGTTTGAATATCTTAAGGTAAGTATATTGGTGTTGCCTAGGGCTGGACAAAATGCTCGCAACTCCTTAGCTTGTTCGACTTGAGTCGTTAATAGCTTGGCTCGACTCGGATCGTTTATATTTTTCAATGAGCTGAGCAAACATTCTAGCTCGTGACATTAATAAGCTAGCTCGCAAGCCTAATAAGCCAACGCGCACATTCTTTGATTTGCAATTTTGCATGCAGCACATGGCGAGCACAACAACCTTGATGTCAAGAATGGAAGCACATATTGGCTATATTTTGCAGATATTGAATAGTCTCAGTTTTCCACAAGGATGGATCGATGCACATGGACATTGAAAGACCAAAGATGAAGCTACACTTGTTGCTGCATAATATGCATATGCCCTTGAACATCTGTATGTTTGTGAGTTTGTCACTGGGTGGATGCTTTGCCACCGTGCCTATGTCTTTTCTGTAGGCAACCATTGCATTGATGTCTTTATTTCTCGCAAGTTCAGTCTGTTAGCTAGGGTTTTGGGGTTGAGGGTCCCTCTCCCGTCACCTTTTTTTTTTTCCTGTTAGTAGCTTATCCCAGCCATGTTGATCAGAGTTGGGCCAGCGATTTGACCGAAGGCAGAGCCACTCTTGCGGCAACTGGATCCGGGGTTCCTGAACCCGACAGCGGGTGATGGATTCTCCAGCTGCAGGTGTTGCGGGCAGCAGCTTGTCGGAAGCTTGAGAGTGGCTATGCCATGACCTCGAGGCGAGTTCCTGATGTGTTGGTGTTGGACTGTTTCTGCGTATGGTTGTGAGGGATGCTGTGGAGGTGCTGGCGAAAGCCTTGATGGTGATCTTACCGGTCTTGACAATGGCAGCACCATAGGGCTACGTTTCCTTTTCTGAAGGTGTTGTTATGGCACTCCGCAGCCCTACTGTCCAGGGATCTCCAGGTGAAAACCTTGCCTCCGATTTTGAGGTGGGTGGCATCGTCGTCTTTCGGCGTTCTTGTCCTGGAGGCATTGTCTTGGAGGTCCTTCTTCATGCAACATTGACCGGTGGGTTTATGTTACCCCACCTCTAGGGCAGTCGAGGTTCAAATTTGTGCAAGGTATATTACATGTTGTCTTCACTAGGGCAAGGCAGTCAGTTGTGGAAAGCCTTGACGTTGGAATGCTACGATAAGTTTGGGTAACGAAGTTAGATTAGGATAGGTAATTGAGTCTCGTTTCTTTGTATGCCTTAACTTTGTATCACCGTGTAGTGAACTGTGGTCTAAGCACCATGAGTCTGCTAAACATCCATGTATATGTTGAGTTAGAGTTTCCATTTAACAATGGAAAATTGGATAATTTTGAAGCATATATACAATAGTATGTTTTCTACATATATTTCCTTGTAATGACAAATGTAGACAATTTAGATGCAAATTTAGAAATTAATTTATATTATTCTTAATAAAAAAGATGTATGGATAATTTAGATGCAAATTAGGGGTTGCATTAGATTATTTTTTTTATAATAGCATAAGTCAATAATTTTGATGAAAATTAGGGATTGTTTTAGGTTAGTTTTCCTAATGGCAGAGGTGCTAATTTGGATGCATTTAAGGGATTACATTGTGTTTTTTCAAGGTAAGGGCGAGTAATTTTACTACAGAGAATAGAATAGATAGATCCAATAACTATTATTATCGAAGATTATTAGAGTTTAGTGGATTGATGGTTAGATGCCTTCTGTCTTTATGAGATTTTTTCGATTCATCTTGTTTCTGATGTGTCTCCTAAGGATTAACATGGACTCTAAAAAGAAAGTGTAAGTTGTTGCATGGTTCATGCATCTCATTTTAAACTTGTGTAGATAGATAGATAGATAGATAGATGGACAGATAGATAGATATACGTACTATATAGAGAAACAGAGTTCATTAATGTATACATTACAATGGTACACACGCAGACATGAAACACCTATCCTTGCCATCGCACGCACGTCATGATAGCTCAATCAAAATATTGTCAATTATTGGTTAGTACGTCTAAGGGTGTCATCGTTTCGTATGATGCTCTGCAATAACATTCTCGCAATTGATTACTCCCTCCATTCCTTTTTATAAGACATAGTTTGACATAACATAGTCTTCTAAATTACACTTTGATCATTTATTTATTTTATATTATATTGTTTGTACTTATAAACTTATGATAATTGGATAGTAAAGATTTAATTGCAAAACTACTCCCTCTGTCCCTGAATAAATAAATTTCTTGAGTTGTCTTAAGTCAAACTTTTAAACTTTGACCGAATTTCTAGAAAAACCCGTTAAGATTTATAACATCAAGTTAGTATCATTAGATATACCATAGAATATAATTTCATAATGTGCTTATTTTTATGTCATAGATGTTGTTACTCTTTCCTATAAAGTTAGTCAAGATAGTTTGACTTGCATGGATTCTAGAAATTGATTTATTTAGGGACGGAAGGAGTAACCATATCAAGCATATATTATAGTAATTAAAAACTGTTAGTTAAATTATTGGTGAAAGACTTTAAAATTTAAATATTGATATATGTGTTATCTCATTTCGTGGAAGGCCGGACGAGTGCATGCATGTACCTAGTTATTAATTTAATTATTCTTGCACAAACTAAAGCAGGTCACCGTACCATGAATGCGTCATGCAATTTGTAATACTAGTCCATTAACCTGTGCCCTCGCATGGGCTAGAATTACAAAAGGTATACTATTTAATACATTTGACTAATAAAAAGTTATTTATATTAAATTGTATATATTCTTAGTTTATTTTTTACAAAATAGACATAATAGATGCTTCATAGACTATATCTAATTATCATAAACTCATTACTTTTTTGCAAGGGACTGACTTATATACCATATCCATATTTTTAATTTGCACGACACCTCTGTATATTTTAATATGTAGTTAGTTTGAAACCTTACCATTAACTATGGTGACCCTTGTTGCATCACATATTTTATGAAGTCATGAATCTATTTATTTTTCAAATTTTATTGTATTGACTCCTACATTTTTCTAAAGTTTTAACTCTTGTGCTTATTGTATCTTTTACTAACTCTCATTTTGCAATGTTTTAAAATAAGGATTTTACGTCATAGAGTACATTCTTGAATACTACAATAGCATATGCAATCATTCGAAACTTGCATCATATCACCTAAGATAACTAATAGACGTTGAAATGAGATCTCGGAAGGGGTAGAAGTGCCAACCTCAAGAGAATTTTAAATCTTAAGCATTATAATGATCAAATTTTTACTCTAAAGCAATGTTAACTGTCCAAAAAATATAGCCACCAATAGTCTCGCACAATTCTGAAGATGATTGAATTTTCCTATCAAGGAATTATATATATGTGCAGTTATGATTATACTATCAATACAAATGTCAAACATTTAGTTAAAATAAATATCTAAAGTAACAACCTATATAAACTTTGTCATGGTTACTAATATGGTTTTTAAAAAAAATGTTACAAGTGGGTAATGCACAAATATACATGCTCTATGGTTATTTAAACAACTTTTTAATAGGGGATATTGATTATCTTCTATATTAGATTTGAGAGCAAATTTAATTTTTTAATAATAAGATGAAAATTGGGTTACATAAATTATCTATTGTAATATGAGTACGTGGGTAATTAGATACAAATTTTGGTCTTCTTTAGATCATGATTCTTAATGGTATATGTGGGTAGTTTAAATATAGAGTCATGAGTTATTTTATGTTTCTTTACGCAATAGCAGAGGTGGGTAATTATTTAGAAAATAAAATTTATCCAGTACCTATTATTATCAATGGTGATTAGATTATACCGAATTGATGGTCAAATGTTTTATATTTTTGTGAGAATTTCGAGGATTTTTGTTTTCTGTTGTGCCTCTGGAGGATTAAAGTGGAAGCTCCATTAAGGACCTCTAGCTAGTATTTCGTGTATTTATCTTCTTTTGTAGTGTGATATGCATTTAGTTAAAATCTAATCTTAAGATATATATTTGTTGCATCCCTTTCTCGTGACTTCACGAATTATAGTTTAGCTTTTGACTTTTAATCAAGTTGTACAATTTTTCCACATGTTTAGTAGAAACTCTAGTGTTTTTATTTTTTTTTTAAAAGAGTTTAGTTCCTAGTAGTATTGTTTTCGCATGTTAATTAAGTTAAAACTCAGATTGCACCTTAGCACTGAACTTGTTGATTTAATATATCACAGAATTATATGTGTGTAGTATTATTTTTAAAGTGAATTTATCGATATTATGTTATTGCCATATGGTTTGTTAATTAAACATTTTCCATGCTTGTATCTGTGACTTCACAAATTATAGTTTAGCTTTAGACTTTTAATCAAGTTGTACAATTTTTTTCCACATGTTAAGTAGAAACTCTAGTGTTTTTTTTTTTTTATATATTCAAAATTTATTTCTTATTAAAAATAGTTTAGGTCCTAGTAATATTGCTTTTAAGCATGTTAGTTAAGTTGAAACTCGGATTGCACCTTAGCACCGAACTTGTTGAATTTACTATATCACATAATTATATGTGTGTAGTATTATTTTATATATCATGGAGTGGTAAAAATTAAATTACCAATATTGGTATGACACAATGTTTCAATTAAAATATATACAATATTTAAAATAACATCTTACGAAATTGATTATTATGGAGTATTAATTAATTTAAAGTGAATTATCGATGTTATGTTGTTGCCATGTGGTTTGATAATTAATTAAACATTTTCCATGCTTATAAGCTATTAAAATAAATAATTATCCTAGTGTATATATGTTTCATGGTATATATGGTCAAACGTAGCATTATGGGTATTTAATTTCACAATTTTATAATTTAAAGTGAATTGTTGGTGTTATGTTATTGCTATGTGGTTTGTTGTTAATTAAACATTTGCCTTGCTTATAAGCTATTAAAATAAATAATTATCCCAATGTATATTTATTTTACTTGGTATAAATGGTCAAACATAACATTATGATTATTTAATTTCATAGTTGTGGAAGTTTATAATTTAGAAATAATGTCTCGTACTTTATGCATATTGATTTTTTTTTTAATAGCGTATTACCATTTACACGTAGATTTGAGAGAGGTGGGGTAATTCAGATGCAATGTGAGGGGGTTATTATGAATTATGTTTCATAATGGCAAAGTGGGTAATTTAGATACAAATTTAGGGGTTATTTTGAATTACATTTCATAATGACAAGTGTAGGTAATTTATAGACAAATTTAGGGGTTATTTTGAATTATCTTTCGTAATGACAGAGGTGGGTAATTTAGATGTAAAGTTAGGAGGTTACTTTGTGTATTTTTCGTAATGTGTGGGTAATTTTTTTAATAAAATTACAATAGATCCAATGGCTATTATCGAAGATTATGATTAGAGTCTACCAAGTTAAAGGTTAGATGTTTTTTATTATTGTGAGAATTTTTTAAAATTTATCTTTTTTTTCTATCGCGTCCCGTGAGAGTTAACATGGTGTCTCCGTTGGAGCTTCTAATAAGTAATAGCAAGATAAGATGCCATCTAGTCAACTGAAATTAAGATGTGCGTAGTCAACTCGCCTTGTCTCAGCAATGAAACTTGCCTGGTGGCCAAATGGATAATGCATCGGATGTATGTGCTTTTTTTTTCTGTTTTTTTGGATAACGTATGTGCGATAATTGGCTAATACATAAGACCAATTGGGTGCCTCTCTAGTCGTAGTTTGGTGGTATTCTGGTATGTGTTGATTGCGCGTCTTCCGTGTAATCTTTCAAAAAAGAACTCGCTTGTTACAATCTCCCACCATGGAAACTAGCTACACAAAATCACAGTCGACATAGGCAGGCAGATACCTGTAGTGTTGACGCAGGCCTGATTCCTTCGACTGATGTCTCCCGTACTTATTAGTATATAAGAAGCACCCCATGCCGGACCCCTATACCAGATCACCTAGCACAACGACCAAAGATAACATACTACGCCCACCGTACCGCGCAGCATACACAGCAGCATGTCTCCACCTCGCCACCTCTGCCTCGCTGTCGCGGTGCTCCTCGCTGCCGCCCTCCTGCTCTCTGCCACCGTGCCGGCTGCCAGAGCGCAGGAAGAAAACAAGCATGAGGAGGAGTTCAGCTACACCCCCGGCGACGAGCACGGGCCGGAGCACTGGGGCCAACTCAAGAAGGAGTGGGCGACGTGCAGCACGGGGCGAATGCAGTCCCCGATCGACCTCTCCCACGAGCGCGTCTCGCTGGTGCGCTCCCTCGGCTACCTCAGCCACTCCTACCGTCCCGCGGAAGCCTCCATCGTCAACCGCGGCCACGACATCATGGTACGTTAACACCGGCATGCAGTTCTCAGCTTGGCCGGGAGAAGGACTGTTATTAACGCTAACTAAACATGACAAGGACTGTTATTAGTGCTAACTAAACGTGAGACAAGTGGGCCATGTATTAATGCTGAAGAGCTAACTACTATATGGATGGGCTAAAAGTAGGGTGCAAGAATCCTTACAGCCAGCCGGGAGCCCTGGGATCATTAATAACAGTCCTTCTCACGCTCAGTTAGCCACCGTACCGTCCATTTATTAGTAGGATTCAGGTGCCAAGCGTTCGCAGGTAGTACTAGGTAGGAGGATTATTGATGGTCATTAGCTCCATTCTCCATGTATGCATTTCTCTGACCGGCCGGCCGGTTGATTGCAGGTGAGGTTCGAGGGCGACGCCGGGAGCCTTGTGATCAACGGCACGGCGTACCACCTGAAGCAGCTGCACTGGCACTCGCCCGCCGAGCACACCATCGACGGCCGCAGGTACGACATGGAGCTGCACCTGGTGCACGGGAGCGCCGAGAACAAGGCAGCGGTGATCGCCATTCTCTACGAGGTCGGCCACCACGACGACGCGTTCCTCCACCACCTGGAGCCCTTCATCAGGCGGATCGCCGGCGTACGAGACCGGGACGAGCGCGTCGGTGTGGTGGACCCCCGGCGTGTGCGCGGCAGGGCCAGCGTCTACTACCGCTACAAGGGCTCCCTCACCACCCCGCCCTGCACCGAGGGGGTCATCTGGACCATCGTCAAGAGGGTACGCTTTGCATTGGCCTTTGATTGTATACTTCACTTGCATCACTCATCATTCGATCAACGTACGACTCGTGTATTTTTGGCACACTTGCGTCGGTTGGTTGGTCGCGTCACGATCATATGATGAATGTATATATCACTCATATCATATACATTCTTTTCTGTCGGCTTGGCTTGGGTTGGTGAGGAAATTTTTAGTACGGGTTCCATCTGTTTTTCAAGCGTTTTTGGCTCTTTTCTGCAGGTTCGCACCGTATCCAAGTACCAGCTGGAGCTTCTCAGGAAGCCGTGCACGACGTAAGTCGATCTCGCCAACTTGTTAATTTCCACACGCATGATATATTAGATTGCTCGTACTTTTACCTCTGTTTTTTTACTGGAATGGAAAGTAAATATGTCGCTGCCACTGCACTTCCCCGTTGTTCAAACTCAAACATGTCTAGAATCTAAAGCAATATTGACGTAGTGTGCATGTACGATGGTTTTGGTTTTTCTCAGCCTGACCAAATTTCGTCTTTTGCGTGTTTTACCTGCAGCAGGACAACGCGAGGCCGCTTCAGGAGGCGAACAACAGAAACATCAGCATCTTCCGTCCTAAGCCCAATAAGCATTACTAGGGCCAGTTTCAAGCCTCATATTAGTGATGTGTACATATGGGCTTGACATGGGGACACGTTTGTGAAATGATTCAGTCCGGATGAAATTTACATACATATCACTACAGGAATCCGCTCCTTTGCCGAGTGCAAAAATATTTGCCGAGAGCAAAATGTCGGCACTTTCGGCAAATAGCTTATTTGCCGAAGTGCCAAATAGAAAAACTCGCAAAGAAAAACACTGGCAAAGAGCTTCTTTGCCGAAAGTGTCAAATAAAAACACTCGGCAAAGAATTCTTTGCCGAGTGCCAAAAAAGCACTCGGCAAAGAGGCTCTTTGCCGAGTGTCTTTTTTTGCACTCGCAAAGCATGTTTTCAAATCAGTTTTTGAGGCCCTAAACGAAGCTTAAATAAAAAAGTTTTCAACTACAAAGTTTCATAACTTCTCAAGCTCTACAAGTTTATTTTGGTCATTTCTTCATTTGACAAAGCATCAATAACGTTGTTCACAAAACTTACATCTCTTTCATATCCTTTCATAGTTTCCTACAACTAGAAGAGAGATTAATAAGATTTTCGAACAATGTTACTAACATTTTGTCATATCCTTTCATTGTCTCCAAAAAAGATATGAATCTTTATAGTACAAAGCTTTTTGATTCCAATTCATCTTATCATGCAAAACTAGGTCTAAAGCGCTCTCAAATTTAAAATTCGAATTTTTCAAATGACCTCGGATGGAAAAACTTCCTAAATGAAAATGTAGATCTCAAAGTTATGAAACTTTGAAGTTGACAACTTTTTATTTAAGCTCGTTTAGGGCCTCAAAATTGGTTTGAAAAACTTGTTTGCCGAAAGTGTTTTTTACACTCGGCAAAGAGGCTCTTTTGCCGAGTGTCTTTTTAGGCACTCGGCAAAGAGGCTATTTGCCGAGTGTCTTTTTTTTGGCACTCGGCAAATCCTCGTTTTCAATCCAGGTTTTTGAGAACCTAAACGATTTTAAATCAAAAGTTGTCAACTACAAAGTTTCACAACTTTTCAAGGTCTACAATTTTTATTTAGAAAGTTTTTGCATCCGAGGTCATTTGAAAAATTCAAATTCCGATTTAGTATAATATATGAGGAGCTAATACGTAATCTAAACACAAGTGACAAGTGTAGTGCAAAGTGGTAAGGCAAAGAGACACGCGAGGGAGGGTTGTGGGTTCGAATCCCACTCACCGCAAAGTGTGAAAATAGTGTAGAAAAAACTTGGAAAAAAGACCATGGTTGAGGGCAAGTGGTAGCTGGTCGGTGGTGGCCTCTCCAAAAAAAAAAAAAAATTTTTTTGCTATTTTTTGGGTTTTTTCGACTTTTTATCTTTTGCCGAGTGTTTTTTTGCCAAGTGTTTTTGGCACTCGGCAAAGCTTTGCCGAAAGTGCAAAGAATGCTTTGCCGAGTATTTCTTTGCCGAAAGTGCGCTTTTGCCGAAAGTGCGGCACTTCGCAAAGCCTTTGCCGAAAGTGCAAAGGGGCTTTGCCGAGTCGCGACGAGCACTCGCAAAGTGCAGGATTCCCTGTAGTGTATATTCGACAGCTTATGGCGGATGTTGTATTTTGTAATTCTTTCTGTTTAAGTTCCTTTGTAATATGAGTAAATAAAAATGCTTATTCATGTCCACTTTCATGGGCGTCAGGTATGTTCATAAAATTTTGTTTTGTCCATGTTGATGTGGGAACCAATTTGCCATTACATGAAAAACACAATAGTGAATTGTCACTAATCTGTCCTTCGCATCAGGCCAAATTTTGGTACATATTGCAAGGAATGATGGACCCAAGAGGGCGTGGGTTGAATCAAGTCAACTAAAAACAAAACTAGGTACATTGCTAACTCGCTCAACACAAACAAAATCATTCTACCACCGATGCTCTCTCTTCTGTCTGTCATGGCGGCGGTGATGCTGACCCCAATAGTAGGTGGCGCATGCTGGCCAAGGCGATCAATGGCTTGAATAGTGGCTGCTATGCTAACAAATCTACATGAATTCCTTTTGTGCCTCTTTGTGTATTGTTCCTTGGTGGTTCTTTTTTACTTGTGCATCACTAGAACGTAAACGAGGTCTATCCTCGGATGATACACTACGATTGCGACTCCCAACTACAACCGGGGATAAAGCTTCGTTACTCCCGGTTGAAACTACCAACCGACTAAAGGTCCGTGGGTGAAGCGGCAGGAGGGGCTCAACCGGGGCTAAAGGTCTCCAACAAGACTAAAGCGTTTAGTCCCGGTTAGTCTCTGTAACCGGACAAATAGTTTTTCGGTTTGTCCCGGTTACAGTTTACAACCGACTAAACGTTATTTTTTAAACTGTGCATACCGGCAACGCCCTTTTTCCACATAAGACCCCGATGATTTTGTATCTATCCACCTGCGCCCTTAGCATGACATGTAGGAAAGCGTATAAAAGGAAATACGTTTTCCCTTAATTACATATTTGCCATTCCGATTATAATGCGTATAACTTTTGTGTTTTAAATCGGATTCGATTTGTTCTAGTTCTATTAGATTCATATTTAACTTTAATACACGCTCGTGTCATTCTTTTAACTAATTATAAGTATTAAAATTTGAGGTTAGATTTAATAAATATTGTGTTTTCAAGTGTAATTCACCATATTTGTCGCGCGCGCACACGAGAAAAAATACAAGAATTCCAAAAATGACTAAAAACCTAGGACTTTGCGTGGGGCCATATTTTGGGTGTAAATGCGTACAAAAAGAATTTAAGGAAGTTTGCACATAGGCGGAGCGACGTGCTTCACAAAGGGTATATGGAACCTTTCACCGAACCCTATCCACACACTTAGGTTTCTCGTGTTTGTGTGGCTCAGGCGCTTTGCAAAGGTGCTATTGGCCTCAAACTTTTTCTCGAGGCTTCTTCTACATGGCATGTGTGAAGGCACCGCCAGGTTTGAGAATTTTTGGAATTGTTTGGTAATTTTCTCTCGATTATTTTAATTACCGCTGTGATTCTCCCTAATTATACGTTGAACTGTGACCACCCCCTAAAAGACTCGAAACGGTGCCAAACTTTGCCGCAAGGTCTCTTGTGCCCTAGAAGGCAAAACTTGTGGAGGCCGGTGCAAAAATATTGTGTTTTCGAAGTGTAATTCACCATATTTGGTCGCACGCGCACGGAGAAAAAAAATAAAGAAAATTCCAAAATGACTAAAAAAACTAGGACTTTGCGTGGGGCCATATTTTGGGTGTAAATGCCTACAAAAAAAAATTAAGGAAGTTTGCACATAGGCGAGCGCACATGCTTCACAAAGGGTATATGGAACCTTTCACCGAACCCTATCCACACACTTAGGTTTCTCGTGTTTGTGTGGCCTCGTGCGCTTTGCGGTGTGCTAAGCCTCAAACTTTTTCTCGAGGCTTCTACATGGCATGTGTGAAGGCACCGTCGTTTGAGAATTTTTTGGAATTGTTTGGTAATTTTCTCTCGATTATTTTAATTACCGCGCGACTTCTCCCTGAATTATACGTTGAACTGCGACCACCCCGAAAAGACTAAACGGTGCCAAACATTGCCGCAAGGTCTCTTGTGCCCTAGAAGGCAAAACTTGTGGAGGCCGATGCGAAAAATATTGTGTTTTCGAGGTGTAATTCACCATATTTGGTCGCACGCAAGCACGGAGAAAAAAACAGATAATTCCAAAAATGACTAAAAAAAAAAGCCTAGGACTTTGCGTGGGGCCATATTTTGGGTGTAAATGCCTAAAAAATTTTTGAGGAAGTTTGCACATAGGCGGAGCAGACGTGCTTCACAAAGAGTATATGGAACCTTTCACCAACCCTATCCACACACTTAAGTTTCTCGTGTTTGTGTGGCCTCGTGGCGCTTTGGTAATGTGCTATCAGCCTCAAACTTTTTATGAGGCTTCTACATGGCATGTGTGAAGGCACCGCCAAGTTTGAGAATTTTCGAATTGTTTGGTAATTTTCTCTCGATTATTTTAATTACCACGCAAAGTGATTATCTATTGTCGCCAGATTTAGACCGTGGATGATGAAGAACCGAAAGATCAACGTTAAAAAGATGTGAAAATATATTTCCCGTCGAAAACAAATAACTTTAATAATTTGGAGTATATTTTTTGCATTAACGAAATAGTGATTATGCATTTATATTATGTTCAATATCTACATAAAAATACATGAAACTATAAAATACATATTTTTCATGTGTGCAAGAAAGAAAAACAAAATGTAACATACATTTTTCAAAAAAAATGACCCAGCTTAATAATTTACTACGCAAATAACAAAGGTTTACTATATAAATAAATAGAATATATAAAGTAAAAGTTAAACTCGGCGGGAAATAATAAAATTCAGCCCCTTTAGTCCCGGTGGCCATAAGGCCCGGGACTAAAGGCCCAAAATTTCAGAGATCGGCCGAGGCCGCGCCAAAATTTGCTTTTTAGCCCCTAAGGCCGTCAAGACCCGGGGCTGTCCCAACCTTTTGTCCCGGTATTCTCTACACCCGGGACAAAGGGGCTAGTTTGTCCCTTAACCCCAATACCCGAGATGGATAAAACAGCGCCCTTCTCCAATCCACATCGAACTCCTGCGCGCCGCCTCCGACTCCATCGCTGCCGCGCCCGACCCGCGCGCCCCCGCCATCGCGGAAGCCGCGCGCATGCCGTCGGCCGGGCCCCGATCGCCGATCCCCGCCCGCCGCCTCCCCCTCGCGACCCCGGCGCCCGATCACGTCCGGCCAAGGCGCCGTCATGGCGCTTGACTCTCATGGCGCGCCGCCGGGTCTACCTCAGGCGCCTCCGCCCCGCCTCCGGCCAACCTCGGCCTACCTCGCCGTGGGCTCTATCGGGCGCGCCTCTCGTCTCCTCCCTCGCTGGCCGTTGCCTTACTCTCGCCGCCGGCGTGGCGCTGCCAAGGCTAGCCGACGCCGCCTCGCCTTGCTGTGCCAGACGCCGACGCCGCGCCCGGCTTAGCTGGGTTGCCGCTTCGCAGCTGCTCGTCGTCGTTTGATCCGCCACCGCCTACCTCTTCCGTGATCTTCTCAATCCGCCAACCGCTCATCGCCTGCGTGTTCAAGGCCAAAACCCTAATGCCATGCATATATTACGCCGATCGATCGATCAAATGGAATGGAACGCGACTTCGTTTACGCCGATCGCCTTTGTTTATATATGTTTTTAATCGATCGATTAATATGAAATGTAATGGATTGGCACATATATTAGCATTTGATTGATGGAATTGGAGTACAGAGTTTTTTAAAGATGAATTAGCATATATATTAGCATCTTATTAATGATCCCGCTGGAATGCAGGCATGAAATGAAATGCATTGAAGTTAAAGACGAAGTTTTTTATCATATATATATATACTTGTAAATATATAGATCCTTTCTTGTAAATTAAATATATATATGCATGATTTTTTTGTACATTAGAATTTTTTTGTAAATATATATGCTTGTTGTAAACACATGATTAACTTCTACAAAATTAACTTCCTGTAATTATGTTGTTGTTGTAAAATATAGACACACACATTTTAAAATTAGAATTTTTAAAGTGACTATATATTATTATTAGCTTCGATGGACCTCGACGGGATGTTTGGTGGTCATGGTAATGCTGACCTCGGTGATGACGTATTAGCCCACATAATCAATGAAGGCACTCGATATAACCAAGACGGGAGTGCAGTTGTTGTAGATGACGGAGTCAATACCTATCTCTTGATGATCAGATGCCACATCTGGATATTGACATTGGCGAGGTATAGTTACGTACATGATTTTATATGATGTAATAATGTGTTGTAATTTTGCACTCATAAATATATATTTATCCAATCTTCGTACACATGTGTCTATGCATATGTAGGGCTTTAAGGACGACAACCGAGCTTCAAAAAGAACAAAGTATGGTCCAGGCCCTCGTAAGCCGGTGGTGGGCCGCTACATAATATCAGAATTTGATCCGAAGATAGGGCGACCACTTGGACCACATGTAGCGAAATTTGTGAAACATTGTGGGTTCCTTGTAAGGGACAGGATCCCGATCACTATCCGTGAATGGAAGAAAAGGAGTGGCTGTACCAGTTTTGTCTCTGATGCAGACAAGAACTTAATGTGGGAAGATTTGCTTGGAGAACATTTCACACTCGACACAAGTGGTTACACAGATGTTATCCAGCCTGATGACCTTTTGCGACGTGTCAGGCACTGGACTATGATGAAGATGGGTGAAGCATTCAGAGACTGGAAGAAAAAATTGTACCATAAATACGTCAAGGTGGGCAAGACGCCAAATTTCAACACTCAGGGTCCGAACAGAAGCTAGAGCCGTACTGGGAAGACTTTGTAGCTTACCAGACTTCTGAAGAATTGGAGGAATTGAGGATGAAGAACCAAATTAATTCCAAAAAGAAGGAATACCACCATACGATGGGGTCAGGTGGATACCTGAGCTATACTACCAAGTGGGTAAGAGTGGAACAAGATCTTGTTGCCAAGGGGATCGTGCCAGAAAGTGTCGATTGGAATATTCGCACGATGCAATGGTTCTTTGGTCACGGGGAGGCATAGATCGGGAGACCGGAAGTTGACTTATGGTAAACGTATCGAGAAAGCACATGAAAGACTGATGCACATTCTAAAGGAAAAAGCTAAAGGTTCCTTCGTTCCCGACAGAGAGGGGATGAACTGGCATATGCCATTGGTACATCCGAGCACCCCGCCAAACGAGATATTCCTCAGCGGCAGCATTGGGTGGAAGTATGGTTTCCCCCGAGGACAGAGATTCATGGAAGACTCAAAAAGAAGGAAGGCCGAGCTTGCAGCAAAGTTCAACCAGTTGGAGCTAGAGCTTGCTGAGTCACGTCGGCGCGAGAGAAATTATTGGAAAATAATATGCAGCAGGAAGTAAGCGTGAGAAGTCAGAAGACAACCGCAGCTAGCATTGAGCCGGGGGGATATCGAGTCGGCGCCCAAAGTAAACTTTAGCGCCCCAAATCCAGATGACGCAACACTGCATTTCCCCGTGGATGACGCCACTCAAGCTATAGCATGTGAGCTACACATACCTAAGGGGAATGGAACAGTCAAAGGTGGCCGATGTTGTCGCCATTCGTCCTAACGAGGACCCTACCAAGACACCAATAATCCATAACAGGAAAGTACCCCGGGATATGCTGCAGTCGGAGTGGATAGAGTTCTTAGAGGTTTTCAAGATATAGCTCTCGATTATGAAGGAGGTGATGAGGAGAAGACTCTAGGAGAAGTTGAGAAGGGTATCATTGTGTGGCGCAAGCGCTACATCATTATTCCTGGGTTTGCACCACCCTCACCAAGGCAGCAGGATCCAACCTTACCGCAGTCTCCATGGCAGGATCCAATCACCTTAACGCTGTCTCCAAGGCAGGATCCAACCCAACCGCCATCTCCAACGCAATTGTCTCTAATGCGGTCTCCAACCCCACCGCCTCCTTTGACTAAGCCATGTACCAGAGAGGGAGCCTCCTCGCAACCAAATATATCATCTGCCCCGCCAGGGAAGACGATCAAGAAAACCACTTCGAAACCAAAGAAGATCATCAAGAAATTGCCTGGTGAAATGACAAACGAGGAATTGGCGGTGGAGACCAGTAAAGAAGTTGCAGCACACTTTGCAAAGCCGCTGCCCAAGCCGCTTTCTCCGTTTTCTCGCATAGCTCCAAAAGAACTAAGGAGAAAAGTGAATGAAATAGACAGGAAGAAGAGGCAGAAAAAGCCGGCTTCGCCAATATCGGACTACAACCGCTGTCTGGTGAAGGAAAACGAGCGAGCTAAAAAACAGGCGACAAGGAAAGGTGTTCCGCAACTCGGAGAACAAGAATTGCAATCCATCCCTCCACTAGTTGTTCGTGATGAATATGGTTCGAACAATGCTGTTGCATCAGACATGCTGGCGCTAATTCAAAGCGGTCAAGAAGGAATCGATTTGGTGGAGATGAATAAGGTCTTCACTGCCATAGGTCTTCGAATAGAGGATGTGGAGTTCCCCACGGTTGAGGAAGTTGATACATGGCAGAAATATGAACATGGTAAGCCATTGTGGGATCCTACCAAAGAAGGCCAACTGACTACACAAATGTACCTGCTACACAAATGGTACATCGAGGAATGTCGCCGTGGAGAGACGTGTTTCGTGTTAGAATCAGAGATCGAACATTGGTTTTGTGGCAATGATGTTATGCTCATCGATTTTGATGAACTACACCAACTATTCCACATGAGGGACCTTGACAAAAGTATCCTTAGCTTATGTTGTCTGTAAGTGATTCTTTATACTAATTATTATTAAGTCACTTCGTAAGTACATTAGTTTGTGTTTATTATCCTCCTCTCACTATATATCTATATGCAGAAATGAGATGGTACGCATGAGACAGAAAGGGATTGAGACTACTGGATTCATAGATCCACAGGTGGTATACAAACCAGTACATATCTGGCGTAGATGGCGAAGGTCCACAGAGAAGAATATGTTGCTATTCTTAGAGAGCCACCACAACAAGAGACGTGTACTCTTCCCCTACAACTATGGGTGAGTGTTCATAATGGCTCTTTGTTTTCCTTAATTATATACCTCTAGTTAATTATGAGTGTAATATATGCTTGCGTATGCGTACACATACAACAATCAATCATCGGATATTGTTCGACTTAAATCTGATTCACGGTGATCTAAACATCCGACTCACTCTTCAAACCCCAAGACGACTACCAAGATATGATCGATTTTATCCGGAGGTAATTGCGGTATCTCTAGCACAACTAATATATATATAATTTGTATGCAATATTAAGGGTTCAAATATTTTGTTTTTTTTTTTGCTGCAGTTGCTTGGATAAAGGTCGTTCAAACACATCGATGGACCGCAAAATGCCACTAGTTATCCATAGAAACAAAGTAAGTACTATATATTCCTATCTTATTTGAATTCCCTAATGATGATGCTTCAATTCCTATATATCAATTTACCGTATCACATTACAATTTTTTTTCTCATACAAGATTGTCCGAGGCAACCACAGGGGACCAATCTCGTGGATTCTACGCTTCCGAGTTCATAAGGATATGCTCACATAGAAGCAAACAAGAGGAAGATGAAGTACGCCTATATATGTACAACACAATATATTTTCCTTTATTATATATACACATATATATTTATATACTAATACTTTTTCTTTAACCCGGATTGAAGACGGAGCGCTTCATGAAGAATGTAACCATAGCGAAATATCATTTCCTAAGAATGCAAGAGAGCATAGCGTAATTTATTAATGATCGGGTCTTAAAGCCCTGGGCTGAGTTCTACGTTGACCCCAATCGAGAAGTGGCTTCCAAACCGGGACGACAAGGACTCGTAAGAAGAAAAAGAAAAGGAAGCGACAAAGGAAGCCGAAAAAGGAAGCGAAGTTTGACAAGCCTTCAAATATATTTTGATGCATTGAAATACTTAGCTCGCTTTTGACTATATTTTCAGAACTTGTACTAAATGTGCCATGATGTGACGTTAAATACAATGCCCGCTCTTGGCTATATTAAATATGTATGTTGTATGTTATTTGTGTATGCATCGATCCATTCGAAACTTTTCAAATCGCTACAGATACATGTCATTGGCATCGTGAGAATCGAATTCGAAAACCAATTTAATTTTAAAAACAATGAAATCATCAATCAAAAAGAAGCAAAAAAACACAAAAGATTGTTATTCGGTTGGTCTCACCAACCGACAAAAAATGAACTGACCACGTGGCTAGTGAAATATGCAAAAGCCCCCATGTTTGTCCCGGTTGGTATCTAGAACCGGGACTAAATGTGCCGACCATGTGGTCGGTAAAATGCAAAAGCCCCCCCATTTTATCCCGATGGATGTCTAGAACTGGGACTAAAACTTAGTTTTATCCCCTGGTTGCGGTCTTTCTGAAAACTATTAGTCCCGGAGCGTAGTCCCGGTACCCAACCGACAAACGGCCACCACGAACCGGGCTAGACCTCATTTCTCGCACTAGTGATGTTGGTCAAGATGGCCCTTGTGATTATTCTCATGCCAACCGACCTTATTATTTACCTTTTAGTGCTTTTTGATAACCTGAATGAGATTTTGTCTAATTGGTATCTCTTTTGGTTCTTATGGTTCTTCTCATCCCAAGTGAGTTTGATCGAGCTTTTACATGGATTTCTATCACTTGGATGAAATTTTTGGTTTTTATCTTTCAAACCTGTAAGAAAAATGGACCCTATGGGCCATTTAGTTTGGATTTTGGTGTTTGATGATCAACATGACTATTTGGACTAATATTATTTGCTAGTGTTTTTGGACGTAGTTCAAAGGATGCAAAGTGGACTTGGACTTAGACAATGTGGTGATCCGGATGATCAACACCTCAAGCAAGACTTTAGAAGACATGTTGAAGATCTACAAGTATAAGCAAGAGTCCAAGGCACAAGATGAAAAAAGCCCGGACAAAGACTCACAAAGAAACAAACGGGCAGCTACAACTATAGCACCGCACGTGTCTAGTGCAGGCAGCTGGGGCACACTTGATGCCAAGGTGTGCACGAAGCATTGCCACAAGTGTTCACCAGATGGGTGCACTTGATAGGGGTTCCAGAGAGGATGCAGCTCAGGTTGGAGAAGGCCAGAAGGCACGGACGTCACACCGGACGGCCAATCTCCAAATGGTCGGCAACGGCTAGAAAGCCAATGGCTAGCTGACTTGGATGCACTGGACGTGTCCGGTGGGTGCACCGGACATGTCTGGTGCCTGCGCAGAAAGCCTATGCAGCCTCCAACGGCTAGTTTGCAATGGGAGGCTATATATATGCCCCTACCGGCCATTTGAGGGGCGTGAGATTTGGGAAACATGCCAAGGGTGTTGTTACACCATTCTAGTGCTCTCCATATGCATAGTGCTTAGTGAATCACTTGGTGATTCACGTAGGTGCTTTGCGAAGTGCTTAGGCTAATTAGACCACCACTTATACACTTGCTCTAGGATTAGGCCTAGTGTTTAGTGAGGATTGCATACCTCTTGCCAAATGGTGCTTGCGTGCACCGTTGTTGAATTCGGAGGGGCTTGTAGTTTTGCGAGACCACACCAACCGCGTTTGTGGTGTAGCCGCCTGTACTGTAGGGAACGAAGCCCGTGGCGGTTTGGCTGGAAGCTCAATAGTGAAGATGGCGGGGAGCAGTCTGGGAAAGGCTATTCCGGAGACCCACTTGCGTGTGGGGAAGGCCCGGAGCTATCCAAAGAGTGACCTGACCAGGAGCTTGGCCCTTGCGAGGGCTTCCTTGTGAGGGGCTCTAGCGAGGATTAGGGGGAAGCTTGCATAGTTCTTGATACCTCGGTAAAAATACCGGCATCGTGAAAAAGGATTTTGCATCTCTATCGCCCTTTACCTTTCTGCATTTACATTGTGTACCTTGGTTGTGTGCTTTACCTTCCTACCTTAGTTGCTAGCCTAGTTGATAGGTTGGAACCTAGGTTGCATAACTCTTTTACAGTAGAGAAAGCAACACACCTAGCAAAAGCTTAGTTGCACATCAGATAGTTTATTTATTGCATAGGTTTTGTTTAGGTTGAAATTAGAGGTCATAGTTTTTAAGTTGCCTAATTCACCCCCTCTTAGGCATCATGGTCCCTTCAAAACCATTTCTATCTACATGGATGTTGTCAACACGCTCATCAAGGGTGAGAATGTGATACCAATGATACCTTAAGGGAGAGATAGTGAAAGATTACCTTATGGGGGAGAATGTGAAAACCAAGTTTTGATAAGGACATTGGTTTGCTTGTGATGAGTGATTAACAAATGATGAAATAACTTTGAGTGCCTTTTTGGATTGCATGAAGCTTTTGAGTCTCTTATTTTACTCTTGAGTTGCGTTTATCCCCTGCCCATTATTTGGGAACCGAGAATTTTTATTAGAACTTTCAAGATCTTTTCTCATATTAGGTGGACTTGTGTTTGCTTTTACTTTGACTTTTAGGTAGTTGAATGATAATTTTTTTCTTTCAAAATTTCTTCTATGTGCTTTGGTGATGGTCAATGCATTCATAAAGGAAGAGATTGAAAGTCAAAGTTTTTCCTAACTAATATTAAAATTAAGAGGAAACAAAAAATTAAGAGGAAACATTAGTCCTAATGATCACCTTGTCACTCAATCACCAAAATCATGAATGAACCTTGCTAGGTGACATTTTCATTCTGGGTGCTCCAGTGATAGTGCTGCTTCGTCCCCTCCCGCCGGCACTCTTGTCCATCCTCCGCTCGTCTCCTGTGCCATCCTTCGTGATTCTCGACATTTGAAGATCTGGTTGTAGTGGTGTGTGTACTAGTTGTAGAGGTTTTTGAGATTTGGTTACTCAATTATTGTTTGTTGATTCTTGAGATTCTTTAATACTATGTGCACTCTTGGTGAAAGAAATGTGTTCTTTGTAGGATGAATGATGAATATGGCTACTGAATGGTTGATGTCCAGATCTACTTTTGAGGTTTTGAGTAGTATTTTTACATCCGCTCAGCGCCATTTTTTTGTGCAAACAATTAACACAAACAGATGGTATAACTTGCCGCCAATGCTAATAGAAATTTACAAGTTGGTTGCCATAATCTAAATGCAAGGGAAAACCAATTTATGCAGGCGGGTCATGCAATGTTGCCATAAGTGAAAACTAGTGGATATTTTTTTTTTACGTTGGTAGAAAGGCGTGCCGGCCGGTGGCTTTCTTTACGGTGCCTCACAGTTGATCTGGTGCGCCCTTCACTGGATCTGGCGGCCATGAGGTCAGATCTGGTTGGATTCAAGGGTGGGCTCTCTCGGAGGTAGGCGGCAGAGCAGATGTGGCAGGTGCTGCAGGCCGGCTCTGCGCCGGCGCCGCCTCCTTGCGGTGGTTCCCCTCCATGGCTCCTTGGGGCTCAGATTTGTTCCTGATATGGATGGATCTGTGCTCCCCGTGGCATTGTCGGTGTGCAGGATTGTGCGGTGGTGGCCGTGATTGATATACAGTCATCAACACTGGATCTTGCTGGGCATTGGTGTGCAGTCATTGGAAGTGGGTCGGGTGCTAGGCGAAAGTCTTTGTCTTGCTGTTGGGATGACGACGACGACGTCGTCTTTGGGATCCATATTCCTTGGAGGCACCTGTCAATGCACCCCTCCTCTCTCAATGTGGATCTTGTAGGTGAAATCACTGTCCATGTTGGACGGGCAGTGGCGGCATGCCTATGTCGTGTTCCTTCTTGAAGGCATTGTCTTTGCAGTTCCACACGTGTTTTCCACTTTGGTAGCTTCGTTTTGACATCAAAGTTTCTAAGTAAACAAGGATGCGAAGGATTGCAACTGCAGAAGATCAAATTTTGAGGCCTGAAATCAAGGGTTTCTAAGTAAATTAGGATACGAAGGATTGCTACCACACAAGATCAAAGCAGTTTTGAAGCAAGGGCATAGAAATTGAAAGGTTAGTTTTTCTAACTCCCTTAGTCTTGTTGCTTTATGTTTTTTGCGTACCTCTTTTGAGGCTTAGAATCTAAAGGCCCTTGTAAACTTTGGCTGTGTATGTCCACGTATGGATTTAGAGGCAGGGTTTCTATCCCTTATCTAAAAAGAAATGCACTATTTTTTTACTGGTCTTTAGTACTGGCCGATTCCAAAAACCTCTAGCGAAAATAGAGAAGGTACCGTTAATGGAAATTGTTTCTGTATTAGCGAGTGAGAGACAATGAAACGGAACTGAAAGAACATATCCTAGCCATTCATGCGATTAAACTGAAATATCCTTAGAAATTCAGAAAATATTTTGCAAGCATAGGACAAGGTGCCACCCTAACGTCAATCGTATGTCGATAGACCAAACGGCTGAGGCTTTCAACAATCCGGTGTTATCCAACGTCTAGCAGTGAAATATGTACATCATAAGAAGGCCGTATCTGTCCCTATAAGGCTCATGAAATCTAGTCTCACGCCGTCAAAGTATATCACAGGTCCCAGTTGAAGGAGCACAGATCCCTCCACAATTTGACTGTTTGATCAGTATCAGAGATGATAGAACTGCAATTCACGCCTGTGCTTATCTCTTACTCGGTACAACACCATGTGGTATGGCAAAAAAAAAAGGTCTAAAAGCAATGCTGCAACAGTGCAGATAGAACGTACGTCTTTCACTTCCGTACTCCGTGACGCCCCGAGAGGCCGAGACAGATATGGAGTAAGAAATATTTAGACGCCACCAGCTAGCGTTTACTTCTGCGGCGTACTTGCCCGTGCACACGGTAGCAGGTTTGAGTTTTGAAGCGCCATTTGCACACGGTAGTTTTTGCCGACATGCGAAAACTGCAACTAAAGGTCACGGCGCATTTGAACACGTAAGCTAGTTTTTTTTTGCTGGTGTGTCAACACCTGGTGCTATGGTGACTACTGCCATGAGTTTCATATGTGATTAGAGAGTTACTGGCTGCAGCGTTAGAACCAATTAATTATTGTTCAGACTACTACAATAAGCTGCAATAGGGGCGGCTCATTTGCTGCTGTAGGGGGCGGTTTTCAAACCGCCCCTAACTCTCCGTTCCTACAGTTACCACAATCAGTAGGGGCGGCTAATAACAACAACCGCCCCTACTGTGGCTTTCATTAGGGGCGGCTCAATATAAAACCGCCCCTAATGAAGAGACACAGTAGGGGCGGTTTAATCTATAACTTGCCCTAAAAGGGAAGACTATAGGGCGATTTAATCTAAAACCGCCCCTACTACTTTGGATTTGGCGCCAAAAAAAAAATTCAAAACTGAAATATATATACCCGCCTCTTCAAACATCTATAATTCACAACTATCACAATATATGTACATATTATATTTAATAAACATCTATAATTCACAATTCTCACAATATATACATATTATGTTCAATAAAACCATCTATAATTCACATAACTCACAAAGTATCATCTCCACTACTCAATCTTACAACAAACATTCATTATTCACATAAGTTACAAGTTCAATCTCATCTCTTAGTTCACCTCCCTATTGCTAGTCTTTCCCACTCACGAAAATGTTGAAGTAGTGGATTAAATCAAGAACTGGGAAGATCGATCAAGGTAGCAACCTTTTGGATGTATAGCATGATCTAATATGAAGTCACAAAGGCTAGCCACGAGTTCCAAGAGGTCATCATCTCGGTAAGGGTCCCCTTTTGTCCCTACCGGCGTCTCGCCTACACAATTAGGAGATAATGTTTGTAGTTAGCCTATATATAGAGACACATAGTGAGCATATACATAGAGAGAGAGGAATGAGCATATATACCAAATCCGGGTGTCTCAGTGCGAGAGGTCATTACTCATCGCCATGCATACGTAATATCCACAAAGAACACTTCCGGGCTTTTGCTTGGCACACTTGTATATAAAATTGTTAGCAAATACATTTGAGATTATGCAATACCGAGGTAGGTCATACTTACACAAGTATCCGTTTTGACGCTACCGGCTCACCCTTCATTCTCGGCAAGATGTCTCCCATTCAACTTTTTCACATACCAACGGTATGCCCCGTTGAAAATTGATATTCACAAATACAACGTGTTAGTATGTGACAAAAAAAGTTAGGAGGTTATATTGAATCATATAAGAGGATTGTCGTTATTTATACGATTTGAGAATCGCTATGAAGTCGGAATAATGTGCGGGCGGAGTGTGCAAATGTGAATCCAAAACCCACGCGACGCCGAGCCCAAGATCGACGCATATAGCGATCCGATTGGTTCTTGCATAAATTCAATCGGAGGAAAATGATAAGCACATTTGCGTATAATATGTATTAACCAACCATTATATACAGATTGAACTTACCCGAATTGGTATGGTAGCCATATAGTATGATTGTGTTCGAAATTCTTGAAAGACACGGCTAAGTATGCCGCCATGTTAATGGCCGCGCCCTTCAATGCCTTCTCGCCGGATTTTCTCTTTCTCCTCCACGGTCTCTCGCACCCGCTAAGTATCCGTCATCATGTTTCCATTTCCTAGCAAATGCAAAGCATGTTTGTGCTATTTGTCGAGGATCCATGTATGCGCTTTTCAGCACTGAACCTTGTTTTGCAAGGTGCGCTTGCATACTAAAAGAGATCGATTAGGTTAGTTACAACGTTATCAAAATATCGAAATCATACCATATTAAGAGAGAAAAGGACTTACACGCTAAGAGATGTGAACTAGATTAATGTCCATTTCACCGAGGTGAAACAATGTTTGCATGTCGTCGAAAGTGAAGGCAATCTCACCACCAGGTCCACCGAGAAGGTTATCGGGGTAGTGGAGTGTTATCTCGGTTATGTCTATCCTCTCGATACCAACAAGTACCAATCATGAAACTTTTTCATTCCACGCGGCATCTTACGCATGACATCGTTTGGAAGGAATATCTTGCCTCTTTCATAATTTTTTTCGCGGGTTCCTTGACCATCCGATTCTTCCAACATCGATACTTTTTGGCCTGAAAGTGATTGGTGATCAAGGGTCGGGTCCGTCCCCGCTACTTCTTTGACTTGGTTACGTGGCTTGAACCGATCATGGGCGAACCACCTAGACACCAACGAGGCGTCCTTCATGGCCACAAAGACGGGCCCTGCAATGGATTGGATACTTTTTCCTAAGCTCCGACTCCTCCCAAAAGTCCTCCGATGCCATAACTTGTTCGGTACGAAAGGCCCTCGGCGGAAGTCGCATGTCCGAATTTGTTGCTTCTCTTTACCCTTAGGTTCTTTCGGAGGCACCTCTGTTTCTTTCGGAGGCACCTCTGTTTGTTTCGAGGGCACCTCCGCTTTCAACCTGCGCAGTCTCTTTTGAAGGCACCCACCTCAGAGGGACGTGGAGAAGAGTGTGGCATCTCGGGCATTTGTCGGTCACGAGGAGGGGAGTGTGGCATCTCGGGCATGTCTTCGCCACGTGTTGGTGAAAGTATCTCCCCTTCCTCGATAACTCCTTCTAGCCGTGGAATATTGGGTGGGGGAGGCGAAGAACCGTTAGTACGATGTCTCGCTTTTGTGCGGAGGATGAACCGTCGAATGCATTGCCCGACTTTGGACACCCCCTCGAGTCGGGTGGTCAAGGTCATAATCCATGTAACGGGCTCCACGCTATGCACCTCGACCCTAGTGTAGTCTCGGCGGGATAGGCCTACCGTGCCACCCCCCTCAGGGGGATGTGCCACACCCTTTGCGACAACGTTGACACCCGGGGGGATGTGTACAAAAAAAGTAATGAGATGATCATAAGCTTCCAAGTTACAGCTTTTTTAAAAATCACAATTATCGAGCACCAAAGAAAGCATAGAAAAATCATAGTATCGGGTTGCATGATGAAGCGAGATAATTACTAGCCAACAACGCTCCAAATACATGTGTTAAAAAAAAGCACTGCTCACTAATTGTTTAAAAAAAAAACAGGATTAACAAAGGCATCCTAAATCATAGGCGTGGCAAGAGCTAAAGAAAATTGGATCATCACAAAAGATCGGAGGTAGTAAAAATAGCAACATATAGGCAAAGTGGCAATAGCTCGGTTCAAAATCATAGGCATCCTAAATCATAGGCGTGGGCATGTGCTCGCTTAAAAAAAATGCATCATAGGCAACACTTAATCCCCCACATTAGTCCACAAAATGGCAAAGAATTCAAAGACAAAATAAAGCAGCGGCTCAAATTTCTACACGTGATGTAGCAAAGAAGCAACGAGAACAAGCAACGGCTCAAACCTCGAGAGGTAGCGGCGAGCAACAACAAAGAGCGGCGAAGTCCTCGGCACCGGCAGCCAAGAAGCGGCAGGTCACAGGCCACCAGGCGGCGGCGAAGCGGCGGCTCACGGCCACCAAAGAAACAGCACCACCAGGCGGCTCACCCAAGCACCACCACACACCACGGCGAGAACTCACCGCCCCGAAATTATTGTGCACACAAGAAGAAGACTAATTGGCGACTCGAAGACCCCACCACTACCGGCGAGAACTCATTAAGCGAGGCACCACCACCAGCGGGAACTCACCGGCGCAGGGCACGAAAGCGGCGATAACTCCGCGGCGCAAAGGCACCACCAAAGAAGGTCACCTGTGAGATCCGGGCGGCGAAGGAGCAACCAAGCCGATCCGGCGGCGCGGCCCTCCAACGGCCCGGTGGGAAGACGGGGCGCGAGGGGGAGGAGGGAGGAGGGGGAGGGAGATAGGAGGGATCAGCGCCACCAAAGAGATCACCTGCCGTGAGATCCGGCGGCGCGGCCCAATGCCCGGTGGGGAAGACGGGGCGCGGGGAGGGAGGGGGGGAGGAGGAGGGCGGAGGGGGAGAGGAGGGGAGGAGGGGGGAGGGAGATAGGAGGAGGCGCCACCACAAGCTCACCGGCCGCCCGAGGAGATCCGCGGCCCGCCGGCCCTCGGGGGAAGACGGGGGGCGCAGGGGGGGCAGGGGGAGGAGGGCGGAGGGCGGAGGGAGAGGAGGGAGGGGAGGCGGGGTCACCAGCTGCTGAGGCAGGGGAGGCCGGGGCCTTGGCAGCTAGGGGTTCAACCGGGGCAGCCGCAAATACAAGGGCGCCGCGAGGGAAGGGGGGAGGGGGGGGAGGAGGGAGGAGGGGCGGATGGCGGGGCGGCACAACGGCGGCCAGAAGGACGGATGTGGTCGGCGTCGCCGACGGAAGACGGCGAGGAGCGGGGCAAAAAATTTCCAGCAGAAATCGGCGGCGTAAATTGGTGGATTCGCGCCCGGACTCTAGCCGTTTTCGCGCGGCCGTGGTATATATACTTAGGGGATCTCGAAGGGCGGCTCGATCTAGCGCCCCTATAGTGGGGCTTCATTAGGGCGGCGGGTCAAGAACCGCCCCTATAGCACATGTTACAATTTTAAAAATATATATATAAGGCATATTGTTATAAATATTGTTATAAATATTATTATAAATAAATAAAACGTAAATATAAAATTTATTATCCTACAAAAAAAACATGGATTTGACAAATTTTGACATATTTGGATTTGAATTTCAAAATTTTTCAATGAATATTTCGATTTTTCACTGTGAAAGGGCGTCTGCTCCGCCTAACTTCGAAACTTCCTCAAAATTTTTTTGTGGACACTTACACCCAAAAATATGGCCCCACGCAAAATCCTAGGTTTTTTAGCCATTTTTTGATTTATCAGTATTTTCTACGTGACGCGAGGCGACCAAATATGGTGATTTACACTTTGAAAACAAAATAATCCCGCACCGTCCTCCACAAGTTGTGCCTCCTAGGGCACAAGGGACCTATCGGCAAAGTTTGGCACCGTTTCGGGTCTTTTCGGGGGTGGTCGTAGTTCAACATACATTTTAGAGAATTCAAGGCGGTAATTCAAATAATTAGAGAAAAGTACCAAACAATTACGAGAAAATTCTCAAACTTGGCGGCGCATCCACACATGCCATGTAGATACCTCAGAAAAAGTTTGAGACCGATAGCACGCCGCAAAAAAGCGCACCGGCTACAAACCATGTGAAACCTAAGTGTTAGGAGAGGCTTAGTGAGAGGTTGAGTATACCACTTTGTGAAGCACGTCTGTTCCGCCTAACTCAAAACTTCCTCAAATTTTTTTTTGTGGACATCTAAACCCAAAATATGCCCCCACACGCAAAATCCTAGGTTTTTTAGCCATTTTTTGATTTACTTGTATTTTTTACGTGACGCGTGGGACCAAATATGGTGATTTACACTATGAAAACCAAATAACCCCTTTTACCGTCCTCCACAAGTTGTGCCTCCTAGGGCACAAGGGACCTATCGGCAAAGTTTGGCACCGTTTGGTCTTTTTTCGGGGTGGTCGTAGTTCAACATACATTTACCGGAGAATTCGGCGCGGTAATTCAAATAATTAGAGAAAAGTACCCAACAATTACGAAAAATTCTCAAACTTGGCGGATCCACACATGCCATATAGACGCCTCGAGAAAAAAGTTTGAGGCCGATAGCACGCCGCAAAAGCGCTACCGCCCACACAACCATGTGAAACCTAAGTGTTAGGAGGCTTCGTGAATAAAGGTAGTCTCACACATACATAAAGGTAGTCTCACACATACATAAATGTAGTCTCACTCATACATCGATACATTTTTGAAACACACACATATAACAACTAGCTAACTCCCTAAGTGACCTCTTTCCCCTTGACTCCTTTTACGCTCCCATGGAACTATGTCTTTGGGTAACTTCTTCTCAACAAATACTGGATCTTGTTTGGAAAGTCCGTGAATAATCGTATTTCAGCATAACCATTGTGCTCGTCAACGTCAACATCCTCGATGCCATCAACTCCGATAATGCGTTGTTTCCCGGGGACAACGACATGCTTGATTTTCGCCCTCTTTGGTTTTGTCGGGATCGGTTGGGTAGGGTAAATAGAAAACTTGTGCTACATCTGAGCGGCGACCCATGGGTCCCGTTGGTGGCCTAAATCACCGAGGTCAACGACCGCCAACCCGATCTCGTTCGGTTCGTGTTGTTTCATCCAAATGACATTTGAACACGGGCACTGCACTTGCATTCCATAGTCAATTTCCCATATTTCTTTAATGATGCCAAAGTATGTGATCGTTCGGTTTTTGTCGTTGATAGCTTCTACTTGAACCCCCGCCGTTTTGATTCACACATTTACTATCCTTGACATGGGTATAGAATGTGTACCCATTAATGTCGTATGCTTGCCACGTGGTGACTTGTCTCGATGGCCCTAATGCTAACTTTGTTTTTTGGTAATATCATCCCCTGCTTTTCCCGCACGGTATGTTTTGGTCCTTCAACCATGAAGTTAATTGTTCCCTATCTTTGTTTGTTGACCCGTCATCCGAGCGGCCATTCCTCTGCTCTCCCGAATGAGAGCCAAGTGGAAATCAACGTCATTTGCATAAGCGTTGAACTCTTACACACACTATAATGCGTCGACTCACTTTTTTTTGTATTCTTGGTCAATGAATACTTTCCTCCCGCCGATGCCTTTCCCAAATTATCCTACCCGTATGGCGTGAATCGCGTTTACCAATCCCTCTCGTACTTTTAGCCACTCTTGACAAAGACTTTCGGCGACTTCTTGATGTTGTAACCCTCAATCATGGAGCCCTCTGGATATGCTCGATTATGCACGAATCGAGTTAGAATTGACATGCATCGCTCAATGCACCACATTTCATGCAAGTAGCAAGGGCCCGGTGCCTCTATCGATGAACCATGTGAAGCATGAGATGTGGCATTATATCGAAATAAGCGAGGCATACATATCTCTAGTTGGTTTTGGGTCTCCACCGCGAAATCATGTAGTTCAAATAAGCTCTTTCTGTCAATCGACTTACGGGATATCTTCGAAAAGAAGTAGCACATGCAGTGATGGCCATTTTCAAGAATTCGGCTTTATAACCCCGATCACAATAGGTAGGAACACCGTCGGCATTATATGACAATCATGAGCCTTGTAGTGTGTTATTGACAGGTCCTTCATGGACACTAGCTTCTTGATGTTATTTGAAAACCTAGTCGAACTTTGATCGCCTTTAGGTAAGCGCATATAGCCCTTCTCTCTTAAAGGGGTCAAGTTGAAGCAAGCCGCTAGCGGGGTGTATTTTCCATTCTTCGAAGTGCAGGGTGAAGCTCGGGCTTCACATCTGGCTGCACCATATCTTTTCGTGAATTTAGACCATCCTTCGAATTATTCGGGTCCATCAAGAGACCCATGGTGCTTTGAAAGACATTCTTCTTCACGTGCATAGAATCAATTGCATGGGGAACCTCGAACTCTGACCAATATTCGAGATACTGAAAGAAGATGGATTGTTTCTTGAAAGGTACGCCTTCGATAGGAGGTGTACTTCGATCTCTGATCGTCCCATCTAGATTCTTCTTCCCGTAGACAATGTGCAAGTTTTTGACCATTCTGCGTACACATGTTGTCCATACTAACGTCTCTCCGGAGGGTCTTGATCTCTGATGTTGTTGAACCAAAGTTTGTATTTCACGCGGTACTTGTGATTTTTCTTTAAGTGGCGTCGATTGCCCAAGTAAACCACCTTTTTGGATGCATTTAGATACACCCATATAGTACCATCCAAGCAGACCACGCATCCAGTCTTCCCTTTGATCTGTCCAGACAAAGCAAACAATGCGGGATAGTCGTTGATAGAAACAATGATTATGGCTCGACATAAGAAGTCCTCCTTTCGGAACGCATCATACATCATCACCCCTTCCTTGAATAGTTTATAGAATTCTTCCAACACTGGCTCAATAAACACGTCAATGTCAATGCCTGGTTGTTTCGGACCTGAGATGAGAAAACGATGGAAAAGGTACTTTTCGCGGTGGCACAACCACGTTGGGATGTTGTACATTGTCAAGAACAACGGCCAAGTGCTATGGTCGATCATCCTCTCATTGAAGGGATTCACTCCATCGGTGCTTAACCCAAACCGTACATTCCTCGGTTCTCGAGCAAAGTCTTTGTGATTATTATCAAAGTTTTGCCACCGAGTACCATCGGTAGGGTGTGCAATCTTATCATCATCTATCTTGCGCTCGTCTTGCCACCACGTCATCAATTTGGCTTCTTTGGGGTTTAGGAAGATTCGCCTCAAGCGGTCGATCCACGGGCGGTACCACATTACCAAGGCAGAACTCTTACGTGCTTGGATCAATTCCTAACGGAGTGTCCTTTTCGAGATTAGAATCCTGTACCGGCTTTTTCCCACCCTTCTTTCTCTTGTTTCCAATCGAGGTCTCTTCCCCGTTGTATAGATTGTTGTTCTTGTACCGACTAGCGCCAAGCACCTAGGACATTTATCCGGCCCTTGAACGTGTCACCACGAAAAAGGATACAATGGTTCGGGCATGCATGGATCTTTTCAACACTCATTGTCAATGGACTTATAACCTTTTTTGCTTGGTAGGTATTCATCGGTAATCGAGTTTGGTTGTGGCGGAACCATGACAAGAGACGCAATGGATCATTGAAACTACAAACCCGACCAACCGTACTTAGCCTTCAAGATCAACGGCTCAAGCACAAAACGTAGTAGCGCGTCCGGTCGCGTCGGACAACCTTTTTCAACACCATACACGGTTTCCTTCGATGTTGCTCTCACTCTCTCTAGGTTCTCTACACCTTTCACGCTGTTCCGTAATATTTCTCGGTCCAAAGGCATTAAGCATGTCCTCCAAATAATCACCGTCATCTTCATCCCCTTCACGTGCTACGACATCATCGGAACATCACCTTTCCCCATACCATCATCGACATTTGTGTCGTCCATACCATGCCAACCATCATCATCAGCGTAGTTGACTATCATGCTCGGGGTTCATTTTATTTTGAAGCTTATCTACACACTTTGAGAGAAGCGCTCTAGGGTTTCGGGGTCATCTCCTAGATTTTCAAGTCGACGTCTTCACCAACATAATTTTCACCGTGATGAGTCCGCATCGTGTAATCTGCAACAAATCCTCGTGTAATCAAATGTTGTTTGATGGTCTTCACATCTCTATATGCTATCTCGTTTCTTGCAATCACTCACGGCACGGACATATTATGATATCCTCTTTCAATGTCTTCGCATGATTCTCGGCGGCTTCAATAAATTTATCCACCTCGTCACGAAAATCATCCTTCCACCTTAACGTGCCATACATCCAAATCATTCCTGTACTCCATCCTTTTAAAAACAAAGAAAAAAAAAACATCAAATGTGTAGTTAGTGATATATATGAGTACATATGCATGGCAAACTCTAAATGGTTAAAATTAATAATTGCATTAATATTAAAGTTGAAGCACACACTAAAAGGTTATCATTTTAGAAAATTTTAGAAAAAAAAAATAACCGCATTTGCACATCATATGAGAGAGAAAAAAACTTGTTAGAAATTTAAACTAAGAATTAAAAAAAAAAAAAAGACATGTTCATCAACCATGAACACATGAAACCCTAGCTATTTTATTACTCCACTAAAATCACATGTAAGAGCCACTAAAAAATGGGTCTAGTTCAATACTCTTACTAATCTCCACTACCACTTCCAATCCTAAGCTCTACTTTGCTCCATATAAAGCTCAAGCACCATAGAAAGTGAGAGGAAAGCAAAATTCAAATTACTCCACAACTAACCATACAAAATCGAATTAAGTGGTAGGATTAGCATTTCCTTACCTTTTTTTAGCCTCCCCACCAAAGGATTTGAGTTGAAAACCTCCCCCTTAGTAGAGCAATTTTTAGGAGGAGCCCAAGGCCTCCCAACCTTTTTTTTTTTTTTCGAGTTTGAGTGAGTGACACGAGGAGGAAGAAGGTGGCCGGTTCGGCCTTATCTACGAACCCACTATAGGAGCGGTTTTTGATTGAGCCGCCCCTCATCAAGTTACTACAGCCAGGCGGTTCACATCCAACCGCCCCTCATCGTGCCTTCATTAGGGGCGGCCGGATGTCGAGCCGCCCCAATAACGGTAGGGCGGTTCGTAACATGAGCCGCCCCTACCGTGGCTTCGGTAGGGGCGGCCCATAACCCCTCCCCCGGCCGCATTTGTAGGGCGCCTCGAAACGAACCGCCCCTAATGTAAAATGGGGGCGTTCTGCTGCAGAAAACTTTTGTAGTAGTGTCACCGAGGCGGCGCTTATTTAGGTGCACATATTGTTATCGTTTTTCTTGGCAAGAAAAAATCGGAGAAGTCTGTACTTTTTATCTCGTACCGTCAAAGGTCGGAAATATATTCGTGCATCACACGCATATCCTTATTAGCGGAGATTCGAGGTGGCTATGCCATGACCTCAAGGCGAGTTCTTTTTTTTTTTTTTTTTTTTTTTGAGAATTACTCGGTACATAACGCAGACACTCACAACACGCACGCACGCCACCCCTATGAACACACGTAAGCAAACCCTACCCCTATGAGCACCTCCGGAAGACTAAGCACCCAGCCAGATCCGGAGATTCCCGAAGTCACCATTGGCGCCTCGTTGTCGACGAGAACGTCGCTTACCACTTAACGCATAATGTCGGTAAATCCTGAAAAAATCCTAGGAAAAGGTGAGAGCACCGTGATTTGAACCCCCGGTGGGTAGCGTCCCACCGACCGCCTACCATTGGACTACAAGCCAATTCGCACCTCAAGGCGAGTTCCCGATGTTTTGGTGGTGGACTTGTTTTACGCATATGGTTGTGACTAGGATGAAAGTGGTACGAATATTTATCCAACCGTCCGTTTGACCGAATCCGTTTAGAGGGGTTCAGATCCATCCGTATCCGAAGTCCGGATTTTCAACATCCGATACCGTATCCGTATCCGAATACTCAAATCGCATATTTATGATGTCAACATCCAATCGTATCCTATCCGGCATGATCGACATTAATTGTATTCGAATCCGAATCCGACCAGAAATATGAAAACAAATGTGATATCGGTGATATCCGTTCGTATCCTATCCGTTTTCATCGGGGGTTGTGAGTGGGGTGCCGGCGAAAAGCCTTGAGGGAGATCTTACCGATCTTGACAACGGTGACGCCTTTCATGCGATGTTCACTACTACGTAAGGCTGCTATAGGCGGCGGTAAGCCTCTGTAGGGGCGGTTTTGCCGGCCGCCCCTAACCTTCCGTTGCTACGGCCGGTTTTGCGGTAGGGGCGGTTGGTGATGCAACCGCCCCTACCGTATGAGCCGCCCTACGAAGGGTCGTACCAAATCGCGTTTTCAAAATTGAAAAAAAATACGAAAACATTTTTTTTGAATCGGGAATTTTTCCACCGCCATGCGCCCGCCCGTCTCTCGTCGAAGTCGCAAGTCGCGCATTTTTTCGCTGTTAAATCGCAACGCTGGCGGCCGGCGGGATTCGAACACACGACCTCGTGCTTGCGCGACCCCTCCCCCTACCACACCGCACTACACACTCACATGTGTCCATATCCCATTCAGCGTCCCCACATATTATACAAATCCGAGTGTAAATTGACTATTTGAGGCCCTAAATGGATTCAAACTAAAAAGTCGTCAACTACAAAGTTTCATAACTTTTCGAGATCTACATTTCATATGTACAAAGTTTTTTCATCCGAGGTCGTTTACAATTTTGAATTTCAAATTTGAGACATTTGAACACAACTTTTGCATGACTAGATGATTTCAAAGTAAAAAGTCGTCAACTACAAAGTTTCATAACTTTTCGAGATCTACATCTCATATGAAGGAAGTTTTTCCGTCCGAGGTCGTTTACTTAAATTCGAATTTCAAATTTGAGACATTCGAACACGACTTTTGCATGACTAGATGATTTCAAAATAAAAAGTCGTCAACTACAAAGTTTCATAACTTTTCGAGATCTACATTTCATATGTACAAAGTTTTTTCATCCGAGGTCGTTTACGAATTTTTAATTTTTAGTGCCTCGTTTCAAAATTCGTGGGATCTCACCGTAGGGGCCTCAATATAGAGCCGCCCCTCTCCGCGGTCCGCTTGAGGGGCGGCTGGTGATTGAACCGCCCCTAAATAATAGTAGGGCGGTTGGTGATTGAGCCGCCCTAATGTGGTCACTATAGGGGCGGCTCGTTTGGGGGTGTCGCTATAGGGGCGGCTCGAAAAATGAACCGCCCCTAATGCAAAAGGGGGCGTTCTCTCGATGGAGTTTTTGTAGTAGTGGTTTCCCTTTCTGAAGGTGTTGTTATGGCAATCTGCACCCCTCCTGTCCATGGATCTCTAGGTGAAAAACTTGCCTCGGATATTGAGGTGGGAGGCGTCGGCATCTTTCGTCGTTTTCCTTCTTGGAGGCGTTTCTCGGAGGTCCTTCTTCACACAACGTCGACCGGTGGGTCTATGTAACCCCAACATCTGGGGTGGTCAAGCTTCAAATTTGTGCAGGTGTATTACGTGTTGTCTTCCCTAGGTCAAGGCAGTCAGTTGTGGAAGTCCTTGACGTTGGAATGCTATGGGCCTATGACAAGTTTAGGTAACGAAGTTAGATTAGGATAGGAAATTGAGTCTCGTTTCTTTTTATGCCTTAACTTCGTGTCACCGTGTGGTGAACCGTGGTCTAAGCACCATTAGTCTGTGTTAAACAGCTATACTCATGCTTGTGTGAATAGTGCTGGCCGGAGTGTTAAATTTCTCTATTTTTTTTTAAAAAAAAGGGGGAAAAAGTATTGGCTCTGGTGTGCACAAAGTTGAAGATTACAGCCTTATTATACCAGACCTGCTTCTCACGTCGACTTGGATGGTGGTAGAATCGCCGGTCAGTGGAACCGATCATCAATTGAGCAGCATCTGATCCTTTCCTTGACTGTTGGTTTAGGTATTTCCAGCTGGTCTCTGCATTGCTTTGGAATTTTCTTCGTAGTCACAAAAGCGAGCAGGTCCCAAAGGTTATTCCTTACTTGTTGCATGTGGTAACGTACCTCGTAGTACATGGTAGTAGTAACAAAAGAAACTATATAAATACTCTCTCTCCGTTCCAAATTATAAGATGTTCTAGCTTTTTTAGATACATTACTTTTACCATGTATTTAGATGAAGTGTATATCTAAGTGCATACCAAAAAATGTGTATCTAGAAAAACCAAAATGTCTTATGATTTGGAAAAAAAAAAAAGAGTACTATACTATATATATGCTGGCAAAACTTCCATTCACAATGCAAGGGGCCAGCCCGTCCGTGAGCTTGCATGGTAGCTTATATGCATGCAAAGGCGCCGGCCTGTCCACACCACGCCACTACCAGGGCAACCAAATCAGTTAGCATTTTCCTGAATAGCTTAGGACAAGTATATTGGTGTTGTCTAATAGATAGTTTCATGAAGTGCCAGTAATATTAAGACGAGTTAGTAGCATGTATAATGATTGTCTTTTGAGTTGTTTCATAGCAACTCACAATTCCTAAATTTATGCATTGAATAAAAGGATTATTATGAGTTGCATGGCAACAACAACTGATACAATGGTGCAATAGCTGTCTTATAGACCTAAACATTAGCTTATAAGGTGGTTGCTTCGCGAAGCACCTTTCTCTCTCTCTCTCCTCCCCTACTCCAAATCCAATCCCTAGCAAGATTTAAGTGGAGATTCGAGATTTGAGAGGGAAAAGCTTCGATTTACATCTTGAGCACTTGGATCCCGTTCTAGTTGGCTTGATTTGTGTTTATTACTCTTGGGTTCTTGGAACCCTAGCCCGACTAGGTGTTCTTCGTGGTTTGCCCGTGTTGTTCTACTTGTGAGGGCACCCCGAAGTGTTTGTATCACCCCCGTTTTCTTAGTGGAAATCTCGGGCTAACCTTTGTGGTTGCTTGAGGGAGGCAAGGAGGTGGAAGAGACTCCGACCTAAGTGGTCACCTCAACAATGAGGGCGTAGGCACTCCTTTGTGGGGAACCGAACTTGGGGATAAATCTTGTGTCCCGCGTGCTTGTTGTTGTTGATTATTGCGATTACTTGTGATATCACTTGTTCTTCGTGTTCTTCCATCCTCTCTACCCTCTCTTTAGGTTGTGGGCGCCCGATCTACTTTTTGGTGAAGGGAGAAAGCAAGGGAAGTGTACCTACACCTTCAACATCATCTACGTAAGGGTGGTAAAGGTCTAATCCGAAATCCAAACTCGTTTACCTCAAATTTCGTAGCTACAGTAGGGGATCGGTAGTACCACTGGTTTGCGTCGGTAGTACTGGTCGTCCAGCGAGCAGTACCAACAAAACCAGTTCGTAGTACCGATCAAATATTTGACTTCCGCTTCGAGTTTGTGAGTTTCAGGACGCGCAAAGGGTAAGCTTGGGGGAGTTTGTTGACGGTCACGAACGACATATTTTTACCGTCAACATTCTACCATAAAAGGGGTGAAACTATACCTTTTCATACTCATATACATTTATTACTAATATATTTCCACTTGTAGTGTTCCAAATACTATTTTGCGAAAAACATATAAATACAATGGAAATACGACCAAAAAGGCGCCTCCCCGGGAAAGCGTATTCACGAAGATGACAAGCCCAAGGGAGAAATGGACCCAAATGTCGAGTGGGCCGAGCACACCCACGGAGCACAACTTTTCACCACGAATGACGCCACCACCTGCCAAGGCCCGGCCCGAGCCAAGCCCAAGCGGTGCACGTGCACCCCATGGTGCGCCCGGCTGGGCCGAGGCGGTTTCGCCCGGCTTGGCGTGGCGGTTCATTCAATGCCAAGGAGGGTGGTTCGGGGTGTGTGGCCGGTTCGCTGAACGTGGACATCCGGCCAAGGTCGGTTTAGGTAGAATTAGCGCTTAGGTCCCTCTCCTCCTTGTATAAATGCCCCCCTCTCTCTCCCTCTCAACACACACCACTTGGAGTCCTACCTACAGACACCACCACCTCTCTCTCTCTCTCACTCTACCTCTCTACTTCTTCTTCTTCTTCTTCTTCTTTTGGCTAGAGTTGGAGTAGAAGAGCTACAAGGAGGGCTTGTCTCCTAGAAGAAGTGCTACTTGGTAATATATCTCTTATGGAGCCATCTTCTACTTGCAAGTCTTATTTAGTTCATGGTCTAACTTATGAATTAGAGTATAGTATTGTTCATGTTATAATCTTGATATATGAACTAGCATATAGTCCTTATATCTTGATCTTGATATGTTCATACTTGTTCTTCATCATCATCATATGACTAACATGATTAGAGGTAGGATAACGGTTCGTTGTTCCTTCGGGGTTGCTCTTGTCTTAGTCCATCCATCTGTAGGGTGGGGATCCTGGGGGGACAAGAGTAGTAGCGTTATATGCGGGCATGGTGCTTGGATATTAAGGTACCTGCGAATATGATAGCATGCCACGGTCGAGAGGGTAGGCGGCTGGGTTGTGACAGCCTAGTCCGTCCTTTGTAATCCCCCCACGTTCGCATAGCCATGTAGGAATTCGTAAATGCCTTGGTGGGTAGCAGACTACCTGGTGGGGTCTCCCCGTTATCCTAGACCTAACCACTCATATATCATGTTGCATATGATCCTAACTATATTCATTTGTATGACCATGACTAGAATATTAGAACTACTCCATTAGGTATTCATTTATTCTTTATCTATTTCTTTTATCCTTCATGGTGGATTCTTGTGTGTGTCACACTATCTATCAAACCATATTGCTTACCCCTGTGTGATTAAGTTGGACATTGCGTGTTCATAATTCAATATTCAGATGCCATGCTAGCCTCTTACATACATGCCCTCCTTTGGGAAAATATAAATACGATACCACAATACTTTCGGGTGAAATGCTACAATGATAGATCCGTGCGCTACGGATGAAATATCAACTATGGCAAAATCTATCACCGTTGATTGACCTAGTGCAATCACCGACATGGTGGTTCCACTCAGAAATATCAACGGCGCATTTCGAGGCACCGTCACCTGAGATGGGTTCTAAACCTGTTTCTAGTGATTGCGCTAAGAAATGCCAACAGTAGGTCGACCATGGAGGTGATTTTCTTATTACGACAAGTGATGGAGAGATAAAGAGAGCGAGAAGAAGGACTTACGCATGGTCTTTATTGACCTCAAGAAGGCATATGACAAAAGTACCGAGAAATGTCATATGGTGGGCCTTGGAAAAGCACAAAGTCCCAAGTAAGTACATCACCCTCATCAAGGATATGTACAGGGGATGCGGTGACATTTGTCCAAACATGCACTACTAGGAATGTGTTGATACATGACGGTTTCCTGTTGACAATTTTTGAAATGGTCATAGAAATTTCAGACCATGACGATTTGATAATTAGGTGCTAAATCAGTGACGATTTAAACCATTCGTCAACACCATAGTTACATATGACGATTTTGAATAAACATCATAGATGTATAGGAGGGTGACATGGTCTATGTGATGCTGACATGGACCTCCACGTGGGCAGCTGATTGTGATGTAGAAAAGAAAAAAAAAACAAAAAATTCAGACTAGCCACAACTTGAAGACTCGACCAGTTGAGCTGAAGGGGTAGAGTCTTACCACTGCTCTACGAAAGGAGTTGTGATAGGTTTGGAAGGTTTATTTCTTTCATCAGAATCCACCTTGGATTGCCAGACCGAAGCAGTTGCTGACCATATGAAGCGGGAGTCCACAAAGCCGTCAACAATCTCACCCTTCTTTGAAGGTCGTGATGCTGACAGGAATTGTTGCAGATATCCGTTTATGCAGCGTAAAAGACGGCGAATGGGTGACTATCAAAGATTTGGGGCTGCGGATGACCTGCTGAATGAGGACCAGGACATTTGGCTCTCCTACAGCTGGTGCCGGCTTTTAGCAAGGCGCTACTATGGGTTTCATTGCGCAGAAGAAGGAGATGACAAGGTGCGCCATTTTTGTGATGGTGGACCTAGGAAGAACAGATGGCGGCTACAAGCGGGCATTCACCATTGTTGAGGTGCAGTTGGCTTTCCTTCACGATTACTTCTTCACCGCCTCCCTCCAACTCATAGAATCGGCATCCCATACATTCAAAACAAAGTTGACATTTCAAAACGCCATTGGAATCTTCTGGCTGGCTACTCACAAAATGTGTGGGCTTGGAATTGCATTAGTAAGAATTGTGTCGTTTTTTATGTTTGTGTGCGTACAATTTTGGCTACCAATGTTGCCTGTTCAACATCTTTTGGCTGTCTATTGGCGTCCAATAGACACTGCTTTTCGAAAACTCAATCGTCTCCCCGACTGCCCCCCGACCACCAGTCGGTTTAGTGAGATTATTCCTCTCTAATCCTAATCCTGATGTTCACTGGAGCAACAAAATAGGCCAATACTCAATTCTCCAAGACTACAGCCGTCGTCGCTCTCCTAAGAAGGCTCTTGTTGCCTGGTTCCAAGTAATTATGCTATCCCAACCGTCATATTTCAAGTATCTCCCAGTAGAAGAAAAAAAGAAGTCGATATGAAGAAGCTAGATAGCGTGAGAGAATTGGTTGCCAAAACTCTCCGGGCAATAGATGGCCCGCCAACCAACGGTACCGGATCTCTGAAGATAAATATGGGAAGTTCAGGGTACGACTGGTCGTGGACCTGCAGGCAAGAGACCCACACGCACACAATCCTCATATGGCACATAGCAACCTGCTACTGTGGCATGACGCCCGTCCATAGTTATCGGCATAACGGCCTTCGACTGGTGGAGATAGACACTTGGTATGAAGTTGCCATGGCATTGTCAAGATACTGCGCCTACCTGGTGGCCTTTCTATCGGAGTTCCTCCCGGATCAAATCCTGACCACCAAACAAGTGTTTCAAAATGTCATTCAGGATGTACAGAGTGCACTAGGATTGACGCATATGGAAGAGAAGGAGAAGCACACGAAGATCCGAGGGCTGTGGTTACAGCCCAGGCGTGGGCGCCTGGGCAGACGACCTTCCACAAGGGTATCATGCTAGGACGTCAACTGGAGAAGCTCAACACCTGGCTGCGGTGGAAGGTCATGGCAGAGTTCTGGGCGGAGACGATCCTGTACGTCGCGCCGTCCGACAACGCGGAGGCACACATTGAGCACCTGGCCAAAGGCGGGGAGTTCATCACGCACCTCTGGGCCATGCTCTCCAACGCTGGCATCCTGAAGCGGGCAGAAGGAGAATGGCATCCACCTGCTTCCACTACCAAATTAAAGTAAGCAATTTGTGAGCTGCACAGCTAGCCCTAGGGTGCTAAAACACACCCAGCTTGTTAATCTTTTGTACTCTAGCCTCCAAATGATTGTGTGATGTTAGGTCCTGCAAATTTCGGTTTTTGATTTTGTTGGTCCATTTGCAGAGAACCACCAAAGAAGATGGAGACCTCCAAAGCAAGAACTCAAGAATGCCCCTTCTAATGATGAAGCATCAACATGCATCCTCCATGCCTTTTCCACCAAGGTGAGCAATTCTACACTTGTTTTTTCTATGATTCTTTTTGGTATATGCATGCAGCAAGTATAGAGCTGTTTCCTTGCTATATATGCATGAGAGTTCCTGATTTTTTTTTTTTTTTTTATATGCATATGCACAGTGCAGGTGTAAAGGCCCAAGGAAGAAGCAGGCTATAATTAAGTCTATTTGACATAGCTGCAATTGCCATCAGAAGCAAAAGAAACTTGATCCTTCTAGCTCAGCAATGAGCACAATAATGTTCAGCTTGTGCTTTTGTGCTTAGTTACCAACTTATTACTAAACCATAATGTTCAGCTTGGGCTTATGTGACCATGATCCAAACCAGTAGTGTTGAACTTCTTTATGTTCTGTTTCAGACTTTCAGTTAGTCAACTATGTGTTCAGCCGGATGTTGGCCTCAAGCATTGGCTTGATTTGTTGAACATGTATTATTGAACCTAGCTGTGTTGAATATATGTTCTTTGTAATCAAGCTGTGTTCAACACTTCAACTTGCTGTCTGATAGTTGAACATATTATTACAATATATCTTGTGATCTCGTTTATCTATGCTACAAAATGTTCTCCTATTTGCCAATCATGCACGCTTTGTTTTGCTAACTGAGAGTCTAGGACCGCAGAGAAGATAATCTTGTCATTGATGTGGGAACAAAATGAGAATGTGGCATTTACATATGACAGAGTTGGAGAAAAAAAGTTTCAGTGTTGTGCTATGAGAATCCATGCTGGGGACAATACCAAATTCACCGTAGGGGTAAATCGGTCCTTTTACTGCTACTTAATGGTCAAATTAACAGCAGTGTCATATGTGACAAAAATATTAAAGTAGATGCATGTCAAATAAGACATATAAATATTAGCCTGCCACTGTTTTTATTTTTTGAAACTTCCCACTGTTAAAGAGTAACCAAATAATGTGTGGGCTGCTATTGTGCTGCTTGTTATTACTCGTGCCTTCAGCTGTGATGTTGGGTTTTTCTCAAAAAAAAAAAAAAAAGAAAAGAAAAGAAAAAGAAAGAAAGAAAGAAAAACTATGATGTTGGGTCGTCAGGCCCATTTTGCTGTTTCGTTTTGTCTGTCCGTTCGAGCTTCATAAGTTGGGCCACGAGAACGTTTGTGTGTTGTCGTTAGAATCACTTGGCATTCTATACGCAATCTAAGTCGTTTAGCTTCGACTAGTATAGTAGATGACGAGATCACCTATAATAAAACGGTAATAGTTCTCCACGGGCGTCGTCCATTCCAGCGTCTCGTCCGGACGCGTAGATGGGCCTGCAGATCGGCGGCCCAGTCAACCGTATGCGTTCTCTCTCCCAACTCACCTCTTTCCTGCTTGTGTTCCTAAAAAATCCAGATTCTTTGAGAGGTGTCAAAAAAAAAATCCAGATTCTGTCCCCCCACTCACGGACTCACCGAATAACCGCGGTCATGTCCAGGCCGCCTCCACTGCAGCTTACGCCCGTCGAGGCCGCCTTTGCAGCGCCGCCCATCTTGACCTCGACATCTGCCCCGCACGGCAGCTCCACTTCGCGTGCGGCGGAGCGAATGTTAGTTTTTCGGCATGCCGTCTTGCGAGTGGGGATGGCTGACACAGCTTTTGCGGCTTACGGTGTGCAGCCGGTGCATCAATGCCCCTTTGGCGAGGTTTCGCAGACGACGGCGGGGCAGCGGCGATTGGCGACAAGCGGGATCCGAATCTCGGCCGATGTATAAGTTGGGGTTATCTTGGGCGAAAGCTCTGGCGGCGGCGGCGCTGGGGCGCCGTTCTCTATGTTGGGGCGTCGCGCCCCTAGTTTTTCCACGGGTGAGAACCCGTCTGTCTTGGACGGCGGCGGTGGCGCTTGAACGCCGTAACCTTCCCCGGGCGTCGCCGTGGACTTGCGCTGCGTGAGGCCATGGTCGGAAGTCGGAGCTATGCTTGCGTTTTGCTTGTGCTGGCAAACGATGACCTACTCGCCTTTCGGGTGCTCCGACTCGTATCTTTCTTGGGTTGTCGTTCTGTTTTGTATTGGCGTGGGTTTGGTTTTTGGGCCCGGTTTTCCTCATAAACTTGGTCAATTCTCTTCTCCTTATTAATATAAAAGCCGAAACAATTTGTTCCTGGATCTTAAAAAAAAAGAATAGAGATCAACCAGCCATCAGGAATCACGATTCGAGATCAAAGCGAGAGGAATCGAAGGGAAGGCCTAGGAAGGGCGAGATCCGATACCAATTTTGTTAGCAACACACTCGGATGGAGAGGGATTGAGAGGAAGCAGCAGCAGAGAACGAGAATGGAGGAAGAGTTCTTCTTAGAGTTTAGGTTTCCTTGTTGAAAAGGTAGATGCCATTACATGCCGCTTAAGCGCCTCTCTTAAGCCGCACACAGGTGTACAAGGGCGAAAAGCCACTCTATGAAAGAAAATGGTTGAACGGGTTACCTTTCCTGGTGTTCCCGGTTACATGTTATATAGGGTTGGAAACGCCCCAACCGTGGCATTGTACAAGATCCTAGCTAGGTACATCTTTAGATACAAGTTACATCTATCTACTTTGAGTACAAGACAAGACACAATCTATACCGTATCCTATCCAAGTAATATCCTAGCTAGATTACAATGACGTGTGTGAATGTCATTTTAACATTCCCCTCAATCTCAGCCAGCGACGAGGTTGAGATTGTATCTAAACTTGCGCATCTTAGCTGTAGGTAGCGCCTTGGTAAAACCATCCGCCACCTGATCTCCTGTATGAATGAACGGAACCTGCAATAATCCTTGAGCCACTTGCTCTCGACAAAAATGATAATCTATCTCAACATGTTTTGTTCTGGCATGAAACACCAGATTCTCGGTGAGATACTTTTGCGCCAAGATTGTCACACCGAGGCGAGCACTTCTAGGATGAATCACTCGTAATTCTGTCAACAACTATCGTACCCACATCAGTTCAGCAGTAGCATTGGCCAAAGCTTTATATTCAAGCTTTATATTCAGCTTCTGTACTTGATCTAGACACGGTTGGCTGTTTGCGACCAGTCCAAGACACCAAATTGCTTCCAAGAAACACCGCAAAACCACCGGTAGAGCGACGATCATCAACACAACCGGCCCAGTCCGCATCCGAGAAAGCACTTCTCAACATAGAATTAGACTTTCTAATGCGAAGACCCATATTAACTGTACCATGAACATACCTCGGGATCCTTTTAACGGCGCTAAGATGAAACGTAGTGGGAGCAAGAAGGAATTGACACACCTTGTTCACTGAATCACGAAATATCTGGTCTTGTGAGAGTCAAATATTGCAATGCACCAACCATACTTCGGTAGCGTGTTGAATCCTCAGCACCAAGCTTATCACCATCAACAATACTAAGCTTTTGTGAGACTGCAAGAGGCGTGTCTCTTGGCTTACACTTGTCCATACCTGATAAGCTTGAGAACATCTGAAGCATACCGACCTTGTGACAAAGTCAAACCATCAAAATCACGTTTAACTTCTATCCCTAGAAAGTAATGAAGATCACCAAGATCTTTAAGAGCAATCTCCTTCTGCAGATCAGAAAAGCAAAGCATCGGTGGCATCTTTGGACGAACTGGCAACAATAATATCATCCACATAAATCAAGACAAACATTGTATATCCTCCTCTTTGATAGAAAAATAATGACGTATCAGCTTTGGATGGTATAAAACCAAGAGATTTCAACTTGCCACATAAACATGCATACCACGCACGGGTGCCTGTTTCAAGCCATATAGCGCCTTGTCCAATTTATACACAAAACTAGGGTGATCTTTATCAACATAGCCAGGAGGTTGCTGCATATAAACATCTTCATCAAGATAACCATGCAAAAAAGCATTTTGTACATCAAGCTGTCCACAGGGACCAATCTTTACTAGCTGCAATAGACAGTATAAGACATATAGTGGCAGCCTTGACAATAGGACTGAACGTATCTTCATAATCAATACCGTATTGTTGCTTATACCCCTTTGCCACTAAACGGGCCTTATACCTGTCAATGCAACCATCGGCACGGCGTTTGACTTTGTACACCCATTCGCAACCAACCACATTGGCACCCTTTGGTCGAGGAACAAGATGCCATGTACGATTGTCCATGAGGGCTTGGTGCTCAAAGATTCATGGCACTTACCCAACGCAGATCAGCGAGTGCATCGAAAACAGAGGCGGGCTCCTCGGCACTGTGAGGCGATCATACACCATCGAACGGTACCGTCAGTATATTGCTTAGGCTGTCGGATACCTTGTTGGAGGCGCGTACGGTGTCGAGGAGCATCAGGTGACGAGGGAGCCACGCGAGCATCACCAAAGAATAGGCACCACAACGGATCCCGGGGTGACAGCGGCCGATCCCGTCGTCACACCCGATCCGGGCACCAGATCCACTGCGATCGCAAAACAAAAGACGACAGCCGAAGTTGGGCGTTGGCGGCCGCGAGAAGATCCGCTGCCGCCACCATCAAGTATCTCCACCGGCTGCTGCTGCGTACGAGAAGGTGATCCTGAGGCAGATTCGCTGCCATGGTCGGAGGCAGGCGCAGGCGAAGCAACCTCGGCACCCGTGCTGCCCCCTGGTACCGGACACATGCGATATAAACCTGTTCTTTCACCAGTTTGGCGAGCACCTAAATCTGCAGCAACAAAATCTTCAACACCACTTGAGCAAGCGTTAGTAGGTACAGGAGATGCATCATGTGGACTGGTAAAGAACTGCCCCTATGTGTAGTATATGGATTTAGAAGGATGTCAGGAAGAAGTGCAAGTTCTTTTCGAAGATGGGCACCGGCATTAGGATGCATGTCGGTAAAGGGAAAAAACCTTTTCATCAAAAACAACATCCCGTGAGATGTAAACACGTCCTTCAGACGGATCAAGGCACTTGTAGCCTTTGTGCATATTACTGTAACCGAGGAAAACACAAGGTTTTGATCTAAATTGTAGCTTCCTTGTATTATAGGGCGCAAATTTGGCCAACATGCGCAGCCAAAGACGCGAATATTAGTGTAATCTGGATCTTCACCAAGAAGACGTGCAAACGGTGTTTCATGATTAATAACTTTGGAGGGTAATCGGTTAATAAGATAAACAGCCATGAGGAAAGCTTCATCCCAAAACTTCAAAGGCATAGAAGCATGCGAGAGAAGTGTAAGGCCTACTTCTACTATATGTCTATGTTTGCGCCGGCCGACCCATTTTGTTGATGAGCATGGGGACGGGAAACATGATGGGAGATTCCAATGCGTTGGAAAAATGAATTTAAAGAGCGATATTCACCTCCCCAATCCGTTTGCACAGCTAGAATCTTGCGTTGGAATTGCCTTTCAACTAGGTTTTAAAAATTTTGGAAGCATGCAAACACCTCAGATTTGTGACGCAACAAGTAAACCCAAACGAATTTGCTTTGTGATCATCAATAAAACTGACATAATAGGAGTGCCGCCCAACGGATGTCGGCGCTGGCCCCCCACACATCGGAGAAAAATCAAATCTAATGGTCTATCCGACACAATTTGGTAGACCTAGCATAAGGCAATTGATGAGCTTTGCCTTGCTGACATGCATTACACACATGTTCTTTATTCGAATCTGAAGCAAAAGAAATTTTATTGTGGCTAAGGATCCTACTGACTACTAGAGTAGATGGATGTCCTAGCCTTGAATGCCATAGGGACGCAGTCAGTCGTGAAACACCGAGTGCAACTTTATTCGACGACTTATTGGATGATGATCGCAGCGGGTACAGGCCTCCCTCACACTTGCCTGTGAGGAGCGTTCTCCTCATCTCCTCCTCCATTATATCGAAGTGGTTTGGATGGAATTCAAGAAACACACCGTTATCACGAGTAAGACGATGAACAAAAATAAGATCTTTGTGGGTTTTAGGAACATGAAGGATACGATTAAGATTCAAAGTGCTATTAGGGGTGTGCAATGAACCATGACCAACATGAGCAATTCCCATACCTGAACCATTAGTAGCATGGATCTGATCGCCACCGAGGTACTTGTCGCGTGTGGTTAGCTTTTCCAGATCACCAGTGATGTGATAGGTTGCACCGGTATCCATTTACCGCTTTCTGTCCACGCCATAGGAGGATGTTGTAGCGAGGCGAGACCGACTTCCGGGCGGTCCATTGATAGAGGAATCAAACCTCTTGAAGCACCGGTGGGCGGGATGCCCTTCCTTCCCCGCAAAGGCGACGGTAGACTCCCGGCTGGAAGCTACCACCCTTGGGGCGACCTCCACGGTTGCGGGATGACCACGTCCACCACCGCCACGCGGACGAAGCCACCCCGACCGCGGCTGTTGTTGAAGTTGCCTTGGCCACCACCGCGGCCTCCTTTGCGGCCCGATTTGCCGAGGACTGGAACGCGATACTTGCTTCCTCTTTTGATCTCCATACGTTGCTCAAAACTTGTGAGCTGGTTCAGCAGGTCCACCACCGAGATCGGCTCCACACGAGCCGCGATGGCCGACGCAAACCGGGGTTGAACTCAACGTCCAAAACCGGTGAGGATGTAGGAGCACAACTTCGTCATCTTCAAGCTTCTTGCCGGGCAGATGCCATCTCATCCGCTAAAGCTTTCATCTTGTTAAAGTATTAAGTCACGGAGGAGTTATCCTTGGATGCCATCGCCATCATCCTCGGTGCTCATGATCCTTGCTCGAGATTGAGAGGAGGAGATCCCCTCAATGGCGCCCACGGCTTGGCGGCCCGTGTCCTCCAAGTTGATCTGCCCAAGGATCTCCTTGGACATGTTGGTCTGCAGGTAGTTGAGTACCGGCCATCCTTCGCCACCCACGATTCATAGTCGGATTGATCACCGGCGGCTCCTTCGAGTCAGGTTCTTTCGGCGGCACGTGCATGGTCGATGGTGCTGCCGACGGGTGGATGAAGCTAAGAAGGCGAGTGCCCTTTAGGGCTGAGATGACTTGGGCCTTCCATGACGGAAAGTTGGTGCGGGTGAGCTTTCTCGTTCACCGGAAGGAAGGTGACGAGGATTGAATGGCAGAGAGCGCGGAGGAGGAAGAATCTTGCGCCATTGGGAAATTCCGTTAGGAAGAAGGCTCAATACCATGAAAGAAAAATGGTTGAACGGGTTACCTTTCTTAGTGTTCCCGGTTACATGTTATATAGGGTTGGAAACGCCCCAACCGTGGCATTGTACAAGATCCTAGCTAGGTACATCTTGAGATACAAGTTACATCTATCTACTTTGAGTACAAGACAAGACACAATCTATACCGTATCCTATCCAAGTAATATCTTAGCTACTCCCTCCATCCCAAATTATAAGTCGTTTGACTTTTTGACAACAAGTTTGACCACTTTCGTTTTATTCAAAAATTTGTGCAAAATATCACTTCTTTTGCTGTGGCTTTCTTTTATTAATAAAAGTTCTTAAAGAATAACTGACTATATTTGAGTAAATTTTTTTGAATAAGGCGAATGGTCAAACTTGAAGCCAAAAAAGTCAAACGACTATTTGAGATGGAGGGAGTAGATTGCAATGACGTGCGTGAATGTCATTTTAACACTCTGCTACGCCATCTTGATGGTCTGGACCCAGGATGGGCCTGATGTCCTCGGGTTGGGCTTCCTTGTACGCCTTGGTCTTGACTCACCGGGCCCAGCGTCGCCCGCTCCTTCAAGGTGCTTTGCCATCTGAGTTGCTGTCATCACAAGCTGTAACAATAAACAGGGCCAGGGACGACTCCATTCCTACCAGCATATCCATACGGATTTTTTTTTTCTACCATGGCCATTTGATAGGTGCATGTTTTTTGCTATTGTAGGGGTGGTGGCATAGGCATTGGATAGTATTATTCTCAAAAAAAAAAAAAAAAAAAAAAAGTATTACTGAGTCGTAGGATTGTCCTGCTGGAACCCCCATGCATACAGAAGATTATGCAAATTTGTCTCGAAATCTCCAGTGAGATTTTTGCACTGTGTCATTGACTCATTGGTGGTACCTACAGGTTGTGTATCTGATGTTGAAACTGAATTCGATGTGCCCAGACCATCAATTAAGCCAGTAGAATAGGAGTAACATTATGCTAAGCATCTTCAATGTAGTCTGAGATCTGCCTGTAAACTGCTTTGCTGAAACCCCATGGTATGATGGGATTGTGTCATTTCTAACATCAACCTTCTTGCCGTTGCAAGGTACAGGTTTCTGGTGAAGCTTTGAGAATTCCGCCACCACCCCTCGTACCTACTGAATGAGTAGCTGCATGACTCGTGGCATCACTATCTAGCAAACCCCAAGAAAAAATTTTTATCTCCTTGTGGTCAGCCATAGAGTTACATTCTTTTGGCTTTACTGAGCCATGATTGTTGGAATCTGAAATGTTGATGTTAATTACTGAGCTGATTAGACAGAATCGCAGGAATTGTTGAGTAAACTGACCTTGTTGACTCCTTCCACATCTAAGCCTGATGATACAGGATCATTTGTAACAAGATCAGAAGAGCTCACCCAAACATCTGGCCTTAAACCAGTACGGTTTCTCTTTAGAGTGTTCCTTAAAAATCAAATGCACTGCATATCCGGTAAAAGTTTCCTGCACATGGAGCAGTGCAATAAGCTAAAATTCTTTTAGAAAAAGAAATATCAGAAAAAAAAACATTTCAGCTGTGTACCACAAGAAAGCTATTCCTGTAAATATTTACAGGAATAGCTTTTCATTTAATTAATTAAATGAAAAGCATAAATTAATACTCACGAACTCAAAACATAATGAGATCAGTACCCATGTTCTGACCTGAGAAATGGCAGCGCATGTGATATTAACGTAGTGCAGAATGGTGAAAAGGTGTTGCAGAATTGTGCTTAGCCGCAGCAGGACAATGGGTGGCTGGCCGTAAGTGAGCGTAGAGCCGTACACAAACTATATTGTTAAATGGCAACAGTTTCTTCTACGCACAACTGAAATGATAGCTCTTGGGTGTGCATCAGCAATGTAGAAGCAAATTGGCAGTCAATATAACATTAGGTAGCAACGGTAGATTCGGATTTTTGGACACGGTAGATATGGAAGCAGCATATTTGAATAAGCACTTACGAAACAGTACAACTTTGGATGAGGGCGGTCCACTTCAATCATGCATTAGGTGAAAAGATAGTGTGATGATGTAGGCAAAAGGATTCAGAGATGGGGTCATAAAACCACAAATCATCAAATGGAACATTTTGTAAATTTTGCGAGACAGAGTTCAAAGAATGTCTATGAAACACGAGAGTGATATGGAGGCCCAGAACACTCTGATTTTTTTTCTTCACATCTTTCTTCCTCCTTTAGACGCACTGCCGCCGCCCACTACCCACTGCCCCACCACGGTGCAGTAGGGGTCTCGCTCAGCCGCTATGGCCATGGTCGCCCCGCCCGACTGCTAAAGGGAGTTTCTACATGACCTCGCGGGGAGTTTTTTAAACTGCCCGACCCCCTAAAGGGAGTCGGCTTCTTCCTACCCCCGCGGCTGATTGCCACGTGGCCCCATCCTTGAGGGTCGGCTCCGACCCCCGCGGCGGATCTCCGCCTCACCCGACTCACGGGGGGGGGGCGGCTCGCTTGACCTCACAGGGGAGTTTTACGCTCCGCCCCGGACCTCACGAGGGGCCGCCACATGGCTCGACCCCCGAGGTCGGCCCGACCCCATAGGGGAGTTTGGCCTCGCCCGACCCTTGAGGTGGGGCCAGCTCTATCCGACCCCGGGGGGTGTTTCCGCTGGCCCGACCCCTACGGTGGGGTCGGCTCCACCCGACCTCGTGGGAAATCTCCACCTCCGATGTCAACACAAGACCAAATGCAGTTCTCCCTCAGCAGTTTTGATAGAGCAACTCTCGTTTTCCATCCCTTTTGCTCTCCTCTTTTTTTTTTTTTTTTTTTTTTTGTTCGTTTGTAGTTTTTTCCGGTGGAGTTTTAGTCTGTTTGTCCAAGTAGAATGGTTGTAGGAGATGTCCTAAAGTTTTTGTAACTCCTTTTCTCATCTTCCGTGTAATAAAAAAATTCGGCAAAACACTACCGGAAACGAGAGCTATCCCGTGAGGAAATCATTTCCCGTGAGCGTAAAAAACACTCACGGGATACGAGGTTATACCCCGTGAGCATACAAGACCGCTCACGGGATACGAACCACTCACGGGATAGACTCTATCCCGTGAGCAACAACTCACGGGGTAGATACTCGACCTATCCCGTGAGGCCCCAACTCACGGGATAGGTAATCGACCGGCACCCCTCCCCCTCCGCCCCGCTCCGTTATCCTATCCCGTGAGCCCCGAGTCCGGCTCACGGGATAGGGGAGGTGGGGGCCGTGGTGCCCGTCTGGCGCCGCGGAAGCCGCCCCGGGGGGTGGGGCCGCCGCGGTCAGCCCTATCCCGTGAGCCTTGCCGTCCCGCTCACGGGATAGGTGGAGGTGGGGGCCCGGGATGCCCTCGGGCGCCGCGCCGGCGGGCGGCCGGGGTGGGGCCGCACCGTCGATCCTATCCCGTGAGAGGCCCTATCCCGTGAGGCAAAATGAGGGCCTCTCGAAAGAAGGCCTCTATCCCGTGAGGCGACATTGTGGCTCACGGGATAGAGGAAACTCTTTTTTTTTATTTTTGTGTTTTTGGGACCCAAACTTTTTATACATTCCCTACACATAATATGGAACTCTATGTTAAAGTTTGGTGAATTATTGACTTTATTTGGTATATTTAGAGAATTATTCTCTTTTAAGTAATTTTGAAATAAGGTCAAATTTGAACTGCAAGTGCTTGAAATTTTTGAAAAAATAGTAGAAAATTTATAGTTCTCTTACTCAGCACATAGTAAGGCCTTGTATATAAAAAAAGACAAATGAATAATATCTTAATAATGACGAAATTAGGAACGCTATTTTGTGCTCGGGTGGTTTAAAAATTATAGAAAAGCAACCGATGTGAAAAAAATCATGAAATTTGATATTATGTCATGATATCTTATGCCAAGGCTATGATAAAAGTTTGGAAACGTTTCGCAAAGTTGGCACATACGATGTTCACAAGCTCCAACATCTACGTAGAAGTTTCATGTTTGTTCGAAATGATCAAGTGTGTTTTTCATGTGGTTGTGGCGGTCAAGTTGTGGTTTGGCTATGAAACTTTTTCTACATGCAAATGAGACATCGAGATTGTGTCATGTGAAAGTTTGAGAATTTTCAAGATTACTTTGATAATTATTATAATTTTATGCTACAATTAGGTAAATAGAACTAGAGATAAAACCACATGAAATAATGGTCAAATTTACACTAAAGCATCACTTATGTATGGATGAGTGAATATGACAAGGTATTTTTGAAGTAAAGTCGATCAAAGTTTACAAATATTTTAATGGAAAAGAGAAAGGGAGGGAGAGGAAAATATTTTCGTGAGAAAATGCTCTATCCCGTGAGCGCTCACGGGATATCAGTCGCTATCCCGTGAGCATATTACTCGCTCACGGGATAGGCGTGGGGAGAGGGAAATATTTTTCGAAAAATGCCCTATCCCGAGTGAGCGGCTCACGGGATATCGGGTCGATATCCCGTGAGCATATTACTGCGCTCACGGGATAGGCGTGGGACCCACCTCGGCCCGGGCGCGGCAATTTTTCCGCGCCCGTTGGGGGAATTTTTCGACCCCCCATCCCGTGAGCATATTATTAGCTCACGGGATGAGGAGAAAGCTCTATCCCGTGAGCCGCTCACGGATAGGTAAATCCTTTTTTTTTTAAAATCGACATTTGCCTACCTTATCCACCACACCACCCACACACGCACGCACGAACACGCACACACACCGGACACACACACACGCGCCCGCCGCCGCCGCCTCGCGCCGCCCCGCCGCCGCCGGCCGCCGGCCGCCGCCGCTACGCCGCCCCGCGCCGTCCCCGAGCACCGCCCCGGCCGCGCCAGCCCGGCCCCGCCCGGCCCCAGCCCCCCCCCCGCCGGGCCCCGCCGCCGCCCGCCGGCCCCGCCGGCCCGCCCACGGCCCCTCCCCCCGGCCCCCCGAGAAGGAGAAGGGAGGTGGGGGGAAGGAGAAGGGAGGAGGAGGGAGGAGAAGGAGAAGGGAGGAGGAGGAAGGAGAAGGGAGGAGGAGGGAGGGGGAAGGAGAAGGGAGGAGGAGGAAGGAGAAGGGAGGAGGAGTTGGTGGCCTGAGGAGGAAAGAGAAGGGAGAAGGAGAAGGAGAAGGAGAAGGGAGGAGGAGGAAGGAGAAGGGAGGAGAGGGAGGAGGAGGTGGTGGCCGGAGGAGGAAGGAGAAGGAGGAGGGCACGCCGGCGTGCCTCGCCATCAACGCTGCCGGCACGCCTTGACCTCGCACCGCCGCCGCCGCCCGCCGGCGGATTAGAGGGAGGAGGACCGCCCACCGCCGCTCGTCCACCAGCCGCCGCCTTCATTTTCGCAGTATTGTAATGTGATTGTCGGCCATCGTGCCATGATGTGAATGTGGTTGTCGGCCATTGTGCCGTGATGTGAATGTGATTGTCGGCCATCGTGCCGCTTGTTTAGTTTGCGGTATTGGTAACCTCCCCGTGCGGGGAGGTTCATGGCGAAATTTTCAACCGAGCCCGTATGTTTATTTTTATGCGAGAGAGGAGCCCTTTGGAGCGGAGCCGAGTGCCTTCTTTGCCGGAGTGCCGTGGGCGGTCTTGTTCTTCCTCGTCGGCTAGCCCGACTCCACCGCGAAGGTATAACCCCTCTTTCCGTATCATGGTCGTAGTTAGATCGCGGCTTAGTTAGGCGTCTCCCGTTCGAAGGAGATACGGTTGGAAGTTAGCCGAGATGCGAAGGACTTGCGCTTACTAGATAAATTACTTAAGGACCTTAGTGTTGACGCCGCTCCTCCTCCCATGGATCCTACCAATCTTCATATGTTGGAAGAAGTAGACATGGATGATAGTGATCATGAGGATTATGATCCGATAGTGTGGTATCGTGACAATGATGAGGATTATTTCTAATACATGTAATACTATGCATCTCTTAATAATTATGTTACGTTTATTGTTTTCCATTTAATTTTGCATATTCACTAATTATTTATATCTAATTGCGAGGTGATTACGAAAGATGCCTCCATCGAAGATCCTCAAGAAATTGACGAGTTTGGGGCGTAAATTCAAGAACTTGGACCAGCTAGGAGGGTCCTCAAGCACTCCGCCACCACGGACACACACACACCGTGGGGCGGGGGGGGGGGCAAGGGCAAGGGGGCGGGGCAGGGGCGGCACCACCGCCACCACCGGTGGGCGAGGAGGAGGAGGAGGAGGAGGCGCGGCGCGGGACCCCGACCTATCGGCGTCGCAGACCTTGACCTCTCGGGGTCGTGTCACTTGCGACGGGGCGGTGTGGAGGAGGAGGAGGGGGGCGGGGGGACGCCGGGGGAGGAGGCGAGGCGGACAAGAGCGGCAGTGCGGGGAGGGGTTCCTCTTCCTCTGCCGGCGCTAAGAGGAAAACCCTACTTGCGAGGCCCCTCCGGACTCCCCGACCAAAAACCTCTTCCGCACCAACGTCCCATCATTATTCCGGATCCTCCAAGGTAATTTACTTTACATCGAGCACTACTTTCTTAATTGTTAGTATGAAAAGCATAATATGAACTAATAATTATTCTTGATCATTTGGGCGGGTCTTTTGTTGGTGAGGATGGCGCTAAGTGCCGCCTTCCCAATGGCATTCTTGGTTGTTTGGTCGAAGCACTACCGGCCACATTAGGACTCCGAGGACGGAGAAGATGTTCGATCCCGTGCTTTTGGCCGATACTTGGACTTTGAAGATAACTACGATGAGCAAGGCGAAAGTACGAAAACAAGGGACGGCGTGTGATCACGTGAGTCTGTGGGTAAGTCTATGTTGCACTATAGTGTACAAATACATCGCTTCAATTTCACATTGTTTGAAATAATGACTGAATACATTGCTTCTATGTGCGGGATTACTTCAAGCTCGGCGACGGATACACTCGGGAGCGGGGGAATGAAGTGGCTGCTCGCCGCTGCTTCAAACTTGTGTCGAACATGTGGTACGAGGCACGCGGCCGGCGGCGCCGGGTCATACTATGCTCTATACAAGAACACAACCCTCACGAAGGAGCAAAGATAAATCTACGATTCGACCAAAGAACAATACATGATGGTAAATGCGAAAGTTCATACTAAGTTTAATTATGCTTGGTTGATATTCTAATATTTTTCAACTTGGTGTCCCTGTAGGTATGTCGGGAGTGGCTTTTCAAGAATGACCGGTCCCCGGGAGCCGATGGTGGGCAGGTGGGTCGGTAAAGATTGGGCGAAGATCCGCAAAGACTACCGGGACCGGCGCGCCATGATGCCGTGTTTCACACCATCAAGGCAACCATAATCGAAGACCTACAAAAAAGATATGTGAGTATTACCCAATTCTTATTTCTTGATCGCAACTCGAATACTTCCTAACCATCCTACCTTTTTTCCCACGGGAGAAAAACACATGGCGTGTCAGCTGGGCACGCTCGAGGCCTCACTCTCTCCCACCAAGGCAAGTCCTCGGATCCCAACCTCATCTACAACCCCGAGGCTCCGCGTGAAGCCTCTTTGCAGCGGGCGCCTACGATAAGGTAATCTGTTTTTTATTCAAGGTACATTTATCTTTACATACTGTTCCTCTGTTTCTAACTTTGTGTTGAAATAGGTCACCAAGTACACCGGCGTGGCGAGGGAGTATTATGGAGACAAAATTTCATCCCCACGGCCACGACATTGTGGGGGCGTTTCCATGATCGGGCTGGAGGAGGGAAGAAGCACGGGCGGTACTATGTGGGTGATAGCGTCATCAACCCGCGCACCACAAAGACCCTACCTGAACTCAAAAAGCCGCGGGGGGCGGTGATACGCGAGCGGCCAACCACTTACCGAGGCTACGGTCTCCGGACTCGGGTAATCTGTTTTTTTTATTCAAGGTTCATTTATCTTTACATATGTCTTTCTCTGTTCTAACTTTGTGTTCAAATAGGCCCGGATAGAGGAAGCGAACAGAGGCGATCCGCGGAGGCGAGGAAAGGGAGAGGGAGAGGGAGCGGTTCTACCGTGAGGCGGAGGCACGGAGGGTCGAAAGCACCGACCGTAAGAGCATGGAAGCTCTCCAAACGGTATCTCGCGCGTGTTGGAGGCAAGATTGGTGAAGAGCCGCCGCCGGAGATCTTCTTCGCTCCACCACCACTGCCGGTGTACCCTCCACCACCACCACCGATGTACGGTCCACCGCTCGGCGACGGCCAACCGTCGGATCTTCCCTCCACCGCATGATGCCTCTCTGTGAGTTTCTCAAACTAAACTCCAAAATGAAATGGTATGGTGTTTGGAATGCACCATGAGATGTGCACTTGGACATGTGGTTGTCGGCCATCGAGCCGTTGTTTTGTTGCGTGGTTTTGGAAACCCTCTCGCGGGAGGTGCTGCCGAAATTTCTAACGAATTATCTTGTTTTTCTTTTTTCAAGTCAATAGATCTACCTTTCATTTTGTCTCACAAATGCAATATCTTTGCCTACGTGCGGGATCAATCACATGCCTCGAACCCAACTTCGAATCGAGAACAATTGGGAACGAGGTGCGGGCGCAACAAGAGGACCGGCCCCGCTTGGTAGTGAGGTTGTGATGGTTTAGGCGACAAACTAGTGAGGTTGTGAACTTGAAATTGTTGGAATTGAACTTGTGAACTAGTGAGGACGACAAACTTGTGACTCGTTGGATGTTATGTAATATATGTGTCGTTTTGTGCCATATATATGTGTCAATTCTCTGCTGCAATAATCTGTTATATATATGGATATATATGTGTCAATTGACTTGCTGTAACAAAAAAAAAAAAAAAAAAAAATGGATCTATCCGTGAGCAGCTCACGGGATATCGTCAAAGGATATCCCGTGAGCATATATCACAGCTCACGGGATATCAACCTGAGATATCCCGTGAGCCATATGCACGCTCACGGGATATTAACCAAAAGCTATCCCGTGAGCTTAGCGTATGGCTCACGGGATATCGGTGGTGGGACCCCCGCCACCCGTGGCGTGGCGGGGACACCTGGCCGTAACGGGGCACGCCTATCCCGTGAGCTACCCGTTAGGCCCGGGATAGAGGGGGTCCGTAACGGGTTTACCTCCGTCCCCGTTGACGCGTCGCGGAGGCCCCCGTTAAGTCTTGCCCGTGGCGTTAATGCGCTCACGGGATAGGATATCCGTGAGTATAGGCGCAGCTCACGGGATATCCCGCTATCCCGATGATTTCTATCCCGTGCGGGGATATCCCGTGAGCAACTCACGGATAGCCGTTCCCGTGGGTGTAAGGGCCTATCCGTGAGCAATGGCTCACGGGATATCTCGATTCCGGTAGTGAAAGCTTTTGCCGCCTTTCAAAAAAAAAAAATTTTTTGTAATATTTGTGTGCGTGTACAGACTTTGGCCCCTCCAGTTCCCTTAAAAAACTTTATGTGCATGTGTGTCCTTGTCTTTGTTTTGTTTTCACCAACACAAAAAAAGACGAATCAATGCGAAAATAAAACAAAAACCGGAAAGGGAAATGAAATGCTCTGCTCACCGACAGCCACAACGACTGAGAGATCGAAAGGCTGTAAATTCAGGTGACGAGAGCGCTGAATCACTCGGGCAACCTTTAGCTGCTTGAGGTAGACCGCATTGCAGCTCCAGCCGAGCAAGGCCTGCGTGTGCGTGAGCGCACACTTGCGATTCTGACTGACGACTGCCAGCGACAAGAACAGAAGAATACCGCCCGGCAACGAATATATACTATATTCTGTTTGTGCTTTGTAAAGCACAATGCAGAAACAACACAAGGACAAGAATAGTGTTCTTAATCATTTATTCGCGGGGAGCGCGCTTTTCGTCGATCTTAAGGCTGTCGTCGCTGTCTTGCTCAGCACTGATTTGCCGGAGCACGTACAACGAAGCAAACCTCAAGATCCAGTAGCTCGCCTAGCGGACTTTGCAGTGGAGGTGGTGGTGGTGGTGGAGGCCAACGCCGACGCCGATCGCCGAGACGAGACGACAAATGTTGCATTGCGACATTGACTCGACCAACTCCTCGATCCACGGATTCTGCAATGGCGACAACCTCCCACCGTTCGTCTACGCCCTGGAGCCGCCCGGCAGCCAGGGCGGAAGAGGCCATCTTCCTCGCGTCGTCCGCCATGTTCGTGCTCGGCGGCCTCCTCTTCGTCCTCAGCTTCGTCAGCCGCGTCTCTGGCCGCGGCATCTTCATCACCCCCGCCGTCGGCATCTTCCTCTACGCGTCCTTGTCCTCTTCCTCCCTCTCATGTCCTACATGCTGTCCCAGGCCAAGCAAGGGGAGAAGCGGCGGCGATCTGCCCTTCTACGCGCACGTCATCCTCATCTGGATGCTCCTGGTCGAGCTCTTCCGGAAGAAGGTGGACGCGATGCTCGCCGCCGTGAGCTCGTCGCCGCTGCGGGCCGTCCAGCAGCAGACGCTGTGGGGCGGCATCGACCAGTTCGTCCGCATCTCTTGGATCGGCTACCTCATATACACCAACGTGCATGGGTTCCGGAAGCCGGGATTCATCGTCCTCTGGGCGCTCACCATCGCCAAGGCGGCCCATAGAGTCGCCGCCGTGGAGATCGCCAAGAGCTCCTTCGCCATTGGGAAGAACCCGCACCTCATCGTCGGTTACACTGCTCAGATGATGGCGCAGGAAGAAGATGATGGCGACCAAGCAGACGACGGCACAAGCAGTGCCGCACTTCTGAGCAAGTGTTGGTATGCGGTAATGGGAGAGGAGAAGCTCAAGTGGAAGGCAGGCCGCGATGGCTGCTCGGTCGAGCTGCTGCCACTGCCCGCAGACACGGATCCGGAAGGGAAGAAGGAGGGGAGGAAAGAAGAAGAAAAAAAGAAGAAGAAAAAGAAGAAGACAACAGCAAAGAATGAGGAGGAGGAGGAGGAGGAGGAGGTAAAGACGAAGAAGCTTATCACCGTCGGCGACATATGGGAGCTCGCTGAATGCGGGAATGGTGGCAGGCCGGCGGCTGACCCCTGCTCCATGCCCATCCTGCACTGAAAGATCTCTGCCTCTCCTTCGCGCTCTTCAAGCTGCTGCGCGCGAGGTTCGAGAACCTTCCAGTGCACGGTGGCGTCGCCCGAAAGAACCGGGCCTTCATTTTTGGATGCCTCGGCGACCGCAAGGAGGAGAAGGAGAACGACGATGAGGCCGCCGAGTCCGAGAGGGCTTTCCATGTGATTGAGCGCGATCTCAATTTAGTTGGCAACTACTACCACTCGGCGTCGGTGGTTCCGGCCGTACTGTCGAGCGGCCCATGGTTCCTGGTCGGAAACTGCATCCTAGTGCTCCTCATCGTGGTGAACCAAGCACTCATGGGCCTCTACGTCACTGGCCAAGCCCAGGTCTTGACCGTCGTTGGCTGCCTCGCCCGTGACGTCGTCAAGGTCGCCGATGGCGGCCGGCTTCTTCAAGTGCCTCTGCCGCAAACTCCTCAAGAGCCTCGTCGTCAGCTTCACTTCCATCAACATCACCGTGTGCTTCCTGCTCCTGTACACGTTCCTGCTCATGGAGGCCTGGGAGTTCGTCGTCTACGTGCTCTCGGACTATTTCCTGGTGTCGCTGCTGTGCTCGTACGCGCGCAGGCCCAGATGGCAGTCATCGCGGTGTGTGCGGCGAGCCTTCGGCGCCCTGCTGTGGGTGAAGCGCGTCGGCCGGAGCGCGCGGCGGCGCGAGGTGCAACCAGCTCTGCGTCCTAGGCCTGCGCCGCCGCCGCCTCCACACTCTGAGGGTGATGGTCTCCCAGCTGCTGCCGCTCCCGTTCTTCCTCGGCATGCCGCCCGTGCCGGTGCCCAAGGAGGTGAGGCGCGCTGTCTTCAGGTCCCTCAGGGCCAAATGTGGCGACGAGCCGCTCAGCAACGGCGCCGCCGTGCTCCGCCGGCGTGGGTGCACACAGTTCGAGTGGGCGTGCAAGAGCAGGAGCATCATTGTAGTCATCCTCGTGTGGCACATCGCCACCAGCATTTTGGACACCAAAAGCTCGCCGGCGGTACAAGCTGGATCACAAGCGGCGAGCACGGAGGAGGAGGCGACGGCGACGACGGTGGCGAGAACGCTATCCCGATACTGCGCGCACCTGGTGGCGTGCGCGCCGGAGCTCCTCCCGGGGACGTGGAGGGATCGAAGCTCGTGTACGAGTCCGTGAAGCGCGACGTCCGGAGCAACAAGCGGCCGCAGAGCGAAAAGGAGGAGACGGTGGCGAGCATGGGCGACAAGCTCGGGAAGCAGCTGGTGGACGAATGCCGCACCGTCGAGGAGGCGTGGGCGATGCTGGCCGAGCTGTGGACGGAGGTGGCCATCTACGTCGCGCCATCCGACAACGTGGAGGGCCATGCCACGGCGCTGGCCAAGGGCGGCGAGTTCATTACGACGCTCTGGGCGTTCGTCACCCACGCCGGCATCACGCGCTAGCTAGCTAGCAACACCGGCCTCAGATCATTCAATTCCGCTGCACTATGATATGTAACTAGTCGGATGGCGCGACTTTGCGCGCCAGTACGGAAGCCGATCAAAGGTTGAACGGAAGCCGATCAAAGGTTGATGACACTACATGGGACACACTTGTAGTGTGTAATGTAGTAAGCATCGGAGAACAACATGTTTACACATATTAGCTGCGACCATTTACAGTTTGGTGCAGCGTAGGTGATGATATCAGGGTGTATGTGACGAGGATGATAACAAAGTGTACGTTCACAAGCACGAGGTGGTACATAAGCAGAGGGAAGCAAAATGTAGCAGATTTGGTGCGTATGATAGGTGTAAGCTGGAGATGGATGTGGAATACAAATTTGATTTTACATGCATAATGATTTCACATGTCCTGTATAAAATACTATTCAACATTTAGGTTTAGTTAAAGAAAGGTTGAGAAGAACCTACTTTAAGTATCTCATTGAGCCTTTGGTGAAACATATTGTCAAACAATAGACATGAAACACAATCCCTAGAGTGCTAAGCAGTGGCTAATAGTCTCGTATATACGTTTCCCCTTTGGCATTCCTTGTGGATGCAGCTTGTTCAGCCTTCCTTGCAGCTGAGTGTTGTTTTGCCTATGACGTCATTGATGCACATTGCCACCTGGTAGAATAGCCTTAATCTATTCAGTTGAGCCAACTTGCAATAGAGACAAAGAAAACAACCTTACATTTGGATCTAATCTCTTACCAGGTCGGTGTCGACTGTATCATGAATACCATTTTAGAAAGTAAGCTTCAGCTTTATGTCCAGTCAGTCAGTGGTAGCAACAAGAAAATCATCCCTTGTTCGGATAAAACAACAGGAACTTAGAATGTACAACAGGTCACCAGATGACAAGAGACACTGTATAATGCTTATTTAGGTGGAAAAGCCGGCAGCTTAAAAGCCTTCCTGGTAGCTTTGAGCTGCACACAATGAAAAAGTTTCAGTTACATGTTTGATTTGCGTTCTTGTTAGCGTCTTTACATGCTTCACTGGATGGGCCTCCAATTAAAAAGCAATTCCACGGTATTTAAAGCACCGAGGAGATTTATGGTCTAAACAAGACATAGATTGAATAAAACGCTGCTAATCCAAACCAAAGACAGATATTCCAAAAATTTATCATTAAGAGCAGAAGGTGGACCGATGAACATAATACCTTCTAATGGGTAAAATTAAATGCACCACCTCTTCTAATTTTTAGTATTGATATCAATGGGTCAGAGGCCATTGTCTCTTTTGGAAGCATCTGATTGGTAAAAAAGAGTGGCATGAACGCTGACAAATTAAAACTTTCAGAAAGGTTTTGGAAGAATGGTGAACCTGCTTTGACGCATTGCATTGAATTAAATTGCTTAGCAGTTTGAGGCAATCCTGCTTCAAATAAGGAACACATTAGCTCCAACTAAATACTATATACCTAAAACCTTTATATGGAAACCGGGAAAAAAGTATGAAGATAATTTCAGGTAGAGAACAACAATAAGCAATTTTTCAGCTGAACAACTACACCTCCATCAGAATAGCCCTCCTCTCTGATAATGCTAAATATCTTTTGAAACACACCCTCAAATACAAACAATTTTGTAAATTTCCTTCAATGGAAAAAAAGTTAATAGTCAATTTAGTATAAGGAGTGTCGAAATAAAAGCTGGTAACATAAGAAATCAACATGTAGCATTAGACAGCCATAACCCCTGCATCCCGAGACATTGGTTCATCCCTTATGACACAAAAATAGGCAAGTGCATAAGTAATAAGATACCATAAGGATTGGTCTTGAAATCATGATATGTTATTTCAAAAAAAACCTTGGATCAAAATATGAAACAAAATAGGCATATTTGAAAATACTATAATATGGTGAATTTGGTGTTCATTATTAACTGGAATGCTTGGGTAGACATGTACTGAATCCTTTGAAGAAGGATATATAACAAGATGTACTGAGTCCTTTAGAGAAGGATATATAACAACCCAAACAAAATTGATTGTATAACAATTATTTTGGAAACCATTCTAGTCTGAGAGTGCAAGTGATGTTCAGATAAATTAGCATACAAAACCCACTGAAGCAGTACAACAAATCTTGTTTGGGGGTAGTTTAAATATTGTATATTAAGTGCCAAGCTATTGAGTCGAGCTCCCAAAAAGGTGTAATGTAGTAAACAACATTACAACTCTTGTCAGAATTTAAATAATAGTAATCACTTTGTGTATAGGTAAGCGAAGGTGAGGTGGTCAACTGAGTACGGCCGAAATGGAAAATACCATAGATATTAGAGATAACCTTGTGCCATGGAGAAGATGTTATAGTAAACTTCAATATTTCCACCAGCTCAGCAAGACCACTTGCACAAAGAAGCAAAGCCTGCACTTGGAGGGACCCAGTGGACAGGGGGAAAAATTGTCAGTAGATAATTTTTTTCTCAATTAATAGTGAGCTGATCAGATCATAATGTCAATGAAATCCAAGACTGCAATTTTGTAGTCTATATAGTAATGTGTAATGTACAGAGCCCACGAATTAGACCTCACAACTCTGACCACTGAATTGTAATGTACTTATGCATTGTAGGGCCAAAACATATGCAAACATGAACCAAGAAACTAAGTTCACCAAAAGATGTACCTTTGCATTTGAGACAGTAAGATCAACATCCTTCATAAATGTTGCCCTAGCCTGACCGCTGCAAGACAGCAGACATATCCATGGGCCTGCGGATTATTGATCGACAGTCAGACACTTCCATTTGAAAAGAGAGCAATGAGTCAAACAATATACTGAAATATCTCAACCTATCGTCATAACTTGGACGATCCACCTGACACCTATATATCAGGTAAAGATTTTTATTTATTTATTTTCTTGGTGAAGGACCATATACAGAGGATGCATACCAGGTAGTTTGGTAACACATTTTGAATTAACTTACAATCCTATGTGAAAACCTTGAGCTATAATTAAGTAAAGGAAGAACCAATATGTAAATACAAATTATTGGAGAGAAGCACACGCCTTCCATACAGAGTTTCCATACAGAGTGTTACCTGTTAAACATTATTATTGGCAAATAATAGACTGTGTCTTATATTTCTCTTCACCATCTTTGACCCTACAAAAATCGATGTGTCGATATTAAGATATGTTTTAATGTGCATTACCATATAGAGTCACACACATTACATTAGCTAATGCGTATTTCAAAAGGAGATGCCGCTGAATTGTTTAGTAAGTACATGCAGTCGTGACAGTAAAGTACGAAGTTAGGCTACTTCACTCTAGTAAATTGTCTAGTCTGTACATACAGTTTGAGATAACAAACACTAACATTTGAAAAAAAAACATGCGTATTTCTCTTCACCATCTTTGCCCATGCTGATAATATTGTAATGAGATTTAGTAAAGAAACTTTGTGGGAAAGATAGCTATTCAAAGCAATTAGTATCTTGAGTCTTGAAAACATGGACAATGACATGGCATTATTAGAAAAGGACATATCTAAAGGAGCAAACGATCAAGCATCACAACTATGTGAACCAATTGTGATTTTTCTTCATCCTGCAGGTTTATCTACAACTCCTTCACCTGATAAGGGAATAAAGGACAACAGCTCAAAGTTTCTAGAATTGCTACGGAAGAATGAGCTATAAATTTCAGTTTAATGTTGATCCAAGCTATTTAACAGAATCAGAAGGGGAGAGGGGTTAGGGATAAAGCTGACCTTAAAGATAGAATCATCATTGTTATATGTACCAACAACAGTGCTTGCCTATTGTTGAATGTCGAAATCAGATTGTACTCGACACACCAAATCGAAATGTCGAAATCAGAATTACCCCATCCATCTCTATCAGCTGCAACCATCACCAAATTTCGAAATCATGAATCACAAGAGGCTGAAGCCCATAAAGCTAAAAGCTCTCAACTAATAATAACATTTTGTACTCCGTCCGTCTGGAAAATAGTAGAATTCTAGCATAGTACCAAGGTAAACCATCTAGTGTCAATAAATGTGTATCTAAAATTTAGACCAACATCAATAAGAAGCGCTCAGGTATTAAACAAATTAAACCTATGTGGCGGCATTTTGTACACTACCAAAAAATGCCGATGGACTGATATGCTTTTAAGATAGATTTGCACAGGAAGAAGAAGCACTCAGGTACAAAAACAGTCAAGGGCCCAAGCAACAAAAAGAAGGAAAATCATAATACCTTGTAGATATCTTGATTTCATCAAGGTTAATACAAGGATACGACATACAAACTATCAGCTTAATTCACAATCAAATAGCATAGTGATACATGCTTTCCCAATTTCATGTTTAAGGACACCATGGGCAGGTGTCTTCATTTTTATAAGAAAGCAAGCATCAGGTATATACTTGGGCATCCATGAGGCACAACATGAATAACAAAAAAGCTGTGTACTAAATAATACTTGCACACCTCAACCTTTAAATCATTCACTGCAAACAACTCTAGGGAGCATGTTTCCAAGCTTTGAGCTGAGTTTAGGACTCGCCAAATAAATTTCTTGCGGCTCACCAAACCATGTTCCTTCCTACAGTAAACAAATCAAGATATTAGATCCAAATGGAATAGGTGCTCTAACTATAACAATGAGAAGGCTCAATTTTTTTTACCTCTAGCTCATATACCTTCGAATGGTTGCAGGTTGGGTATATGTATACCGATATGAAGACAAAAGCATTTCATTTGTGGATGAGAAGATAAGTTTTGCCAAGTGCATTAGCAACTGTAAAGAATCTGAGAAAAGACAGGTCCAAAAATATTGCATTAGGATTCACATTGCAGTACTGAGAAACCATCCACATTATCTTAGACAGCAATCCTTTGCACAGATCCTAAAACTTACAAATGTGTTGGAAAATAGGGAGGATTGAGAAAGAAGAGGGATGTGAACATACTAATGAGCAAGCCAGCAAGGGACATGATCGATCTTCTTCTCAAATCATCAAATTCTCTAATGGAAATTGGCACCAACAAGCTTTGTCTTAGAGAAGCCTAGGTTGGCAGCTGTCACCTGATAATAAAAATGTAATGTAACCACATGTTAGGAAAATCTAACCAAATGTCAATTCGGACCCTGAAAACAAAAGGAAGGTGAACTTAGACCAACAAGAATTGGCAAGCTAAAATTTAGCTACCAACCATACAACCTAGCTATGAACCCATCCTTTTCAATGTATTAGCTCCTATATTTAAAGGTGTGTCATACATGACTACACCATGCTCTATAACTGAAATGGTATAGTGCACACATTTATTTAAATCATATATGTGGCATTCTTATATTGATTAAGCGGCTATTGGTAAAACCAATGGTCTGTGAAAAGACAACATATGCAGCCAAGTGTATATACAAATTAAAGATTTTTACGAACTGCACAGCAGTGGCCCATGATCACTGCAATCAAATAGTAAACATGGTCTACGATGGAACCATCAGCCATAACAGCAACAGCCCAGTCCGTGAAAATTAATCCAATAGCAAGAGTAAAGTGCAGTCATGATTGCACATAAGGAAAGATAGGTCAGTTTCATGCGGATTAGATGGAGCCAATCACGGATTACAGTAGACAAAAGGAGAACTTTTCCCTTGCCTGAGAAGGTCGCGCACGTCTGAGTCCATCATCAATCATGACCCTGCACACAAAATTGAGACAATCAAAATCTAAAAGGCTTCCTGTAGCAAAGGTAGGTAGGGTTAGGGATGGGGAGGACCCTGTTGACACCCAAAAATGGCATAGGCTAAACCACCGCAAAATTCCGACTTAGCCATATTTTGGAGGTCCAAGTCACCGCAAATTTCCGACTTAGCCAAATTCTCGAGGAGGATCGAAAACGGCTTTACGGAAGGTGACCGGACTCAGCGGCCGGACTCAGCGCGTCGGTCCGTCCAGCGTCCGTCGGTCGCGTCCGATCGGGTCGCGTCTGCGAGGCGCAGGCGGGCGGGACACCGGCCGGGCCAGCGCCCGTCGCGTCGGTCCAGCGTCGGTCAGCGGCGTCGGGTCGGTCGGCGCTGCCAGAACCTCTACGCGGCCTTAGCGACCGGTGCGTCGGTGCTTCTTATAGCGTCAGTCAGCCCGATTTCGGGCTGATCCGAATCGTATCCAAATCGGTTTGTTTCCAAACTTGTTTGGTGCGATTTTTAGTGATTGGAAACGTCCTAGGGCGCCTTCCTAAAGGATAAGACCACCCTCCCTATATAATGAAGGGGTTCATGGTCGATTTGATCCCATCTACATCCAATCGTCACAACACATCTACCAAACCCAATCTCCTCTCCTCTTCCTCTCCTTCTTCTTCTTCGCGCCGATGCCATGAACGGAAGATCGGCGACAACCACGCCCTAGGCGGTCGGGCCGGCTAGGGCGGCCATTGCTTGCGCCCGCTGCCCCCGGCGGGGTCCCTCGGGCGTGTGGGGTTCGGGTTTCAAGAGACTTGGCCGGCGTGTCTTGCGTACCGCGCTCAGCCGAGGCTCCCTCGGCGGCGTGTCTTGCGCATCACGCTCATCGTTGGAGGCACAAGGTCAGTGTGGACATCCCTAGGCGCTTGCCGATCTTCGATTCGGTTTGCCCTCGTGGCGATCTTGCTCTTCTTATTTTTCGGTGTATTCTGGATTTTATAGTCCCACTTGACCCCTAGGGTTTCTGTAGCCGGAGCGTGGAGGGAGGGAGGGGGGGAGGCGGCGCCGACTTACCATCCACGGTGGCGGCGTGGAGGAGGGGGGGGAGGGCTGGCGGCAGCGCCTCTGCTCCACGCACGGTGGGGCGCCATGGCCGTCATGCGACGGGGAGAGGGAGCGGGGGGACGCGGAGGAGGAGAGGGAGGGAGGGCCCTGGGGACGGAGGCGGGAGGGGAGGAGGGCGCCGCCGCCCCGCCCGCCGCATCGCCCCGCTTCCGCCTTGGCTTGCCGTCGCCGCCCGGGTCGGGAGCACGAGGAGAGGGAGAAATCGGCGGGGAGGAGAAAGGAGGCCGTTTATCTTTTTTTTTTTTTTTTTTTTGCTGAACTCGGTATATATTTGGTGGTCGAGGGGGTTTTTTAAAAAATCACAAGCGGGCGGTTAATCAGAAAAAAGTAACACGAATCCGAAATTTCTCTTCTTCACGTGTAGGAGGTCGGATAATATGGGGGTAAAAAGTAAAAAGTCAAAACTGATTTCTTGGCAATCGTAGTAAGTTTTTTGAATCGAAGTTCACGATTTCGAAATAACATAGGGGTCTTTCTAAAAAAAAATCCTAGCCAATCAAATAATTTAGGGGCGACGTGGATAGCCTCCTTGGGCTCAAAAACTTTTTGGTCCACAGGGGTTTTTTAATATACATACTATGGTTTTTATGCATGTTTTTTTTTTTTTTTTTTTTTTTTTTTTGCTATGGTACACCCAAATGAATAGGACCCGTTCATTTGTTTTGATCGACGGTTACTATCACCCATTACCTCCCTACAGTAATATATGAAATGTATATTTATTTAGCTTTTTATTTTTGGTAACTTGTATGATACAAAAAGGAATGTTTAGATATGAAAAAAAATATTTTTCTAGATTTGATTAATACATGATCCACTCTTATAGTAGATCCTTTTGACTTTGTAACTTCGGACTGCTATATTTTGACTATTGTGTAATTTTGTATGTGACCTGACACACTTGACTTTGCATGCGTACGTGATCAGTGTGTATGTAATTAGCGTGCATGTGTACATAATTAGCGTGTCAGGTGAGCGGGTAACTAATGTGAGTGCATATGCTTGTAACATAGAGCCTGTTCGCTTGGCTTATCATCCAGCCAATCAGCAGATTTTTCTCTCTCACAAAGATTAGGCAGCCAAAGAATATCTTTCTCTAACATATAATGTATTATTTGTTTATAATTTTTGGTCAGTCATTATTTCTAAATAATGTGTGAACCACAACTAAGATTGTTAAACTTGGCACGGTCAATCCAGAATCACAAGTTTCGAAAATCTCCACGGCAAACTGGAAAAGGAAGGGAGACCACGAGTCTTCTGTTTCTGTGACGAGGTCACCGTGATTAGGGGGATACAACAAGATTTTTTTTTTTTTCCTATGTTAATAAAGTAATTCATTAATTCAAAAATCTAAAAAAATAAGGGCTATGATTTATTGGAGATATTACCTCCTAGCGTGTATTTATAAAAAAAAAAAATGTTTTGTTTTGTCAACTACACGTTTTCACAACACTAAACAACAACCGGTTGTTTTAAGAACCTACGCCTACGAAAACAACTGGTTGTCCAACGCTAAAATTGTGTTTGTTTTTTTTCGCAACCAAATCGTTCCGACACTTGATTCTCCACCGCCCGTGCCTGCGTTTGCGTTTCCTGCCTTTGGCTCGTGCTCCTTGCCGGCATCCACGCTGAGGCCATGCTGCGTTCGGACCGCAAGCCGTGCCGACCTCAACCAGGAACGCCTCAGCGGGGGCGACAAAGCCGATCGGAGGACCACGACGGCGACATCCGCGAGAGGACCATCGACGGCAAGGAGGCCATGGAAGCGCCGCTCATGGCGGCGGCCGTGCCGCCTGTGCAGGGGAGCCACCCGGCGCATGGCATCACCAACGCCGGCATCTCCTCTCTCGCCAGCGGCTGCCCGAGCCTCGCTCCCCATACCAAGTGGGGCGTTCATCATCGGGAAGAGTTTTTTTCGAAAGGCGGCAAAAAGCTTTTGCCGATTTTTATTAGATGATAGAAAAAAAAACACAAACATAGAAAAAAGAGTTTACAACAGGGCTACTACCACTACCACTTCAACTAGGACTACTCTACTGCCTAAAAAAAGAGAACACTTTACAAAACTTCGAAAAAGGCAAACAAAATCCGAAAACAAAAGAAGGTGCTACCCATTTGAATTTTTGGCCCACAGATATTGATCGAACTCTTCCTTGCATAAACCAGCAACTTCTCTTGGTTGGAGTCTCTTATCTTGAAAAGTTCTGCGATTCCTTTCTTTCCATATGTTCCACCAAAAATAGATCAATAAGCCATCAAATTTCCTCTTGTTTGGTTTGTCAATCTTTCCCCTGCATCTTCGCCAATACTTATGAATCGATCCACTTGTGTTCACCGTGTCTAACGCAGCATGTTTGTACCAGGTTTTCAAAAGCGGGACCAAACTTGTACGGTGAAGGTGCAATCTTTGCACAGGTGTGTAGGTGTTTCTGGATCACTTTCACACAATTTACAAATGGGATCATGCTGCCAGTTTCTTTTCATAAGATTGTTGGCCGTGAGAATTTTCTTATGCAGCAAGGTCCATGCGAAGAACCCGACATTTTGGCTCCGCTTTGGCTTTCCAAATAGGATTTATTCTCAATTTGCTAAAGGAGCCTTCAAACTAAATATTGTAAGCACTTTTGGAGGTATACTCCCCATTCGCAGTCCATCTCCGCATTATTGTGTCTTCCATGTTGTTGTCGATTTGGATGTTTTGAACCTCTTCCCATAGGGCCACATACTCATATAATTCTTCCGGCGATGAAATAGGCAAGATATGTGCAATCCATTTATTATTCTGTAAGGCCTTATGAACTGTAAGCTTCTTTCTTTTTGCCTTCTTGAAAAGGGCAGGAGCTATTGTCATTGGAGCTCTTCCATTAGCCCACGATGAGGTCCAAAAAAAGGCTGTTTTACCATCTCCAATTGAGACCACTGTTGATGCTGCGAACAGGTCTCTATCTTTACTATCACAAGGAAGCTCTAATTTGTTCCATGGTCTTTCTTTGTGCCGCCAACGGAACCAAAGCCAGCGGAGCTGAAGGGCCCGCTAAAAAGCGCTCAAGGTCGAGGATCCCAAGCCCATCCATGTTCTTCGGGCGACAGGATGTTGGCCAGTTGACTAAAGAGTGGCCTCCATAAACTTTATCTGGGGTCTCACCCCTCCATAGGAAACTTCTTGTTATACGGTCAATTCTCTTGATTAGCCATTTGAACTCCGGGAAAACTGTCATATGGTAAATTGGTTGAGCGGTAAGGACTGATTTTACCAAAGTTTCCCTTCCAGATGATGTGAGAAATCTTCCTTTCCAACCTGGAAGACGTGCTCCAATTAGTGGTTGGACATCAATTTTCCGAAGACGACGAATATGAAGGGGAAGCCCAAGGTATCTCCCCTGGGAAGGTGCAAATTTTTCCCAGGAAAATTTTGTAGTAACTGTGTTACCTCATCATTGCTTATTCTTATTGGATATATTTCTGTCTTTGAGATGTTAATCTTCAGGCCAGAGCACTCCCCAAAAAATTGAGAATTCGGTGCAGGTGGTCGATCTCTTGACCATTTGGGGCTGCAAAAATGGCCGCGTCGTCTCTGCGTAAAGTGAGCAGCGAAGGTTCGCGGCCTTTGGCAGTACCGGTGATAGGATACCCTTAGAAGCAGCCAGCTCGATAATGCGTTGTAGGGGGTCTATTGCCAAGATAAACAAGAGCGGGGAGAGAGGGTCGCCCTGTCTAAGCCCTCTCTCATGTTTGATGTTTTTAGATGGTTGCCCGTTAATCAAGACCTGGGAAGTCGCTGTCCCTAAAATATTGGCAATCCAATCTCTCCACTTAGTGCTAAAACCCAAGTTCTGTAGCACTTCCAGCATAAAACTCCACCCGATAGAATCGAACGCCTTGGAAATATCCAATTTGATAAAAAGTGCGCCTTTTTTTCTTTTTATGCAGCAACTGGATTACTCGTTGCGCATAGATGAAATTGTCATGTATGCACCTTCTTTTGATAAACGATTCTGTGCAGTGGATACCAAATCGTTCATGTGAGGCGCCAACCGATTTGCTAGCAGCTTAGTGATTATTTTTGCAATGCTATTAATTAGGCTAATCGGCCTATAGTCTGATAGAGCTGCAGCTTCCTGACACTTAGGGAGAAGTGTTATGTGTGCTGTATTGAGCATGTGCAATTTTGCGGTTTGATTATTGAAGAAGAACGTGATTGCTTGGACTATGTCATCCTTTATGATCGGCCAAGATTTTTTGAAGAAACATCCTATGAAACCATCCGGTCCGGGCGCTTTCTCTGGAGGCATTTGCTTTATTACCGCTTCGATCTCTTGTACTGTAAATGGGGCATCAAGGTCATCAAGATCATGAGGATGGTATCCCAGTTCTGTCCAATTGATGGCCCTTGTCCGTGTATTAGGAGTGCCCAACAACTTGGTGAAGTGAGTGTGTGCTAGCTTTAACTTGCTTTCCTGGGCCACAACTTGGCCTGAATCACCATTGAGCGTTGCAATGAAAGCCTTTTTCTTCCTATGGTTCGCGTGCATGTGAAAAAAACGGGTGTTTGTATCTCCTTTCCGTATCCATGTCAGTCTAGAATGTTGCTTAGCCCGTGATTTTTGAATTGCCGCCATTCCTAGTGACCTTGATTTGAGGTATTTCTTGAATTCTCGTTCCTCTGGGGAGAGCTCTCTTTCTTCCTGAGCTCTCTCAAGGTTGGACAAAACTATCTCAAGAATGGCCCATCTGACTCGCCATCCACTCATGGATTTTCTTCTCCAAATTTTGAGGGCTTTTGATGTACGAATCATTTTGACATGAAGCCGCAGGATAGCGTCTTGAGTGTTCACCGGTCTGTTCCACGCCTCGCTGACCACTTCCGAGAACCCTTGCATATTAATCCAATGACTTTCAAATCTAAAGCCTTTATAATAGTCCCAACTAATGTCTCCTGGAGGAACAGGGCATTGTGGTCTGATCCCATCGATGCTAATGCCCTCAGGCCTGTTCTCGGAAACCAGTCCATCCATTCCGTAGAGGCAAACATGTGGTCAATCTTAGTCATAGTTGGTGAGTCCTGGTTATTGCACCATGTGTATTTTTTTTTCCCCTCAATTCGATTCTTATTAGTTGGAGATTATCTACCGCTGCCCTGAACCGGTTGATCATGGCCAAATTTCCTCGATCATTGTTTTTTTTTCCTGGACATTAAGTATGAGATTGAAATCTCCCAAAACCACCCATGCTGGTAGAGTTTGAGGCCGTAGATCGGTAACCTCTTGGAGAAAAAGAATTTTATCCGCATCATTTTGTGGGCCGTAAACACCTGTTAACGTCCAACACTTGTATAAAACGAGACCGAGTGTGTCTGTACACTCATCGGGAAGAGTAACCAAATAATATGTGCGCTGCTATTGTGCTGCTTGTTATTTGTCATGCCTTCAGCTGTGATGCTGGGTTTTTTTTTTCTCAAAAAAAATGTGATGTTGGGTCGTCAGGCCCATTTTGTTGTTTCGTTTTGTTTGTCCGTTCAAGCTTCATAAGTTGGGCCACGAGAACGTTTGTGTGTTGTCGTTTGAATCACTTGGCATTCTATAACAAAACGGCTACATCGGGCGTCTGGACGGGATAGACGGACCTGACCCGTGCCGAACCTGACCCACGTGTGTTGCACATTGCTTCTCCTTATCCTTTCCCCGACCTCTCACTTCAGCCCGATCGTTCCATTCTATTGCCGCTTGGTCCGACCATCGGGACGGACCTTGCGTGCCGCATGTCGAGTACTTGCCGTCGCGGCCACCGCCCGGCGCTCCCTCCCTCCCTCCTCTGTTCTTGACCGCCACCCCTGGCCTCAGCCCTGGTTCGGTGATGGACGCGACCTCGGTGCCGACGCAAATCCAACGAGGGGGTGCGGTCCTGCTCCGGCATAGGCGACCAGCATAGCTCCCACCCCGATGTTCCTCAACGCCCGATGACTGCTTACCCACCATGGTGTTCTTCCTCTCCACCCCGGCAGTGCCCCTCCCCCTACACCGGTGTTGTCCTCCCCCATCAGGAGCCCTCAATGGCCACACAGGCACAGTCATGGTGCTCCCTGCGCCAGGAGAACTCTCTCCTCACCCCTATTTTGCAATTGTATGTTTCAATTATTTTCAAAGGTTCGGTGGTATATTGCAATTGAATCATATAGATGTTGAAAAGTAGATCGGGAAGGTTGCACATGTTGCACTTGTGTTTCAGCGGTATGTTTCACTACAATTAAATGTGTAATTTATCAATTGAAAAGTAGATCGGGGATGTTGCACTTGTGTTTTAGCGGTATGTTTCAATACAATTAAATGTGTAATTTACCAACAATATTAATCTAATATAGTTCGATTGACGCTGAATTATCAAAGTAGTCCAATTTACTTCTCACGTTTAAAGATACATGCTACGTACGTGGGCTAGAACCAAAGTCAAGACCGCTTGGAGTGTAAAAACAAATTATTTTGTGAGTTGAGGGGACTCACGGGACGACATTTTATACCTCGTTAATGATAATTAGACTTACAAAATAGCTGAGATGACAGTCCAGAAGAACTTTTTTTCCATTTAGTAGTTGGGGTGTTTTTTTTTTTTTTTTTTTTTGAAAGAAACAGGAGGAGCAGGGAGCTCCTACTGTAAATATTATTAAAAGCAACCAAGCAGGTTGCAAGCAAGATACAAACGAGAGTTCAAAAGAAGAAGAAACAAGACTAAAAGGCTAAAACGAATTATAGAAGAAACTGTAGTTGGGGTGTGTTTAAATCCCTGAAAATTGGCTCAAAAGAAACTGTAGTTGGGGTGTGTTTAAGTACTGTAGCAATTTCGTTTGTTTGTGGTAAATATTATCCTACCTTGGGGTAACTAGGCTCAAAAGATTTGTCTCGCAATGTACATCTAAACTGTGCAATTAGTTATTTTGTTTACCTACATTTTATGCTCCGGCATACGTCTTTTTGGTACATTTAATGCTTCGATGTGATGGGAATTTTGGAAATTTTGGAGAAAACTTGGGGAACTAAACGCACCCTTGGTCACAACCCGTCATATACACGCTATACCTATGAACGTAGGGCAGTGCCAGCGTCCGGACGTTCTGATGCCGCGCTGAACACACGTTTTAATTCGTGTGCTCGGGCCAGGACACCCCCGCCTGAGACTGCATTCCACGCGCCCACATAGGCCCGCACTGCCTGGATGACGCTCGCAGTGCCAGACTGCGCACAGGGACAGCTTGCGCCCTCTCCGCTTCTCATGCGCATGTACATGTGCAACATCTGATCTTTGCAACATACAGTTGAAACACTTACAACATAGCTTTAAAACATATGAAACATTTAAAACATATGCTTGCAACACGAACCGCATCTCGGTGTGTCCTTTGTCCTAGGCGCCGCAGCGTAGTAGGAGACGAGCCGGAGATGGGTTCCGTGTGTCACCACAACAGCTGGGGCAGGGCGGCCCATGCGCCGCCAGATCCTACCACACTGGGGCAGATCTAGTGTTTCCTTGCGCACCATCTTTGGATCTCACCGCACATGTTTTTGCCCGCGCCAGGGCTGATCTAACTTTCTCGAGCACCATGGTCGCTAGATCTTCCCGCTCTAGGCCAGAACTAGCCTTCGCTTGCGCCACCGCTGCCAGATTTGGCCTCCCCATGCATCGACTGAGGGAGAGGGAGAGGGATGCGCCACCAGATGCACCGTAGCTCGGGCTTTGTGGGGGAGATCGAGAAGAGATGGAGATGCGCGCACTCTGCCCTCAAATATTGTGGGGGAGAGGGAGGAGCCACCGGATCCGGCCTGATGTAGATCCAGTGTAGGGGAGGCCGGACATGGAACTGGACATGGCCACCTGTCGAGTCAACTCATCGAAAAAGCTCTAGAAAGGCATAGTGCAGTGGTGGAGGCATGGGAGGGTGGATTGGGGAAAGTAAGCGGTGTTGCGTGAAGAGGACCTTTTTCAAGCAACCGCGTGGGGGGAATTCCCCCCGGATACCTCACGACCTGTACTCCCCTGGGCGCGACCTCACGGAGCTCGGCCCGAGACCTGTACCTCCGCACCGCAACCTCACGGAGCTCGGCCCGAGACCGTACCTCCGCACCGCGACCTCACGGAGGTCGACCGCCGCTTGGAGTGTGGACCAAGTCATCGAGCCCGCGATCCGCATGACGGCCGGAGGATATCCTGTAGATACGATCCGATAGGATAGACTCCGATCTCGGAAATCATGTAACGGTTGTATCTTACCCCCGTAGTTTCCGACCAGAATGACGTTCCATGCCGCTTTACCGCTTTGCACTTTTCTTGTTATTGTAATCGCCCTTCCGATGGTTTTACCTTGGCTAACAAGTTGAAGCGAGTAGGGCCGAATTAGATTGATGGGTGAAACCTAAAGGTAGTTAGTTAATTTTTTTTTTCCTATTTTTGTCTATAATATTCATTGCTCTAGTTGAGAAACCGGCCTAAAGGGGTTTCCAAACCAGGATTATAGTCCCGTCGTGGATAGGGGAACCGATGGCCCCGGAGGGGAGGACCGGTGCCCCGTGGCCGGTGGCGGTGGAGGATGCGGAAGGCGGGCGGTGGTGGTTGGCATCTCGAACTCGTCGTCGGAGTAGTCGGACATGGGGACATCGACCCGGCGCTCCTCCTTGGTCCCGGCCGATGAAGGAGGGGAAGAAGGGACGAGCCTCGGGAGAGAGGCACTTGCCGGTGGAGGCCGTGGGCCGAGGAAGGAGCGTCGGTCTCCATCCACCAACCGCCGCCATCTTCGACATCCCCCGACACGGATAGAAGACGAGCTCGGAGCAAGGGCGACGTTGGGCTCCAGCCGGTCCGACGAGCCGGCAAGGTCGGAGGCGGCGGGATGAGGGCGGCGCCACAAGCTTCCTACGACGGGTGGATGAGGATGAGGGACACGGCAGCGATGAGGTGGAGGGCCCGGGCGTCGGGGATAGGCTCTCGGTGGCTAAGGAGGCCGACAAATAAGTCTGGGCGTGCCCGACCGTGCGTCGGGGGATGCATCCGCAACGGCGCAAGCGCCGGCGGCCGAGCGGCGGGCCGGTCACCTCGGCGAGATCGAAGATGACGGGTCGGGTGGGCGTCGGTCGGGTGGGGAGCCGGAGTCGACCTCGAGTACCTCGCAGACGCGCCCGGTCGGGCCCTCACCAGCGAGCTGGGCATCGATACGGCCGTGGAAATCCACGCCGGGGCGCCTCGCCCGAGGGCGACGGCGGCCCGGTGGGCGGCAGCCGCTGGACCTGGCCGCCACCGCAAGCGCGTGTGAGGGCAGCCGCCCGCAGCCCGAGCTATACAAAGAACGAGGATGACGATGCCTTCGGTGTCCCACCCGACGGGCGGAGATGGAGGCTGGCGCCTTGGCCGGCTGTGAGAGCACAGGGCGCGTGGAGGAGGAGCCGGGGCGAGGAGATGGTGGGCGCCGCCGGTGAGGGGGCGAGCACGTAACGGGCCGAGACGGCGCAGACTGGCGCCGACGCGGCAGCCGCCGCGGCCGACGGGGGGCGCGGAGAATACGCCACCATGGGCCGGGCGAAGGGCGCCCGGGTGGGCAAAGATCTACCACGAACCCGCCTAGGTTCCCCTCGTCCACCTCATGTAGATCCGGAGGTGGGGAACTCGAATCGAGGTTGGATTGGAGAGGAGGGGGCTGAGTAGGAGATCGGCCTGGCCGGAGGAGCGTCGTCGCCGTCGCCCTCGAGGGGGGTAGACGGGTCGGGGCTCTAACGGCTCCATCCGACCCGTCTGAGTGTCGAGCGGATTCCTCGCGCTTTCCGTGGGGAAATAATTTCCGTCACCGTTCACGGGAAAGGATACCCTTTCCCATGAGCAACACACACCCATCATGGGAAAGAAAATACGCACGGGGAAAATACCTTTCCCGTGAGGTATAGCCACGGAAATCCCCCACCCCTTTCCCCGTGAGACGGGGCTCACGGGAAAGGGAACCGCCGTGAGCCCCCGCCCCGCTCCGTCCCTCCGTCCCCCTTTCCCGTGCTCCCTCCGTCTAGCTCACGGAAAGCATTTCCCGTGAGCCGGCTTTCCCCGTGAGCTAAACGGAGGCCTGTGGCAACGGGACCCCTTTCCCGTGAGCCAAGGATCCCGCTCACGGGAAAGGCCCTCACGGGAATTTTTTTTTTTTTTTTCATCTCCAAACTTTTTCTACACTTGTTGCACATCATATGGCACTCAATATTAAATTTTGGTGAATTATTGACTTTATTTGATATATTTAGGTAATTATTCTCTTTTATGGGAATTTATGAAATGAGGCCAAATTTGAACTACAAGTGCTTCAAATTTTTGAAAAAATTTAGTAGAAAATTTATATTCCTCATACTCAACACAATGTAAGGCCTAGCATTTAGAAAAATAAAGAAATCGGAACATCTTAATACGAAATCATCAACGCTAATCCCCTGCTCGAGTGGTTCAAAAATTCTAGAAAATAAACCGATGTGCAAAAAATCATGAAATTTGATAATATGTCATGATATCTTATCTTAGAGGCTATGATAAAAAATTGGGAACGTTTCGCACAAGTTGGCACGTCTGATGTTCACAAGCTCCAACATCTACGTAGAAGTTTCATGTTTGTTGAGAATGATCCAAAGTGATTATATGTGGATGTGGCGGTCAAGTTGTGGTTTGGCTATGAAACTTTTTCTATATGCAAATGACATCGATATTGTGCCATGTCTATTTTTGAGAATTTTTTAGATTATTTTGGTAATTATTATAATTTTTGTTGTAGTTAAGCAAATACAAAAAAAAATAAAACCACATGAAATAATGACCATTTTTTCGCGCAAGGATCAATTATGTATGGGTGAGTGTATGTGACAAGGTATTTTTGAAGTAATCTTGATCAAAATTTGAAAATATATATGCTAGAAAAAGAAAGAGAGAGCAATAAATTTAATTTCTAAAAAATCCCTTTCCGTGGAGTTTGCTCACGGGGGAAGGGAGGATATTTCCGTGAGTCGTTCACGGGAAAGGTGTCGGCGAGGACCCGGCTCGAGGTGGCGCGGTCGATTTTAGGGTTTACCTTTCCCGTGATGGATCCGGGCGGATCACGGGAAAGGAGGGTCTTTCCCGCGTGATCCGCCCAGATCCATCACGGGAAAGCGCAAAATGTTTTTTTAATTAAGTCAACGCGGCCCGACGCCAGCCCCGCCCACATCTCACTCTAACACACACACACACACACTCTGACGCCGGCCCGCCCCGCCCGGCGCTGAAGCCGACGCCCGCCGCCGCCCCGCCGACCCCCGCCATCGACCGCCGCCACGGCCAGAGGCCCCGGCCCCCCAAGACGCGCCGCCTCCTCCCCCGCCCGCCTGGGCCCGCCGCCGCCGGCCCGCGCCTCCCCGACCCCACCACCAAGAATGGCATCCACGGGGGGCGCCTGCCTCGCCGGGCCCGCTCGGTGCCCACCCCGCGCCTTCCCGGGAGAAGGAGGGGAGGGGGGAGAAGGAGGGGCGGTGGAGTAGGAGGGAGGAGGAGAAGGGAGGGGGGAAGGAGGAGGAGGAGGAGGAAGGAAGGAGGAGGAGGAGGAAGGAAGAAGAAGGGAAGAGGGGGAAGGAAGGAGGAGGAGGAAGGAAGGAAGGAGGAGGAAGGAAGGAAAAGGGAGAAGGGGGGAAGGAAGGAGGGAGGAGGAAGGAAGGAGAAGGGAGGAGGAAGGAAGGAGAAGGGAGGAGGGGGGAAGAGAGGCCCCGACGCCATCGCTTCCAGCGTGCCCCGACACCGCCGCCCGCGTGCCCTCGACGCCGCCATACGCACACACTCGCACCGCCGTCGCCCACCCGGCGAGGAGAGGTCGTCCGTCCGCCCGCCGCCGCCGCCTTCGGCCCAGCAGTTGTGGGCCATCGTGCCCTCGAATGTGATTGTCGGCCATCGTGCCCTGGATGTGATTGTCGGCCATCGTGCCGCGTGCTTTGTTTGCGGTATTGGAAACCTCCCCGTGCGAGGGAGGTTCCGCCGAAATTTTCAACCGATCCCGTGTGTTTTTTTTATGCGAGAGAGGAGCCCTCCGGAGCGGAGTTGAGTGCCTTGCCAAGCCGGAGTCCCTTGGCGGCCCCCGATCTTCTTCCTCACCGGGTAGCCCCACTCCACCGCGACCCTAGGTATAACCCCTTCTTCCATGTCATGGTCGTAGCTAGATCACGCGCGCTCGGTTAGGGCGTCTCCCGTTCGAAAGAGATACGGTTGGAAGTATGCGTATCCCTACATACCTATAACCGTATACATTTTAATTGTCCACATTTTTGGACAGCCCGGGATGCGTAGATGAGGTTCGTTCCATGCTCCACTCTGTCGATTTAGAGTTTTTCGCAAAGATCTCCCTATTGTTCTTCGAATACACAATCTCACTCTCGGGGAGGACGTGTATTTGAAGAACAGCGGGAGGTGCTTTGCCGAAATTGCCTCGATAGGAGTAGAGCATGGAACCGACCTCATCTACGCATCCTCGGGTGGGATTAGGACCTATCTTCACCTATTAGATGGTAGGATCCTTGTGTAGATGCACTTTGCATTCTTATATTCTCGCGCATATGATAGAGAATGGATGACCGTGCTGGATATACGATGGCTGGAGAAGTTTTGGAGATTTTGACCGTGAATGGGTTAGGAAGAGCAGTGCTTTCGTGGACAAAGCTTTTCAGAATGCTCGAGGTGCGAGTAAGGTTTGGTGTCCATGCAAGAAATGTGAGAATAAAAAAAGGCAAAGTAAGGAAGACATGTCTAAACATCTTCCCATGAATGGATGGACGGAGGGCTATAAGCGGTGGATCTTCCATGGTGAAACTGAGCGTATGAGAGACGAGGTGGTGAGGCAACGCATCGATGATCTTGCTTCTGATGCCGGGGTAGGAGACATGATAGATGACTTTCATGCCGGAAACTTTGGTCAAGGACTTGGGGATGAGGGGGGAGGAGCGGAAGAAACCGCAAAGGCCTATTATACCATGTTGGAGGTGGCACAGAAACCCCTTCACGACTATTGTGAGGTCTCCAAACTAGATGCCATTTCACGCCTTATGGACTTGAAGGCCCGATGCAATATTAGTCGAGACGGCTTCACCAACATGTTGACAATCTTTGGGGGCTTGCTTCCGCGAGGTCACGTGCTGCCAAAGAACATGTACGAGTCGAGAAACTCCTCAAGGTACTCAAGATGCCATACAGTAGATACATGCTTGTGAGAACGGGTGCGTCTTATTTAGGAAAGACTACAAAGATGATACGCCTTGTCCAAAGTGTAAATCCTCAAGGTTCATAGAGGTAGACCCCGGTGACGGTGAGAAGAGGCAGCTTAAGATCCCCGTGAAAAATCCTACGGTACCTTCCCTTCGGACCGAGGTTACAACGGATGTACATGACCGAGGAGTCTCTGCGAAACGGATGACATGTCACAAAGATGAGCGTCGCTACAATCCGGATATGATGGTACACCCATCCGATGCCGGCATGGACCCATGTCAACAATATTCATCCTAACAAAGCTATGGAGGCTCGTAATGTGCGTGTTGCGCCGGGCAAAGATGGGTTCAATCCTTATGGAATGATGGCTGCCCCATACACTTGTTGGCCTGTATTACGTTATCCCGCTCAATCTCCCTCCCTCGCGTCGCTTTCAATGTAAGAACATTCTTTTGTCTTTGATAATTCCCCGCCACCCGGAAATAAAATGGGTGTGTTCTTAGAGCCGTGATTGATGAATTGATCAAAGGTTGGAATGAAGGGTTTTGGACGTCGGCCGAGCTTTGAAGAGAAATTTCGGGATGTACGTGTGGTACCACTACTCCCCGCATGATTTCTTAGCGTATGGGATATTACGTGGCTGGTGTGTGCACGGCAAGTTCCCTTGCCCGGTATGCAAAAGCGGCTCGAGGTTCACCCGGTTGAAGAAGGGTGGCAAGTATTCGCATTCGACAAGCATCGACAGTTCCTCCCTCGACCATGCATTCGAGGCTAGACAAGAAGAACTTTACGAAAGGTCTCCAAGTTACGGACCCAAAACCGGAGATGATGACAAATTTGCCGAGGTGCGTGCTCAAGTGGATTCTCTTGTGGGTGATGAAAATGGTGTCTTTGTGGGCTATGGCGAGGATCATGCATGGACTCACAAGTCGATTAGAGAGGCTCCCCTATTATGATGACCTTCTTCTTCCACATAACCTTGATTTAATGCATACTGAAAAGAACATCGCCGAGTATTTTCTTGGAACATTCATGGAAACTAGCAAGTCAAAGGACAAGGCTAGAATTGATCCGCAGAGTTGTGTGACGGACGAAAGCAAGAAATGAAGCATCCTAGCAATGGCAAGAGATGGAAAAACCTAAGGCCGATTACGTGTTGAGCGGGGGCTCCAAAGGAGGGAAGTACTACAATGGTTTCAGAAATTAATGTTCCCTGATGGGTATGCAGCAAATCTGAGGAGGGGAGTGAACTTATCTACTATGCGAATCAATGGGCTCAAGAGTCATGACTACCACATATGGATGGAGCGGCTTCTTCCAGTGATGCTTCGAGGCTATGTCCCCGATCATGTCTGGCATGTGATGGTAGAGTTGAGCAATTTCTTTCGGCAACTTTGTGCTAAAGAGTTATCTCGGACCACCACCACCGCCACGGGGGGTAGGGGCAGGGGTAGGCGTCGTGCACCCCCACCACCAATGCCACCACCGGAGAGGTGGAGGAGGAGGAGGAGGAGGAGGAGGCGGAGGCGTGGACCTCTCGGCGTCGTAGCACGCGGACCGCTTCGGCGTCGCACCATGCGGAGGAGGGGACTAGCTAGAGTACGGGAGGGGGTTCCTCTTCCTCTCGCTTTCGAGGCGTGTCTACTTGCGAGGCCCCTTCGGACTCCGGATCGACTACCGGCGAGGACAAGAAACCGACCATAAGACCAATACAACCAAGGTAATTTACTTTACATTTTAGCACTACTTTCTTATTTTTCGTGGTTTCAAAATCATAATAGGAACTAATAGTTATTCTTGATCATTTGGGCAGGTCTTTTGTTGTCACCGCGAACTCAATTAAAGGTCGCCTTCCCAATGGCATTCTTGGTATTTTGGTCAAGAAGCACTACCACGCCCTTGTTACCATCGACGGAGTAGAGCATCTTTGTCACGTCGTTCCACCCGATCACGTGGACTTTGACGACAAGTTTGATGATAGAGGCAGAAAATATAATAACAAGGCACAGCGTGTGATCAGAGAGCTGCGGGTAAGTCTATGTCGCATTGTAGTGTACAAATACATCGCTTCAAATTCTAATGTTTGAAATAATGACTGAATACATTGCTTCTATGTGTAGGATTACTTCAAGATCGAGGAGGGATTCGAGGCTGGGCGGATGAAGTGGCTCGCAAACGCCTTTGTTTCAAACTTGTGTCGGACATGTGGTACGAGGCACGCGGCCAAAGCCGTCGGGGACATACTACGGGACATACGAGAGAAGGAGGCTCGATAAGGAGGAATGAAAAATGATGAATCGACCAAAAGAACAATACATACAAAAATATTGAATGGTCATTGTTGGCGGTCACCAATCGACATATTTTTTCCGTCAACTTACTACCATAAAGGAGTAAAACTATACCTTTTTATACTCATATACATTTATCACTAATAAATTCCACTTGTAGTGTCTAGTATTTTATTTTGCAGATTTATAATAAAAACAAGTGGAAAATCGACCAAAAGTACGCCATCCGGAAAGCGCATTATTGCAAAACACAAGCCCGAGAGCAAATCGACCCAAAACATCAAAATTGGGCCGAGCCAAGCCCGGCCCACAACTTTTCAAGACGAAGGGCGACACCCCACCGAGACCGGGCCAGGCCGAGCCCGGGGGTGTCTTGGCCTTTCCACCACCCAGTGCGGCCACACCCTCCAAGTGTATAAGTAGTCCCCCTCTCCTCCTCTCTCAACACACACCACTTGGAGTCCAAAGAAACCAAAGAATCTTCCTCTCTCTACCACCTCTACCTCTCTCTCTTCTTCTACTTCTTCTTTCTTCTTCTTCTTAGTTCTTGGTTAGTACTTGGAGTAGAAGAGCTACAAGGAGGGCTTGTCTCCTAGAAGAAAGTGCCTTGGTAATACATCTTCTCTATGGAGCATTCTTCTATTTACAAGTCTTATATCTATGTTCTTGGCCTAACTTATGAACTAGAGTATAGTCTTGATCATGTTCTTGTGTTGGTATATGAACTAGCATATAGTTTACATATCATAATCTTGACATGTTCATCTCGGTTCATCATCGATCATCATATGCCTAACTTGATTAGAGGTGGGATATCGGTTCGTTGTTCCTTCGGGTTTGCTCTTGTTCTAGTCCGTCCATTCGACGAGTGGGGATCCCGGGGGACAAGAGTAGTGCTTTCGATATGCGGGCATGGTGCCCGGTATTACGACACCTGCGAATATGAGTGCATGCCACGGTTGAGGGGTAGGCGGCTTGGTCGTGACAAGCCTTGATCGTCCCTTGAAATCCCCCCACGTTCGTATGTCTTTGTAGGAGTTAAATAAATGCTTCCCATCGGGCCGTATGGTATCCGGGAGTCTCCCTCGTTATCCTAGACCTAACCATGCCTAAAATCAGTTTGCATATGATCCTAACTATTCATTTGTATGGCCATGACTAGATACATTAGAATCACTCCATTAGGTTATTCATTTATTCTTTATCTATTTTCTTTATCCTTTTTCTTTGGTGGATTCTTAAGTGTGTGTCACACTATCCATAAACCGTTATTGCTTACCCCATTATGAACAATTTGGTCTAAGCAAACACATGTTCCTCTATTCAAATGCCATGCTAGCTTATTAAACACATGCCTTCCTTTGGGAAAATATAAATAACGATACCACGAATACTTCCCGTGAAATGCTACAATGATAGATCCGTGCGCTTGCGGATGAAATATCTAAGATGGCAAGATCTATCCCGTTGACAATCCCTTTCGGATCACCGACATGGTGGTTTTACTTTGGGAATGTCACGCATTTCCCCTGGCGCCATTATTGGGGATGGGTTTTATACCCGTTTCCTTTGATTGCGCTAAGAAATGTCAACAAGCATTTCGGCACCGTTGTCGGGAAGGCATTGTGAAAAAAAAAATATACTAGCTAGCTATGAATATGAACTGTGTGCGTGGCTACCATTTGCTCATACAGGCTAATCTTTTATGTTTTCTCCTGTTGTGGATGAAAACAGGATAGTGTATGTCGGGTTTCCTACTTTGCCGAAAACTTCATCTCCGATCCGGAGGCACTCCTAAGGAAGAACAGGTCTCGTGCCGCTTCTTCTTCAGCCGGAACCCCGGCGGTCGAGACCGACATCCCTGCACCAACCACATCTCAAGCTATGGCCCGGGAAGCCATTTAGCGATTTCTCTACTCCCCATTGTCACCAACATGCCCATTTGGGCGGTGGTGAATGTGGCGATAAGAACTTTGAATCTGCGCGCGGTCGATCACCATGGTGCGAGGCGATCCATTCGTGGATCGCCTAGCGAGGACGCCAACGCTCATCTCCAACACTTCCTTGAGCTATGCGACACAATTGTCATCAAGGACGTCGAACCCGACGTTATCGGGCTCCGCCGTTTCCTTTCTCCCTCGTGGGGAAGGCGAAAACAAAGGTTCTACAAGGACAAGGAAGTCGCCGCGATGCGGGCCAAGTGCTCCGCGTGGCGTTCGGGCTAAGTTCTTCCCCATGGGCAAAACCAATGCCCCGAGGGGAAGGATCGCCAATTTCCAAAGCAGACATCAATGGAACCCATTCCGAGGCGTGGGAAAGGCTGCAAGAATACATTCTAGCATGCCCGCACCACGGGATGGAGAATTGGTCGGTGCTCGAACTTCTATAATGGTCTAACGGCCATATCGAAGGGGCACCTCGACGCCGGTCTTTGGTGGCGCATTCTTATCGCCACCATAGATCGTGCAACAGCCCCGATTGATAAAATGGTGGCAAATCGAGCTGGTGAGAAGATAGAGCCCTAGCCAAAACACAAAAAGGCATGCATACCGTGAAGGAGGCGGATATGCTTGCCGCAAAAATGGATCTATTGCTAAAGAAGCCGGAGGAGCGCAAAGACCGACTCTATTATCCAGCGGCGCCCGGTTTACGCCATAGACGCTCACATGGCGTGTGAGGCGTGTGGTGAAGATTGGCCACTCGAGGATAAAGCGCCTGAGACCCATAAAGAAGCCCTTCATCAACAACGGAATCTGTATCGCCAACCTCGGCAAAGGCCGAACAACCAGTCCGTGCCACCATTCCAAGGCAACCAGGGGTACAACTCCAATTACAACCCCCAGTCACCGTCATTGAAGGACCCGGTATTGGGCCAAGCCAAGATCAATGAAAACCTCACCAACAAGATAAGCCAAACTGATAACATCTTAGAAGGAGTCACAAAAGCTGGATGGACTCAACTCTACTATGACAAATCAGTTGAATTTCAACAAGAAGATTGAAGCACAAATATCCCAAATTAGCTGCTCGTCTCCCAAGAATGGTTGGAGAAAAGGCTTCAAGACAATCCGAAGGCCCCCTGTGAGAGTATAAATGCAAAGAACTACCGGAGGGGGAAGGTCTACTCGTGACCCACCAAATCCCAACTCTACGGTGAGGAAGCGAAAGAGAAGTCAGCTGAAGAGTTAACCCCACGTGTAGCGTAAGAGCGAGTGGAGGAGGTACCATTAGAATACACGGACACAACGTACCTACCCTTCACCACAAGAACAAGAAAGCAGACTGATGAGCAGTTCACTTTCGGTTCATGGAGATGATCCGAAAGTACATGTAAGTGTGCCACTTCTAGACATGCTCCATGTGCCGCCATATGCCAAGTACATAAAGGATATCATCCAAAACAAGCGGCCCTTTGCCAACAAATGAAGTTGTGAAGTTAACCGAAGAATGCGAAAGGCCGCTATCCTCGAATTATCTGCACGAAAAAGAAGAAAGATCCGGGATGCCCTACAATTCCCTGCTCAATTGGAACACACAAACATTCAACCATGCCTTATGTGATTTGGGCGCCAAAGGTTAGTGTCATGCCAAAATCGCCTCTTCGACAAGCTCAAACATACAAATCTAGAGCCAACATCTATGACACTACAATTGGCGGACTCATCTATAAGGTATCCAAAGCAGGGGATTGCGAGGGACATACCCGTGAAAATCCGAGGGTACTTTGTCCCGATTGACTTTGTGGTGTTGGACATGGAATTCACTAAAGATACACCACTCATCCTTGAAGCGACCATTCTTGAGCACCGCCGCGGGGCACGATTGATGTTGGGGCGAGGAGAAATCCGCTTTAATATCAATGGCAATGAAGAAAAATTGAATTCAGACCCGACTCTCGGAAGAGTGCAAAATGATCCGGATAAAATATGGGAAGCAAGACATTAAAGAAATAGAAATCCAGCCCCCAAAGATCTGGCAAAGACTCCCAAGTCGATCAACAAAAATAAAAGGTGGGAACAAAAAAAAAGACAGCTCCTAAAAACCAAAGAAGGAACGAAAAAAGGCTCCCATCTTTACAAAAGGACAAAAGGCTCCTAAGGTAGCTCCACACCAAAAGAAACAAAGGAAGAACCAAAACAAAAGAAACAATCAAAATACGCTCCTCCTCAAAAAGGTGTGGAAGCTAAAAAGAAGTGCAGCCCTCAGTATCTCCGGGGAGCGGTGCACCATCAAACAACAAAACGGAGAAAGTCCCGATCCACGGACTCAAAAGAGTGGACCCTCCGCCGAGAAGGTAAAACGGCAACTATCTCGAGAAAAGAACAAAAATACATAAAGATACCCACGGGCCTCCGTGATAGCTTGGGGAGGACCCCCACAAAACCATTGCATTGCATATTTACTTTCATCAAATTTTATTTTATTTTAGCATGTTTAAATTTCAGCAATCCCGCATTGAAAAAAAAACTAAAACTAAAAAAAAATAATTAAAAATAGAATAAGTAGCTCTTCTTTGTGCCTTAATGCTTATATATATGAGCTATGAAAATGTTTAGTCTTAGTCCCTTGTTGAAATGATGAATAGTTACTCGTCTTATGTTTTATGCGTGTGCCTAGTTTATAATTCAAATTTCTCTAAAGTTTGGGTTTAGTGGCTAAGTCTAAAAACTCATCCCGAAAAACCCGATTCATGTGGGTTGCATAGGCTCTATCAAGTCTAAGTTGTTGCCAAGTATGATATGGTACAAATGGATTTGCTATGATTTCGTCCCAAAAAGAGAAACTTGACATCCGGGAATCTACTTTGAAAGAAAAAGAGAAATGATATGGGCTATGTAAAAAAAAAAAAAAAAAAAATGAGATGAAAAATGGACAAGTGTCCGAGGGCGAGTAGAGCCCACGTCTCAAAAAAAAAAAAAAAAAGAAGAAGAAGAAGAAAAAGAAAAGAGAGGAAATAAAAGACAAAAGTCTAGGCGAGTAGAGCCCACCTCTCCAAAAAATATATATATATAGCAATAAAGCCCATGCTTTCTCGAAAAAAATAAATATTATCTAAATAAATAAACCTCGGATAAAAAGTTCATCAAAAGGATGAATGATAAGCATCTCTGTTATAACCGTTCTATCCGGCAACCGCACAAGACTTTGAGAAAAGCTAGAAAGCCCCCGCTACGATGAAAGGTAATAAAAAGGGTGGGAAAAAAAGATGTGCCATTTTATTCAAACTCTAGTAGAAAATCTTATTATAACCCCGGCACTTATGAAATGTAATCGGCATAGTAGCAACTCCTGATCAACAACCAAGTACTTATCTCTTTTTGCTCGAGGGCCCAGCGCAAAGGGTAAGCTTGGGGAGTTTGTTGACGGTCACTAACGACATATTTTTTCCGTCAACTTACTACCATAAAGGGGAGTAAAACTATACCTTTTATACTCATATACATTTATCACTAATAAATTCCACTTGTAGTGTCAAGTATTTTATTTTGCAGATTTATAATAAAAGCAAGTGGAAAATCGACCAAAAGTACGCCATCCGGAAAGCGCATTATTGTAAAACACAAGCCCGGGAGCAAATCGACCCAAAACATCAAAATTGGGCCGAGCCAAGCCCGACCCACAACTTTTCAAGACGAAGGGCGACACCCCACCGAGACCCGGGCCAGGCCGAGCCGGGGGGGTGTGCGCACCACTGAGTGCGGCCACACCCTCCCCCGAGGCGGTTTCGCCCAACCTCGGGGCGCGGTTCATGCACCCGCCAAATGGGGGTTACCGCCGTGGGATGGTCGGTTTGCTCTGATTAGGAAGGTTTACCAGGTCGGTTTTGGTGTAAATTAGCACTTAGGCCCCTCCTCCAAGTGTATAAGTAGTCCCCCTCTCCTCCTCTCTCAACACACACCACTTGGAGTCCAAAGAAACCAAAGAATCTTCCTCTCTCTACCACCTCTACCTCTCTCTCTTCTTCTACTTCTTCTTTCTTCTTCTTCTTAGTTCTTGGTTAGTACTTGGAGTACAAGAGCTACAAGGAGGGCTTGTCTCCTAGAAGAAAGTGCCTTGGTAATACATCTTCTCTATGGAGCATTCTTCTATTTACAAGTCTTATATCTATGTTCTTGGCCTAACTTATGAACTAGAGTATAGTCTTGATCATGTTCTTGTGTTGGTATATAAACTAGTATATAGTTTACATATCATAATCTTGACATGTTCATCTCAGTTCATCATCGATCATCATATGCCTAACTTGATTAGAGGTGGGATATCGGTTCGTTGTTCCTTCGAGTTTGCTCTTGTTCTAGTCCGTCCATTCGACGAGTGGGGATCCCGGGGGACAAGAGTAGTGCTTTCGATATGCGGCATGGTGCCCGGGTATTACGACACCTGTGAATATGAGTGCATGCCACGGTTGAGGGGGGGCGGCTTGGTCGTGTGACAAGCCTTGACCGTCCCTTTAAATCACCCCACGTTCGTATGTCTTTGTAGGAGTTAAGTAAATGCTTCCCATCGGGCCGTATGGTATCCGGGGAGTCTCCCTATTACCCTAGACCTAACCATGCCTAAAATCAGTTTGCATATGATCCTAACTATTCATTTGTATGGCCATGACTAGATACATTAGAATCACTCCATTAGGTTATTCATTTATTCTTTATCTATTTTCTTTATCCTTTTTCTTTGGTGGATTCTTAAGTGTGTGTCACACTATCCATAAAACCGTTATTGCTTACCCCCGTTATGAACAATTTGGTCTAAGCAAACACATGTTCCTCTATTCGGATGCCATGCTAGCTTATTAAACACATGTCTTCCTTTGGGAAAATATAAATAACGATACCCCCCTGAATACTTTCGGGTGAAATGCTACAATGATAGATCCGTGCGCTTGCGGATGAAATATCTAAGATGGCAAGATCTATCCCGTTGACAATCCCTTTCGGATCACCGACATGGTGGTTTTACTTGGGAATGTCGGCGCGCATTTCCCAAAGGCGCTTGTTATTGGGGATGGGTTTTATACCCGTTTCCTTTGATTGCGCTAAGAAATGTCAACAGTCATACTAAGTTTAATTATGCTTAATGTGATTTTTATAATATGTGTTATACTTGGTGTCCTGTAGGTGATTCCGCATTGGTGCTTGTCTCATAGGCGTTCTTTGGGAGCTTCAGTGGACAAGTGGGTTGATACTGATTATGAGGAGGTCCACAATGACTACCGGAACGGCGTGCCATGATGTCAGTGTACCACACCATCAAGGCAACCTTAATCTCGTGGCCTACCAAGTTAGATATGTAAGTCTTAGCCAATTCTTATTTTCTCGATGCGCAACTCAATACAAATCACACTTTTTTTTCTCACACGAGGAGGCACATGGCGTGCCAATCAAGACGCCGAGGCCTTTTGCTTGCTCCCACCTAGGCAAGTATAAAGATCCCGCGGTCATCTACAACCCCGAGGCTCCGCCCCTCGAAGTCTACACCAACCCGACCGCCTCACGAAGATCGCGAGGGTACACCGAAGTCGCGAGGGAGTCGTATGGAGATAGCTTCGATCCCCGCGCCACGACATTGAGGGGGACATCGCCATGATCGCCGGAGGAGGCAAGAAGCACGGGCGGTACTATTTGGGTGATAGCGTTATCAACCCGCACCACACAAAGAAGCTATCGAGCTCGAAAGCACGCCGGGGGGCCGATGATACGATGGCGACCAACCACTTACCAGTGCTACGGTCTCCGGACTTGAGGTTTATTTATTTTATTTAAGGTTCATTTATCACTACTAGAAATTTGATCATTAGTGACGTTTTTCTCGTGGACGCCGCCAACTTTCGTCCGCGAAGGAAATGTCTTCTACGACGAAATGTCCATTTTCGTCATTACTCTGTGTTGACGAAGTTTTGACTTGATTATTAGTGACGATGCTCACAAAGAAGTCACGAGAACACTTAAAGGAGTTGGTCATAGATTTCGTTTGGCACACCTAGTGATCAAACAACTTGGTCGTAGATAGTTTTGGTAATCATCATTACATAACCCGCTGACGGTGTGGGATGCGTGTGCGCTTCCCGCTTTTTGGCGCCACATATCTCTCTCTCTTCCCACTTTATTTTATTTTGGCGCCACAGCTCCTTCCCTTTTTTTTGGTTTATTTGGCAAAATATAAGCTTTTTGGCGCCACATCTCTCTCTCCCCACTTTATTTTATTTTGGCGCCACATCTCCTTCCCCTCTTTTTTTTTTTGGTTTATTTGGCAAAAAAATCATGCAATGTCTAGGGATCGAACCGCAGACCACACAGAAAAAAGTGAGAAGCCTTACCACTACACCATTCATCTTTTCCTATAAGATTGTACTATATAGTTTATTTGTTCTCATCCGTGGCATGTATTTCTAAAAGTTCATATATCGTGGACACTTTGGTGTCTAACTGCAGTATTATAACAGTATACGTATGACTGAGATGCTCTGCTTATTTTGACATCTGTAGCTGTCGGCCTGCCGTGGTGAACACCTGCAGCTCTCTACCTGACAAATCATGTACGTAGCAGCCAACACTTCCTTCACGTTTGTAGCTGCTGACCTGCCATCGTGGACACATCATAAGATTGATTAATTAATACAGGTTTATTTACTTTTACAATCTATTAGAGATTGATTAATATAGTGTTGCATGTTTATTAAAATTTCTTCTGAACTCTCTTTCAACTACATCTTTCTAATAATAATAATGTCCTTACCGACTTGCAAGTTGCAATTAAACTTCAATTTTTTAAAAGGTTCTCACTTATTTATGTGAGCCTACTTGAAATTGTCTACCATTGCCTCTCATTGCCTTCCACAAATTACTATTTTTGATTGAAAGGGTACCATCGTCATTGTTCACATCTAATCCACCTGACCCCTCACCCGCAACCCCTCCCCCCCATCCGCCACAGCCTCACTCCGACCCACACGCGCACCCCTCGCACCTCTTCCGCTCCTCGTTGCCATCGCGATTTTCCTCCGGCCGGCCCGCCGTCACCGTGACCCTCGCCCTCCCAGCCCTCGTCCAGCGCGCCGCCATCTCGCCCTCGCCGTTTTGCTTGCGGCGGCGCCTCAGCCGGACTGCCCTCGCCGTACAGCAGAAACTAGCCGATGGGAGGGTGGCGTATGCACGGTATATGTGTGTCGACGACGACGCTCGCTGGATTGGATCCAGACGTGGCCGATCCAGCTCCAGGGCTGTTCTTACGCGTACTCGTCGTGGCTGCATTGAACACTTCACTTCTGAACGTTTATGCCTCTGTGTTTAGGAAGTGGTCCAACGGCTGCCCCAGTGGAAGAAATGATCGATGATTGTGCAACACCACACTGGTGGATGTACTGATACTCTGATCGATAACATGTGACCGATCGATCATCCAGTTGTAGTATGTGACTGTACAAATGGTTTTGATTGGGTTATGACATTCAGTAGCCGTGTCGCGCGAGTCACCGCCGTGCCTGCATCTAGATGATCTAGTTCTGATTAACATTCGATGAACAATGCAATTCTTTCCTGTGTTTAGAAATGCTGTGCTGCTCTGCCTATAGTCACAGCATGGCGCCTGAAATTCTCGTGATCCTATAATCACGGTGCGGCTGTAAATGAAGATCCTAAAATCACGGCACGGTTTCCTTCTTCCCCACGTCGCTGATATTTCTAAAATAATTTTTATACTTAGCGAGAAAAATTAAGGGTAAAAATTAAACAGCGATGGGATACAAACACATATGTTTGAATAGCATAATGGTCAGCCCCTACAGTTTGAGCTGGAATTCCTTGGTTCAAAACCCATCGGAGCACTTTTTTTTTTTTTAGTTTTTACAATATTTTTTTTTTTTTACCTTTTGTTTTATTTTTTTTTATTTTTACCTTTGTTTTAATTTAAATATATGGGTATAATCATGCCAGTACAATTTTAAATGATTTGAACCATATGCAACTATTCATCCATCACAACCATGAACATCTCTCACTTATACCCAATATCATATCCGAGACTTGTTCATGGTTGTGAAGGAAGTGTATCGCCACATTCTCAAAATAATTGAAAATTTTTATGTCATGATCATACACCAAAATTAGTTGTCCATTCAAGTTTTTAGATTTTTCTACCTAGTATAGGGTATTTTTATATTTTTCTTTAATTTACCATCGGATAATCACAATAATAGGTAAACTTATTCAGAAAATTTTACAAATGCACAAAGCATCATAGTTTGGCTCCACTACCATGTCATTAATTTTTTAAATGATTTGAATAAAATGACATTATGGATCCATCACAACCATGAACCTCTCTCATCGACTCACATGGCTCTATGTGAGCATGTTTATGGTTATGAAGGATGTGTATCATCACTATCTTAAAATTGTCTGAAATTTTAATAGGGTGTTCATGATCCAAACTATGATGTTGTGTGCATCCGTGCAATTTTTCGAGCAAGTTAACCTATTTCTGTATTTATTTTTAGATTTGATAAAGAATAAATGTTAAAATACCCTATACTTGATGGAAAAAATCCAAAAACTTGCAGGACACACCATTTTGGTGTATAGTCATGAGAAAAAAGTTGCAATAGATTCCGACAAAGTGATGGGTGCACATCCTCACAAAGACATACATGTCTCACTACGACCAATGTGACTATGTGACGGATGTAAGCCACATGTAAGATATGTGTATCACCACAATCTTCAAATCATCTGAAACTTAACTAGTATGTTAGTGGAGCCAAAATTAGGTGTCAATGCAAAAAAATTAGACAAAAAAAATAAAGAATATATAGAGAAAAAATGATAGAAACACTGTTAAAAAAACATAGGTGTAGTAAGGTTTCAACTTGGGAGCCTGGGCGATCAAACCAATTGGTATAACCATTGGGTTATTGAAGTATTTTTAGTACTAAACGAGAGTGATTTTATTTGAACTTGCCTAAATGGGCTCGTTCCACCCAAATTAAACAAAAAAAGAAAAAGCAGCCCACGAAGTCCTCCACGTATATAGGATCTTAAAAAGAAGATTTAATAACAATGTCAATATGTAGTCTTAGTTTTATCGTACTTTGAATAGAGTGCTCTTCAAATATTTTGCCAAGTCGAGTTTGTATTTGTTTATTTGAATAATCAATAAGGTCGTATTAGCCTCAAACTGTATCTTCTTGGATAGTATGATTCAGTTTGCCTTTGGAATATGTGACATTTTTTGGCAAATGCCTTTGCGGTACATTCTGTTTGAACAATTCACCAAGCATCACGATATGTACAACATGAATGTACAAGCATCTGTAGTATATTACATATTACATGTAATAAATAGATCATGCTTATTTATTTGACATCTAAATAGAAATTCGAAATTTTAATAATAGAAAAAATAAAATCCCAACTATAGCATGGACCCAAAATTGGCCAACCCGCTATCCTCGCGCTTTCGATTGACGGGCGCAAACCGCAGCCTCCCATAATCTATCTATACCTACTAATAAAGAGAAGAAATTTCTTGACCACCAAAATTTCGGTCTGCCTCCTCTGCCCGTATTCCTATCCAACTTCGGCCGCGTTATTATTTTGGACTGCGGGGGGAGCAGGAGAAAAGAGTGCGCAGCGTGTCGGACTGGAGCACGGTGGTCGCCTGGTTGGGCAGCGCGTGAGGTCACAAGGACCGGACTTCATCCCACGCTTGTCCTGGTCCGACACGGGCAGTAGTTTGAGCAGGAAGAGCATTCGGTGCTGCTAGGGTGGACCTCGTCCCCGCACGCAGATCAGTGCCGCGACAGCGAAGCTCGGCGTCCCCGGCGGCCGCCCGGTCGGCGTCCGACAGCCTCCGCCTCCCGAGGCGAACTCGACGAACAGCAGGGTTCATGGCCAGCCTCGCTAAAATTCTCCAACGGCATAGTGGCGACTCCTCTCGCCGGCGGCTCCGTTTGTGAAAAGAATTTGATGAGATAGAAAAAGAGAAAAAGGGAGGTGAACAAGCTCCTAGCAAGGACCCAATGGATAAGGCTGCTAGAGGCCTCGATCGTCGGCTTTGTATCGTGCAGGCGGACTCCACGAGCCACAGGCACGTACTCGTGCTGGGAGCGTTTTTTTTCACATTCATCGTTACAAAATCAAAGAAAATAACTAAATAATTTCACATCGTTTACATAAACTATCACTGCGTAATATACACTTTTGTTTCTTATTATGCTTACCATACCAATTTCATACTACCAGGAGGTTCCTCAGTATTGCTGATTGTATACGAGCTATATACCCGGTTACACCTAATTTTTTCTCTATATTCTTCTGGTTATTATTGTTATTTCTTCACTATGTCTATCAAATATGATATTCCTCAACTGGCCAATGGCGAACGTGCTAACACAGGCGTCGTCGTTACCGAGTAGCAGCAAAAGAAGAGGATATACCACCAGCACCAGCACCGATGGGTAAACAAGTTCATCGCCTTTTTGGGTGCATGCTACTGCGCGCGCCTTCTCACATGTATCCCGTTGCAACACATGGGCATATACATACAACAACATGATATAAAGGTACTTATTATTTATTTAAATTTAAATCAATGGTACTAATATATTTGTCCATCACGCGTTGCAACGCACGGGCTATTTTCCTAGTAAAATATATAAAATAGAGAAAATAAAAAATCCCCGCTTCCTAACTATTCATTTGTATGGCCATGACTAGATACATTAGAATCACTCCATTAGGTTATTCATTTATTCTTTATCTATTTTCTTTATCCTTTTTTGCTGGTGGATTCTTAAGTGTGTGTCACACTATCCATAAACCGTTATTGCTTACCCCTGTTATGAACAATTTGGTCTAAGCAAACACATGTTCCTCTATTCGGATGCCATGCTAGCTTATTAAACACATGTCTTCCTTTGGGAAAATATAAATAACGATACCCTCAATACTTTTCGGTGAAATGCTACAATGATAGATCCGTGCGCTATGCGGATGAAATATCTAAGATGGCAAGATCTATCCCGTTGACAATCCCTTTCGGATCACCGACATGGTGGTTTTACTTGGGAATGTCGGCGCATTTCTCGCGCCGTTATTGGGGATGGGTTTTATACCCGTTTCCTTTGATTGCGCTAAGAAATGTCAACAATCATACTAAGTTTAATTATGCTTAATGTGATTTTTATAATATGTGTTATACTTGGTGTCCTGTAGGTGATTCCGCATTGGTGCTTGTCTCATAGGCGTTGCTGGGAGCTTCAGGTGGACAAGTGGGTTGATACAGATTATGAGCAGGTCCACAATGACTACCGGGAACGGCGTGCCATGATGCCAGGTGTACCACACCATCAAGGCAACCTTAATCTCGTGGCCTACCAAGTTAGATATGTAAGTCTTAGCCAATTCTTATTTTCTGATGCGCAACTCTGAATACAGTCACACTTTTTTTTTCTCACACGGGAGGAGGCACATGGCGTGCCAATCAGCACGCCGAGGCCTTTGCTTGCTCCCACCTAGGCAAGTATAAAGATCCCGCGGTCGTCTACAACCCCGAGGCTCCGCCCGGCTCTACACCAACCCGACCGCCCTACGAAAGATCGTGAGGGTACACCGAAGTCGCGAGGAGTCGTATGGAGATAGCTTCGATCCCCGCGGCCCGCGACATTGAGGGGGGGACATCGCCATGATCGCCGGAGGAGGCAAGAAGCACGGGCGGTACTATTTGGGTGATAGCGTTATCAACCCGCACCACACAAAGAAGCTATCGAGCTCGAGCACGCCGGGGGGGCCGATGATACGCGAGCAGTACCAACCACTTACCGTGCTACGGTCTCCGGACTTGAGGTTTATTTATTTTATTTAAGGTTCATTTATCTTTACATACCGTTTCACTTTGTGTTCTAACTTTGTGTTGAAATAGGCCCCCGATAGAGGAAGAGAGGAGGCGACGGGAGGAGGCTGAGGAGAGGGAGCGGGCAAGGGCTCAGCGAGGCCGAGAGAGGGCTGAGCAAAGACCGGAAGAGCATGGAAGCTCTCCTAGGGTACCTCCAAAATGTGTTGTAGGCCAGATTGGTGTAGAGCTGCCGCCGGAGATCGCCTTCCCTCCACCACCACCGCCCGTCGCCCCACCGCCCGCTGTCTACGGTCAAATTTGTCAATCTTCCCTCCACCGCCTGAGCCTCTCCCCGTGAGTTTGTCTACCGTAACTTCGAAATATGCATATATGAATGTGAATGGATATGATCTGGAGTTTTGAATGCACCATGAGATGTGCACGTGGACATATGGTTGTCGGCCATCGAGCCGTTGTTTTGTTGCGGTTTTGGAAACCCCTCCGTGCGAGGGAGGTGCTACCGAAATTTCTAACTATTTATCTTCTTTTTTTCAAGTGAATAGAATCTACCTTGAATTTTGTCTCACAAATGCAATATCTTTGCCTACGTGTAGAATTTATCTCACGCCTCGAACCTATCTCCGAACAACTCACAACAGGGCGCTTGGGAACGAGCCGGAAGGTTGGAGGCCGTGGCCGTAAAGTTGTCATGATTTAGGTTCAGAACTTGTGTACTTGAACTTGTGGTTGCTCTTATGGAACTTGTGAACTTGGATTTTATGTGAGTTTGTGAACTTGTGGTTGCACTCATGGTGCTATTCGTGACTTGGTTGGATTTTATGTAATATATGTGGTATTATGGATTTATCGAGCTATATATGTGATATGTGAGAAATCTGTGGTATGTATATATATATTTATATGTGTCAATTACGTCTTTGGAACAAAAAAAAAAAAATCCCATGAGTAGCTCACGGGAAAGAGGCCAAATCTTTCCCCGTGAGTGCGCACGGCTCACGGGGAAAGAGGCCAAATCTTTCTCGTGAGCACACGCCGACTCACGGGGAAAGGGTTACGATATCCCGTGAGCTCAGCCAGCTACGCCACGGGAAAGAAGGCGTAAACGCCGTTTAGCACACCATAACGGGTTCCACAGCTCCCCCGTTGACGACGGGCGGGGGGGGGGGGGGTTAACTCTTTCCGTCCAGCTAAACGTGCTCACGGGAAAGGATATCCCGTGAACTTCATCTGTGTTCACGGGAAAGGCTGATTTTCCGGCCTTTTTTTTTTTTCGACACAGATATCCGTGATTTACCCACGGGAAAGGCTTTCGTGGGTAAAGGCTCTTTCCCGTGAGGAAGCGCCTCACGGGAAAGCGCAGGAATCGGTAGTGTTGCAAGTTTGTAACAAACCTTAGCAGTGGCACGCTAAGCCGATTTTTCTTGAAAAAACATATACCAAGTTTTTGTAACAAACCTTATCCATCAGACGGACAATGACGGTTGAAGGAAAATACAGATACAGTACTGATACTGAGTGGACATCAGGCGAGCAGGTGGCCGGCCTTACGATGAGCAAATTTTACATTTATATAGAGATAACAATATATGCTAATAAACTCAAGAGTATAGATAAAATTACATGCTAATTATAGATGAAAACTACAAATAGACCATGCCAATTGCCGTTACTTTTTTTAGCTAAATTGAATGGCAACGTATCCTATGGTAACTAGCTTCGTGTGTGTAAACTATGGAAACTCGAAACAAGACTATAAGATTTAGATCCAATGTCCTGGACACGAAGCTGGTTTGCACACGAAGCTGTTTTGTGTAGGATAAGCAACCAAAATGAATTGCCGTTCCTGGGCTGCAGCCCATTCAGTTCAGGTGCTCGCTCCATTTCCTTCGACTCGAAGGCTCCCAATAGCCGCGCCGCCGCCGCTCCACGAAAGGCCTTGTGCCGCGGCCTCGCGCGGAGCGCCGCCGCCGTTCCAAAAGCGCTGCTCGCCGCCAGCTCTCGCCGCCGATGTATGTCGTGGAGAGGTCGAGTCGCTTAACCCCAGCGCCAACGCCGCCGTCCGACGTGGGGAGGCAGCGCCGTCCGCCGTCCGATGTGGGGACTGAAGAGGTCTCGGTGTCTTACTGCCGCTGTCCGTCGTGGAGATGCTGTGCCGCTCAACCCCCGCGCCGCCGTCCGGTACGCCATCCCCTTCGCTCCTCTTGCTCCGGTTCGTTTTTAGTACGGCGTCCCTGATTCGCGTCCCAACCACGATCCAAGTGTGACTGTGGCGGCGGTCCGGCCTGTGTGCCCCCGTCATGATGCGGCGAGCCTTGAGAGAGAATGGGGCCGCTGCTGTCTCCATGGCCTCCAATAAACCAAACTCATGGCCCTGTCATTGGCATACCTTGGCTCAGCTTGTACCCACTGCTTTTCGAAAACTCAACGATCTCCCCAACGACCATCATCCGCTTTAGGCCTAATATAATCCTAATGTGCAGGATGTTTTTGACCCGTTTCAATCTCACACTGGTGGTAAGAAAATACAGATAGATTAGATACAGACAAAGCGCGTCTGAAGGAACTTGCTGCGAACCACACAACGCTTAGCGTTGACGCTAAAAATAAACACGCGTGCAAGACAATTACTTGCACTTTTCTTTTCCATCTAGACTAGAAGAACAAGAAGAAAGACCTTTAATTCGGTCCTCCTACACTGCATCTGCAACGACCCAGAGCAAAGCCTCTCCATTTCTTCAAGAAACTCCTTCCTCTCCAAACAATTCTTGATGTGCTCCGATCCCTGCTGCATACCCGCACTCCTGCAGCCTGCAGGTGTAGTGTCCATGCCCGTACGTGTGATCACGATGCGGCGAGCCATGAGAGAGAATGAGGTCGTCACTGCTGTCTCCATGGCTGCCATCTCCTCCACACTAGTGCTCGTTGGCCGTGCGGTGACGGTGACACTGACGCTGAGCCTCCAAGCCAAGCTCACGGCCTTGTTGTTCGTATGGGTTGGCCTCTACCGGCTTCAGCCTGTCCTGGTGGGAAAGCGGCGGTGCTCGGGGCACTGGCTCGTGCAGTACGGTGCAATGGCGGCCTACTATCTTCCCGTTCCTCTCGCGTTCTACGCTGCCAGCGCTGTGTGCTCCACCTCCCACGTCGATCAATCGACCCATTCGCTTGTGGACGGCGTCGTCCGCATGTTTCGCTTCAGTGTTGCATTTCGAATGGGAGTACCGCTTGTCACCAACATGAGAGCTTATTCTCTTCGTGACAGTCCACGAGATCGCTACAATTTTCTCATGTGGTTAGTCTTCCTTGGTTGGGCAAATTGGGAATGGGCTCGGATTTCAGGTTTGAACTGGCCAATACAACTAATGCAACTAGTTGCGGAAATGTGGGTATATTCTACCGTGCTGTCTGTCATTCATCTTGATAATACATCAGAATCTACCTTGGATTGCCAGACCAAAGCAGTTGCTGACTACATGAAGCAGCTCAAGTCCAGCAAGTCGTCGACAGGCTCACCCTCAAACTCACCCTTCTTTGATGATGATGTGACCCCTAACACTAACAGCAGCGTGCGGCTGCTGGATTGTTGCAGATATCCCTTTGTGCAGGCGAAAAATGGTGAATGGGTCACTGTCAAAGATTTGGTGCTGCGAGATGACCTGCCGAATGAGGACAAGGACATTTGGCTCTCCTACAGCTTGTGTCGGCTTTTAGCAAGGCGCTACTATCGGTTTCACTGCACAGAAGAAGGAGATGACATGGTGCGCCGTCTTGCGCTGGCGGACCTGGGAACAACAGATGGCTACAAGCGGGCATTCACCATTGTTGAGGTGCAGTTGGCTTTCCTTCACGATTACTTCTTCACCGCCTCCCTCCCAGTCATAGAATCGGGATTTGGCTACATTTATGCTGCACAGTTGTCAACGTGTGAATTCATAGGGATCATGATATCCTTCCTTAACGTCATTCCAATACGAAATAAACTGGGGGCTATGATCAACGTGATAGCAGTGGCAGTGTCGGCCATGTTTATGTTCTGGTGTCTACTATTTGGGACGCCAATGTCGTTGCTGGTTCAAAATCTTTTGGCCGTCTATTGGCGTCCAATACGCATTGTTCTTCGTAAACTCAATTATCTCCCCGATGGCCCCCTCCTCACCATCCGCTTGATGAGATTATTCCGTGCTCAACCTAATCCTAATGTGCAGGATGTTTTTGACCCATTTCAAACTCAAACTAGTGGTGTTTACTGGAGGAACAAACTAGGGCAGTACTCAATTCTCCAAGACTACAACCGCCGTCCCACTTGCAAGAAGAAACTTGTAGCCTGGTTCCAAGAAACTATGCTATCCCAACAGTCATATAAGTTCATCAAGCATCTCCCAGTAGAAGAAGAAGAAGTCAATATGCTGCAGCTGGACAGCATGAGAAAGTTTGTTGCCGATACTCTCCGGGGTATAGATGGCCTGCCAACCAACGGTACCAGGTCTCTGAAGGTAAACATGGATGAGATAAACAGGGACGAGATAAGCAGGGGCAGTGCTAATTATGACTGGTTAGGGCATGTACAACCCACAGACGACGCGTCGTCTATAAAACCTCGAATTTAGCATACAGACAGATATAAAGACTACTTATACAACCCACAGACAGACGATCCGTCTGTAAACTGTTTAATGCTTTGCATGTTGCTTAAGATTAACTACAAATGTATTTGTGTATACCATTGTGTGGCTATTTGATTGAATAATATTAAGCACCCAGTGCGGCAATAAACAACCTGTTTAGATTCACAGGTAGCATTCAGAAATGATGCAAATTCAAGTAGCAACTAACTGAAATGACATTGCAACTAACTGAAATGACATTGCCTGCAACTCAACTGACAAATCAACTCTGAATATTTGCAATCAAATGAGTTAACACAAACTGATAGAGACATTATCTGCAAGTAAAATTTACCATTCCAATTTGAAACCAATAAAACGTAGACTGGATGCTTCAGGTAGATCCAAATCTAACGAAGAACACCATGTTCGATGCGAAAGCAGAGGCCCAGCCTGGAAAGCTATCATTCACGAATCGTACACAAAAAGAGAGCTCTGATTAAAAAAACTGAAATCATCCGCCGCCGCCGGCCATGCGCTCCGTGTGGCCATCCGCCTCTGCTCCGTGCCGAAGGGAGCTCAAAGCAGCCGTATACCAAGCCGACGACGTGGAGGCGGCGATGCCGAGCTCGCGTCGGCCTCGTTCCCCGCGCAGCGGCGGCCTCCTCCCCGGCGGACTCCGTCTCCTCCCCGCTGGGCGTCGCTGCTCCACATCACGGCCGGCGGCGGCGAGGTCGACGGCAGCCGGGCGCGGCGCTCGGATCCGGGGGACGGCCCCTCCCTCTCCCTCTTCCTTCCTTTCTCCTCTGCCTCCGCGATTTGGCGCGAAGAGAACTCCCCGCGCGACGCCGTGTAGGATCCCAGCGCCCTGTCGCCTCGTGAAGACGACGCGTATAACGCACGGAGTGGTCGTCTGCTTGGCCTCGGGCAACGGGACGGAGCCGTCGTCTCGCCAGACGACGGGAAGGCCGTCGATGGGCAGACGCGGGGGATTTTTGCAAAAAGAACGCTATACAGACGGGGCAATCGACGCGTTGTACGTGCCCTTAGGGACCTGGAATCAAGAAACTCACACGGACACCATCCTCATATGGCACATAGCAACATGCTACTGTGACATGTCGCTGCGCCATAGTGATCGGCAGGAAGGGTTCCCCCGATTAGCCGAGACAGATACTTTTCATAAAGTTGCCACAGCATTGTCAAGATACTGTGCCTACCTCGTTGCCTTTCTTCCAGAGTTCCTTCCGGAACACAGCCTGACCACCAAACAAGTGTTTCAAAGAGTCTTAGAGGAAGCACAGGGTGCACTAGGAATGACACCTATGGAAGAAAAGGAGAAGTACACCAAGATGCGAGAGCTACTGCTACCAGACCAACATGAGCAGCGAACGACCTTTCACAAGGGTGTTGAGCTGGGACGACAACTGGAGATGCTCAATGACGACAAGGTACGTTGGAAGGTAATTGCAGAATTCTGGTCAGAGACAATCCTGTACGTCGTGCCATCCGACAATGCCGAGGCACACATCGAGCAGCTGGCAAAAGGTGGGGAGTTCATCACGCATCTCTGGGCTATGCTCTCCAATGCCGGCATCCTGAAGCGGGCAACAGGGGAATGGCATCAGCCGCCTGCTTCCACTACTATAGAGTAAGACACAGCTTGTTAGCCTCCAACTAATGTGATATTAGGTCCTGTAAATTTTAGTTTTTGATTTTATTATCGGTTCATCATTCTATCTGGCATCATGAGTTTTGTTTGCTTATATTATGCAGAGGATCACCAACGCGCCAACTAATGGAAGCATTGTCCTCTTCTAATGAAGCATCAACATCCTCCATGTCATCTCCACCAATGTTAGCACTTGTTTTCTATGATTATCTATTAAATCTAGCTTTGACTTCTAATTAGTTTCCTTCTCACCATAGACAAACTTCAGAATCTCCAACAAATGAAGGAGAACAACCTCTGGAGGATCACGAATAATAAGGTAATCTCTACTGCATGTTCCATTTCTGGATCAGCATAGGTGTTCCTTTGCTGTGAGAATTAATTCCTGAATTTTGTTGTTATGCATGCACGGTGCAGGTGTAAAAAGGAAGAAGCAAGCTAAAATTAAGGCCATTTCACAGACCTGTAATAGCCATTCGAAGCAAAGAAACTTGATCCTTCTAGCTCTGCAGTGAGCACAATAGTGTTCAGCTTGTGCTTGGTGTTTAGTTTCCTACTCATTACCTTTTATTGAATCAGCTGGTGAATCATACTTGGGCTATGAGTGGCCATGTTCCGAACCAGTAGTGTGTTGAACTTGTTTTATGTTGTGTTTCAGACTTTCAGTTTGTCAACTATGTGTTGGGGACTGGATGTTGGCCTCATGTATTGGCTTGTTATATTATTGAACATGTACTATATATTGAACCTAGCAGTGTTGAACATGTTCTATGGAATCAAGCTGTGTTCAACACTTCGACTTGTTAAGTTGTGTGATGGTTGATGATATATATTACTATAGTATCTTGTGAACTCGTTTGTTTATTATACAAATGTTCTCCAATTTGTCAATCATGCATGCTTCTTTTTTTTTGGCCAACTGGGACGACTACAGAGAAGACGAAGCTTGTCGTTGATGTGGAAAGAAAATGAGAATGTCACGTTTACATATTCGTGAAACAAATTAACCGTTGCTTGGTAAAAAAAGTTTTATTGTTGTAATAAGAATCCAAGCTAGGAGAAAATCGAATTGACCGTAGGCTGTAGCGGTAAATCCGTCCTTTAACTGCCACTTAATTGACGGCCAATTGACAGCAGTGTCATGACACTGGTACAGATCAGCAACCAATGTCAATGTGTGGGCTTACGCTGTTTGTTACTCGTGTACTCAAGCCTCCGGCTGTGTATGATGTTGAGCTGGATCGTCAGGCCCATTTAGCTTTAGGACACCTTTTTTCTATTTTTTTTTTTTTTAAAAACATGAGTTGTTTCATGTAACACCACTAATCTTTCAAAATGTTTCTTCCATATAATCTTCTCAGTTCGTTAGTGACAACTTCTGTAAAAATCTTAAAACAACATGAAGTATACAAATTGGTCTATAATATTGATGTAAGTGGGAATTTAATTTTTTTTTAAAAAAAAACATATGGTTGCTTCATCAGCTATTAAGCAACAGTAATATGTACAGAGTCACAGACTATATATGTTGCAAGTTTGTAACAAACCTTAGCAGTGAGATGCTAAGCCTATGCTCTTGGAAAATATACACATTTTTTTTTTTTTTTTGCTTGCATGGGTGAACCGAACTAGTTCTCATTCGCCATTTCTCCCAGCTGCATCATCTATATGTACATACAGTACTCTCACCCCACACAATCGCTCAAAAACACACAAAAATTCTATCAGATTGCTTGCTGGAACTAAAGCATGAAGTACTGCTGCTTATCGTCGAGCGGCTGCTTGCCGCCTGATGATCTCCTGATGCCGCCGCGGTCAAGACCGCCACGCGCGGCCGCGGACGCCGACGACGACGAGGCGGAGGGCGAGGTGGTGGTGGGCGCGCGGAAGCCGATGTTCTCGACGGCACCTACGGTGTTGAAGAAGAGGCGGCGGTTGAGCTCTTCCACCAGCGTCCGGTGCAGCAGCTGGCTCCGCATGTCCACCATCGACCGGTTTCGCGTCATCCTCCTCCGCCGGTCGTCGTCCCGTCGCCGTGGCCGCCCGGCGTGCTGGTGCTGCGGCGACATGCTGCACTGCCGCTGCAGCTGCCGCGCAAGCACGGCGGCGGAGTTGCTGCCGCCGCCGCCGCCGAACCTTGTCTTGGACGAGCCGCTGGCCGCCGCCGGCTCGTCGTCGGCACCTGAGGCGTAATGCAGGGGAGAGTACTTACCGGAGTGCACGGAGCTCATGTCATCGTCGTTGTCGCTTAAAGCGTACCAGTGATGATGATCTACACCAACAAAGTTTTTTTGCACAAGAATTCAGACGTGTCAATGCTCTTTTTCACAGTACTCTCCCGTGCATGTGTCTCAAAGTCAAAAAAGATAAAGTTATTTGTGGACGGAGGGAGTATGTATACAGTATAGTATACGAAGCAGCGAGTGTAGCCATAAGAGGTAGTCTCCATTCCAAACTACGTACTATATAATTTCATTGTTCTTGTTTATCTATACACTTACATATAATCTATGTTTATATTCTAATTTCAAATGGAGACACTGTATACTGATTACCAATGTATAGTGCATATATAGAACTAAATAAGTCGTGGTCATGCCTACGTGGACAGCCAAACAAAACAGATGTCGGCAGGCATTTGGGGACCGTTGATGCCTACGTGTACTGCATGCATTTTGCTAGTGGGGCCTGCACGTACGATGGTACGACTACTGCATGCAGTCCAAAAAAAAACATTGAAAGAGGACAATGTACCAGAGGCACCGTAGTCAACATTTCGGCGAGGGTCCAATTCATTGCCTATACGTCATGCACTACACGGTCACATAGGTACAAAAGCAGTTGATCAAAAGATGCCCTATATATAGCTATAGGACATGTCATACATACACAAAGTATGACATGTGCATTTTGATATGTTTCGACTAAACCTTACTAAAATTCAAGATTATGCACACAAAATCTCAAAATGTACTAATACTGACTACTCCATCTAGTGGCCGTATGCAGAATTTATTAGAAAAAAAAAAACTTTTTTTCAAAACAAATACCCTCCAATAATAAGATTCAATCATTCAAATTCAGTTTGTAACTTTTTAAAAGAACCAATCAATTTGTAAAATGAAATTTGTTGCCAAGGTTAGTTAATTACCTTTGGACCAGCCACCGCCACGTCGGCCAGAGAAGCCGGAGGGCCCCACCCCACAGTGAGAGCCATGTGAGGAGGCGGGAGACGAGGAGAGGTAACAGCACGGAGGCCGCTCCTCCTCGTCGTTTTCGTCATCGTCGTCGTCGTCACGTTCCGCGTACGTGTATTCGTGCTGCTGCTGCTGCGCTCGCCCCGGCAGCAGCCTGCCGATCTCCTGCTGGATCATGGCGGCGATCTCCGACGCGTCCCGGTCCGTGATGTCCAGCTCCTTCACCATCTCCTGCGCCACCTCCTCCGCCGTGTCGCTCGCCATGTCGAACGGGAAGTAGATGTTCCGCGCGTGCCCTGTCGCCTCGTCGGCGATCTGTACCTTCAGGAAGATCGTGTCCTCGTCGGCGTTCAGCTTCCCGGTGATGGTCATGTCGTTCCTCGGCGGTGGCGGCGGATGTGGTGGCTCCTGACGATGTTCCACGCCGTCGTCATCGTCGCCCACCGACGACGAGGCCGAGACGACATCGTCAGTGGAGCTACTACACGTCGAGAATGACGGAGCTCCGGAAACAGCAGCTGGCAACGGCGGCGGCGGCGGCGGCACCGTGCGAGCAACATGGTGGTGGTGGTCGAGGAGGAAAGGGTCGTTCAGCAGCTCGGCGGCGGACGGGCGGCTGGCGGCGGGGACGAGGCAGCGACCAATGAACCTCCTCGCGTCGTCGTCGTCCACCCGGTAGAACGCGTCGGGGGAGCCTGCCGGCGGTGACCTTCTTGTAGATCTGCGCCGGGTTGGAGCACTCACTATACGGGTACTCGACGGTGAGCATCTCGAGCATGCACATCCCGAACGCGTACACATCAACCCTCTCATCATACTCCTCGTCATACATCTCAGGCGCCATGAACTCCGGCGTGCCAATGACGCTGTGAGCGGCGCCACCACGGCGGCCGAGGACGGCGGCGAGTCCCAGGTCGCCGATCTTGACCTGGCCCTGATGCCCATTGACGAAGATGTTGTCACACTTGAGGTCACGGTGGATCACCGGCGGGTCACGCGCGTGGAGGTAAGCTAGGCCGGCGAGGAGCTGCCGCGCCCATGACCGGACGGCGCGGGAGGCTCACGCGAGGGTACCGGAGGCGGTAGGACCGGAGCGTGCCGGAGGAGAAGAGCTCGGTGATGAAGTTGAAGCTCCGGCCGGGCACGTCCACCCACGAGGCGTGGAAGCCGATGATGCCGTCGTGCCGGAGCGAGCTCAGCAGCTGCACCTCCGAGTACATGCGCTGCACGGCGTCCGGCGAACGGAGCACGTCGGAGAGGCTCGCCTGGTTCCATGCCACCTCCACGCCGCGTTCCTCGTCGAAGCCACGGTACACCGACTTCATGGCGCCTTTGCCCAGCAGCTCATCGAACTGTTGTATCATGTATGTATGTATGTACACGTGTCAGCATCGTCCAAATTTGATTAAATTAGTTAAAACGCTTTCAAACCAGATTAAATTAAAACACTTTGGAGATGCTGAAAATTATTAAAGATGAGGGGAAAAAGGTGAAGAGATCTGATCCCAATTGAAAGAGGAAAAGATGAAGATATCTTTAGGACATGACATGGCACACATCTTTTCTGAAGCTTTTCAAAGCATCTTATAATTGGCATCTTGACACATACATGCATGGAATTGGGAAGAAAAAACTAAGGTAACGGTTGAGCATATCCAAGTTGGGAAAGTTCAAATACCAATCAAACACTTACTCTGACTAAGCACTACTGGTGGATTAAAAGTTGGCAATCTTTTCTGATTGGAAGTGGAATAATCAATCACACAACCTGATCTGATGCAACCTTTCACCATCTCAAAAATAATGACGATCCACTAGTTGACCAAGTATAGAATATATATAGTATTGGTATTATTATCATCTATCTTAGCTTTCTGTATGAAGAGTAATAGTTTTAGAATTGTTCAAACATGTCCATGCATGATGGCAACTTGTGAATTAATCCATCTGAGCAACTGATTTGTTTAATCAATAATAAAGTATATATCTAGGAGTTGTAGGTACAAACTTTGATATAGCTGAATATATGTTTAATGATACATCTTGTGGGTCAACTTTTCTTGCTGAAAATTATTGATGTACTTTATGACAATTAAAAGTACAACAGGCGAGATGCTACTGCAAACAAGATCACCGTATAATTATTTTCTGTTACACAAGCAAGCAGGACGATGTACCTTTTGTACTGCAACACAGGGAAGCCTTATTACATATAGTCCAGAAAAAAGGACAGGGTTTATTTTAATTTAATTTCCAGCAACGAGAAAAACAAGTCAGATTACTCTACTTTTTTTACATGCCTTGCCAACTAACCTACCCCTAGCTTACGTACATAACTTTTCAAAAAAAAAAAAAGTGAAAAACATGATGTGCAGCTCCTTTGTACGTATATGCTTAGTTCTATTCACGCAGCAAAAGCCAAATGGGCACTTGAAGCTCCAAAAAAGAAAAAGAAAAAAAGTGCTCAATAATTGTGCCCTGTTTGAGAGGTAGCTCGGATGTGCACATCACTATGTGGAACAATCCAACCTTAATCAAGATGCTTAGGATTATGTATGAACTCTACATACGAGCTTCTAACTAATGTTGATTGATGGAGTCATGGCATAATAACTATAGTTACTATACATATTAATTATAGAACATAGTGCCATTAATAAAAATAGAGGAAACAAGCAAGCATGATTAGACGCTGATGACACTTATATATAACCAATCTATAAAACTTTGTTGCTTCAAATTAAAAGATGATCGAGCTAGGTTGGTTGTTCATGTATATAGTAGCAATACATAGAAGCTAGGAGAGAGTAGCTACTATTCTAAATCTTTTTTTGAAGAGGAAGAAGATGCATATTTTGTACGAAAAGGCAGAGAAAAGGTTGACTAGAACACGGGACAAGAACATGCGTAATTATGTATTCATCAATCACCAATTGGAACAAGGAAGAGAATTAAGGACATGCATGCGTACCCGTCCATATCGACCGGTGGGGTCAGTCTCGACGTATCCATTATCGCCGACCTTCGCCGCCCTCTGCCGGCCGCACCACCGTGCCGCCGACGACATCGCCGGCCGGCGGCAGCACGTACTCGATTAGTTGCACCAGACAGAGAACAAACCTAGTATATATCTGGCTTGTGTATATGTATGGACAGCTTGCCTAGCAGCTAGCTGCTAATTGATGGATGGAAGCAAAGTAGAAGTAGTGGAGGAGTTGAAGAGCTGTTGTATGCGGCCGGCGGGCTGTGCTAGAGGGCGCCGCCGGGGAGGAGGAGGAGGTTGTCGTCGTTGGTGGAGAAGACGAAGACTCGGAAGAGGAGCCAGCTGAGGCAAGAGAAGTCGTCCGGCGCCATGGACGACGACGACGACGACGGTGGCCAGGAGGTGAAGGAGTCCCCCGTTTGCGCGTGCGCGTGGTGCGCGGCGCCGAGGCAACGGGAGCGGCAGCGGCAGGGCCGTGCACTCATCTGACTCTAACCACACCAGCTAGTTATATGTGGCAGCTAGCTGCAGAGGCCGGCTGAGCACGGAACTGCGTGCGTGGTGGTAGGCACACACACACCCGTACCAACACAACACAAACACAAGCAGATGGATCAACGGCCGGCACAGGACGTACACAACACAAGCAGAATGAGATGATGATGATCGAGGCCGGAGGTGACACCACGACAGGCTTTAGCTCAAAGTTGAAAGCTCAAGCCTGAAGATGTATGGTGGATGGATGGATAGATGGAATGCAACAGGACAGGACAGGATGCCTTAGCTTGGCAACTTTGCAGATTCAGTGATCGAGTACAGCTTTCTATTCTGCAGTCACCTCAGTTTTTTTTTTCTTTTTTCCCAACGAGCATGCAGCTACAGCAGCACCGGCCGATCGATCGTGCTAGTCACCACCGGCCGTCTGCGTCGCTTCTGATCGCGATCGATGAAGCTGTCGGTCACAAGGCCACAAACACACAAGAGTACAGCGCTAGCTTGAGAGGTATAGATACATAAATACAGAGAAATGAAATGAATGAATTGCAGGGGAATATGTATGTATGTACCTGAGAATGAAGCCAACAAAGCAGTCGACCTCACTCGCTCGTCCCTGCCCGGCCTTGCTGTCACCTGGAATTAAAGACGACTATATGTGGAAGAAACTAAGGGTGGGGAGAGAGATTTTTTGCTTCTATGTATCTGATCAGATCAGCAGCAGGTTCAGCTTCAGCTTCAACTATGAACGAACTACAAGGATCTGAACTTGAAGAACCTGTGCCTGGGAAGAAGCATCTTCGGTTCTACGGTGTGGTGCTGAATTTAATTGTCTGCTGGAATTTGTGTGGAAGAAATGAGCCTGCCGGCACAGGTAGCTGCTGCAGGCTACGGCTGTCTGATGAAATTGCCTTTGGCTCTGAATCTGAGAGGGATCGACGATAGATGCAGGTGCTTCAGTTCAGAGTTGAAATGGAATATGTAGCAGCTAGCAGGGTGGGTGGGGAGCCTGAAAACAAAGCTATATTAGCCAATCCAGCTAGTAACAATAATACATACAATGCGTGTGTCGCGCTCTGATCTCAAACAAAAAAAAGTATTAAAATGAGTGCAAGTTCAATTTGTTTTCACAATAATACTGGTGATGATGATTCTAATTGGTTGACTTTGCTCATTATTACTACCAGTTTCTGCAGCAACCTCGATCTGGCGGCTTATTATATTCTCTTATCTGCAATCCATTTGTTGGTCTAACTAAGGAATATCATTAGCATAAAAACTTGTCTCTTATCTGCAATCCTGAAATAAACTTGTTAATTTTATTACGATGCTATAAATAATATAAGGTTCCTGAAATATAACATGTTTTCAGGCAACAATCTTCACCGTTGAGGCATGTAAAGCTGAGATCCAGCTTTGATTGATGGAGGGAAAAAAATCAACTATCAAACGAGAATAGATACGATATATTGTCTGAAGAGAAGTTAGAACTCAGCTAGGCATCTGATGACCATTACGAAAAGTGGTAAATAACATGTTGGAAATCATAAAATCGTGGCGTGCATATATTCAGGAAACTAGTGGCTATCTTTTTCATTTCATTCAGGGTTCAAGATTCGACATGAGTCATTTTCATGGCCAGCCAGCACACCAATGGCCATGTGGGGTACGAGTAGCACCATAACCGGCTCAAACCTGAAGACGGTTCCCCACTGATGGCGACACAAGTGCTCCTTATTTTGCAATGACCCAATCATGCATACGACGTCTTCAAATGGAGTACGTGTAAGGCCACATGTCAGGCCACAAGTGTCTCTTCTGTCTATGAGAACAACCCAGGCCTGAGTATGACAAATTAAGAACATGACCGTTTCGCGTGTGCCTAACTCAAATGGTTAGGTTTCTTGTGTCGGGTCAGGGGCGAAGCCACGCTGTGGCTTTGGGGTGCCCAGGCCCCCAACCACCACCACCACCACCACACACACGCACACACACACCCAAAAAAAATTAAAAACCACTAGTACAGACAAAAATTTATCATATTTGCAGATAAAATCTTCACATTTATAATATAAGAGAAAGGCACCCCTCTAACTTTAATTCTGGCCTAAGCCTGGCCGGTCGTACCCATTTAATTTGATTTGAGGTATAATTTACGTGCATATATGTAAAGTGTTTGTTTTGTGTATTGCAAAATAAACGAAACATAACCACTTTTAAATCTGCAATATGTCAAGATCATATATAGTCCAGCTGTCAAAAGTTAAATTATCCTAGTTTGGCTAAGTTTTTATAGATAAGGACGGAATATCGATATTTCACGACACAAAATAGATATGCTAAGAAAATACATTTTGTGAAACTTTACTCCTACTACTTTAGTATAAAAAAATATTATTATATATATTTTTTCAATAAAGTTGATTGTCTTACCATTTCGATGGTTTGACTTAAGACAAAAGCTAGAACGGTACTCCCTCCTTCCACAAAAAGAATGTCATTCTCACGTCCTAAAACATTAAACAATTTAAACTTTGACCAATATATTAAAAGATAATTGATGTTTATATATAATAATAAATTTATTTAGTGATACATATGTTGTTAATATTTTCTTTTAAAGCTGGTCAAACTTGAGAAAGTTTGATAAACACAAATAATGTCTTTTTTTTTTTTAGGAACGAAAAAAAGGAGTAGTCCTTTTAGATAATAGTGGGTATCCTTACATATAATGGTACTAGCATCTGTACTCCCCCTACCAAAGTACAATTATTTTGCTAAATAAACTATTTGTGCAATGATCGCTGTCTGCTTATGTGGCAGACACGGGAGACAAAACTTTGAGCTGGACGTCGTCGTCACTCTTTTGACAAAAGTTCAGCTGCAAACCACAACTTCAAGATTAGTAGCTTAGTACCCAGGCAAAATGAATTTTGGGCCCCCACTACGACTTTGACACCTGCTGCCACTAGCTTATGCCCAGCAGTCAGCACTCAGCAGACACACCATGCCCCTCAATAATTCATAAAAGATCCAATCTGAAGATCAAAATTGTTATCCACTAAGGGGTCAGAATGTAGCACTAAGTCAACTCTGCAAGATATGCGATATTGGCGTAAAAGTGCAATTGTTGAGAGGGGAGAAAAATGACCCTAGGTTGAAGAAAGAATCGCCACCTGCCACAAAATTTGCCCAGATATAACGAATATAAGGATAAGGGTCAATTGTTAATTTGACCCCTTTGACTTGCGAGCCAAGTGCTTCTGTAAAACGGAATCAACTTTCAAGAAATTGAAGAGTCAAAAATTGGTATTTGACTCTTCTCTCTAAATGGAGCAGGTTTTTATGGCTGTTCATACTATCAAAAAGGCAACATTAGGAGGAAAATTATGCTCAATTTGAGTTCTGTAGTAGAATCTACTGTTAACATCTACACGTCGCACCAACAATTCAATCAAACACTAAAAAAATTGAGCATAGTTGAAGTGCATAAGTACAACATGTTGGTTTGACCTCAATCTATAGGTAGAATATTTTGTAGAAATAATTGCTACTTGTTTACTGCAAAATGTAACATCACATATGGAAATAAAAAAAACTGAATTATTGGTTATCAGTAGTAGCTAGTGAAATAGGATAGACATTATCCTATATATATATGGATCAGATGACATATGCGTGGAAAAATCGCGATGTGTTCTTCTAAAATCTTAAAATTCACATTAGATATGTTTCACTTTTGTATGAAAAAGCAAGAAGAGGTTAGTATGATAAAAAAGATTAGCAAATATCGGCACCAAATTTGTATCCAACAAGATGATTTCTCGAAATATTCAATGAACTAGTAAACTGAATGCTTTTCCTTAAAAAAAAAGAGAGAATTGGATTTTTACCCACATTTTCGGTTCACAGATGCAATAAAATGTCCTTTAACATGCAATGGGGGTTTCTTGTTTTGTTTATCTACTGAACCTTGCAGGCCGATGTGATTTGAAAGTGAAAGGTCTCTGTTTCCCTACATGCTAGGTTTCAAGGGGATTGGATGAGGTTGGTTGGCAGTTTATGCTTGGGCCAATTATTGCAGTTTGAAATTTTGACTAGCCAATCCTGAAAGAGACACAAAATGAGAATATTAGCAGAGCAGGTTGGCCCAAGAAAATTGTTTTCGAAAGGGAATCAGGCCTTCACTGTATACAGACTTGCTCCCTATGCATGACCAAGGTTGCAGTACTACGACCTCTAGAAATAATTCAGAATTCAGCAGCCTATTTATCCCAGTTCAAATTTAATATTTGGAGGTGCATCCATCGAGTCAGAATCCTGATTCACAAGTTTCATATTTCATTTTACTGACATGCTAGAGGATGTTTACTATTTACTTGACAATGTAGGTTTTTTTTTTTCTTTTTTTACCTGAAAAAGTGAGACATTGAGCTTTAAGACAGCGTAATGTAGGTTACAAATTGGACAGATTATGCATATACAGGAACACAACAAAGGCATTTTCGTTTCGCAAAGGCTAAAGCTTCTTTCAAGACTCGTAAATTCAACACATTTTGTATTACCTAATCCATTTTCAAGCAGCTAAAGTAACTTCAAACATTGGGGCCTTTCAACACAAGACCTCCCTCCCTCTAAATGCAAACAGGTCCTACAGTTCTATCCTCATTACACGTGGACATGGACAAAAGCCAGTTCTCCAATGATCCTGAGGTTAAAACAACAAAACTAGCTGGCTAGCTCTATTACTTTTCCTAGCATATCTGTTCCCCTTGGAGGGACGCCATAATCTGTAAAACTGAAACAAGGGGACTACACCCCTAAAATAAAAGTATCTACATGTCATCCAGTTTCAGAGACCTTATGCTTTCGTTTTTCTCTTCCATTTCTTCTTCTCCCTTTTCTTTTTTTGTTTCCTTCTTTTTTGCATTCTCTTTTATCGCAAAAAGCTCAGTTACAGAAAGCACAGGCTGCGTTGCAGTGACAATGCTTATGGCAACTGGAGAAGAAGGAAGAAAAAAACAGGATGTACAACATGGTGTATGCGTTTGCCAAAGAACCCGACACCCTGACACGGTGTCCCATTCCTGCGTCAGGAGGACCATTCATCGTTATCCTGTTGCCTCTCATACACAGAATCGACATCAACTGGATAGCGGCGGGAAGTCACCACTGTCCTTGAGACGGTATGCTTGAACTTGAACATTCCTGCAAATTGTATGGTATATGGGTTCAGCTAATGTAGAATCTAGAAACTGAGTGGAAAGTCTTCAAGGTGAAACTCAAAGGAGCCCAGTTTCAAGCTGAACCATCATACTTTCAACAGAGAAAACAGACATGGTTAATGTTAACCAAAAGCATATCTTAATTCCAACTAGCACAACATACATGAATTTGAGAACTGCACATATATACCCTAAACATGGTCTAAATAAGCAAGTAAAAATTTGTCCAAACACATCTGAAAAAAAAAAAAACTCATGGAAATCCAAGGATATATAATATTTGTTGACCTTACATGATAATCATGTAGCCAATGGCAATTCAAATTATCTGACATAATTTGTAGCTACCAATTAAAAAAAAAAAAACTAAGAAACACATATTGGAAGTTTAGTGGCAACAGTATAGTTTACTTCATATATCAATTGCCCAAAAGTGAACAATAGGAGCATCAAATAATTTTACAAAAACACCAACCTAACAAAGAGCTAAATTTATCTCATTGTTTGTAGCATGAAAAAAAAAAGGCCGACCCAGTGCCAAGAGGCTTCCCACTTTCGAGTGGGGTCTGGGGAAGGATTTTAACGGGCAAGCCTTACCCCGCAGAAATTCTGCGGAGAGGCCGCTTCGAACCCGCGACCTGGCGACTTCGGCGAGCAACGCTCTACCAACTGCACCAGGCGGCCTTCGTTTGTAGCATGAAAATGTCCACTAATTGCATGTCTCTCCTTCCAAAACGCAAGCGAGAGCTAACTATCATTATATTGGGAAGAAAAAGGGACCACTCACTCACACCAAACAATAGACCAGCATACTAATTGCATGTTCTTCCCATCAGATCGTAATTGTTTGTGTCAGCAACTAAAATATCGCAGCATACTTACCTCATTCCGTTGGAACCCATTCCAGTGTTCTTCGCCACAGACATGGGGCTCACAGTCACAGGCCCAGAACCTTGATTGTTGGAGGCAGAACCTGATCTGCTAGCATGGTCTTTGGAGGCAACTTCCCTTGGCAATGCCCCCAAGGTCCCAAACTCAAGTTTACTGTCTTGCGAGTGCATAAAACCATTGCCATGAAAATTATCCTTTCGAACCTGGGAAGATGGAGAATGCATTGGTACATTCAAAGGATCCCTTGGAGACTGTGAAGACGGGGATGGTATTGGTATATTCATTGGAGATGGGATTCCATGATCATTTGCACTAGGAGCATATATCTGCAGTGGAGGCTCATGCCTCAATTCCTCAAAAGGCATCATATCTACAGGCATATCCGGTCGGGCATGGTGGTGAAACTTTTGATAATTATTCTGATGGGAATGATTCCTTCCTCTCTCCCCACGTCCAGTAGCTGGTCTTTCCTTGCGCAAATTCTGAAGTGTCCCATGAGGCAGGCAAAATTAGCATGAACACAAGACAAAACTGTGCAAGCTATAAAAATTTGAGGACAAACCTAGGAAAAGCAACACTTGAAGTAAAAAATCATTGCATACAAAAGAATAGTAACTCACGAAAACTGAATTACAAGAAAATTAGCATCTCTGTTCACACGTACAGCACACGGAATGAAGAAAATGAACATATGGACAAGTTCCAGATGTTTCTTTAAGTTTTAAGAACATAAGATGAATGCTCAAGAAGGGAACATACTGGGTCGGGAAAGTAGGTGCCTGTTCCACGAGCCCTCATAGCCATGTGATCATCTGCTTGATACAATGGCCTATACACAAAATAGCCAGGTGGATAAACAGGACCAGGCACGACTCCATTCCTACCAGCATATCCATATGGATTTTTTTTCTGCCATGGCCATTTGATGGGTGCATGTTCTGGTATTGCAGGGGGTGGTGGCATAGGCATCGGATAGTATAACTGAGTTGTAGGATTGTCCTGATGGAAACCCCGTGCATACAGAAGATTATGAAGATTTGTATCGAAATCTCCAGTGAGATTTGGCACTGTGTCATTGGTGGTACCTCCAGGTTGTGTATCTGCTGCTAAAACTGAATTAGATGTACCCAGACCATCAAGTAAGCCAGTAGAATAGGAGTAAGCATTACGCTTAGCATCTTCCGTATAGTGGTGAGATCTGCCTGTAAACTGCTTTGCTGAAACACCATGGTATGATGGGATTGTGTCATTTCTAACATCAACCTTCTTGCCACTTTCTGATTGCAAGGTACAGGTTTCACTGGGTGTTGGTGAAGCTTCAGAAAAGTCGGCACCACCCCTCATACTTACTGAATCAGTAGCTGCGTGACTCGTGGCATCACTATCTAGCAAACCCCAAGAAACAGATTTTATCTCCTTGTGGTCAGCTGAGTTACATTCTTTTTGCTTTACTGAGCCATGATTGTTGGAATCTGAAATGTTGATGTTACTGAGCTGATTAGACAGAACATCACAGGAATTGTTGGGTGTAACCTTGTTGACTCTTTCCACATCTAAGACTGATGATACAGGATCATTTGTAACAAGATCAGAAGTGCTCACCCAAACATCTGGCCTTAAACCAGTACGGTTTCTCTTTAGAGTGTTTCTGAAAAACTGATTGACTTCACTGACAGTGAGACAAGAAGGCACTTGAAGAATCTTGCCAAGCTTTTAGCACCAAAATCAAATGCGCTGCGTTATACGGTAAAAGTTTCCTGCGCATGGACCAATGCAATAAGATAAATTCTTTTAGAAAAAAAAAAAAGAAATATCAGAATGAAGCACTTCAGCTATGTACCATAAGAAAGCTATTCCTGTAAATCAAATGAATGAAAAGCATAAATACTCACTCAAAACATAATGAGATTAATACCCATGTTCTGGCGCAAGAAATGGCAGCAGCATATGATATTAATGTAGTGCAAAATGGTGAAAAGGTGTTGCAGATTTGTTCTTACTGCTTAGGCGAGCACAAAGGGTGGCTTGTAAGTCAGTGTAGATATACTATATTCTTAAATGGCAACAGTTTCTTCTATGCACAACTGAAATGATAACTCTTGAGGTGCATCAGCAATGTAGAAGCAAGGCAGTCAATACAACATTAGGTAGCAAGAATGATAGATTTGGAGTTATGGACAGGGTAGATACGCAAGCAACATATTTGAATAAGCACTTACAAAACAGTACAACTCTGGATGAGGGCAGTCACTTCAATCATGAATTAGTCGAAAAAGATAGTGTGATGATGTAGGCAAAAGAATTCAATGACACAGGGTCATAAAACCACAAATCATGAAATGAAACATTTTGTAAATTTTGCACACACAAAGTTCAAAAGTTTAGCTGAGCAGTCTGGAATAAATATTCAAACTTGACAAAAACAAGTGAAGCAATTTTTTTTTCTCTGACTGGCACAGTCCTTATGCAAATGGGCTCATACAAAGGTTTAAGGTTGGAACATCAAGTTGAGAATCTTATTGACAGATTTAATTGACAAGAGAAAATTCAGGAATACATGATTCATTTCTATCATCATAATTGAGGATCCAGAGGCAGGAAACAAACCTTTACTGACACTGCGTCCAAGATTATTACTCTGCTTTAGTGGATCAACTATATTTAGAAATCTTCGTGAGAATACTCTAGGATTTGTCTCAGAGTTTCTAGGGAGAACACTAAAAGACTCTGTGCATTCTTTTAGAAACTCCTCCCGTTGAAGAAAATCATCATCTTGGGTATCTGGTGTGTCAGCTATTCAACAAAAGCATGTCAATGACCAATAATTGCAATCGCAAATAGACAACATTCTGCACACTTAAGAGTGCATTCACTTACTAACTAGCTCAGGTAGTGAAGATAAGGAAACAGGTCCAAACACGCTGATCCCCTTGTTATCCCAATCAAATTTACTATAATAGTCAAGAAATCTATAGAGGACCTGCAGAAGGGCATATAGTAATCACACCAAAAGGAAAGTATGTATCATGAAGAATGTCAATATAACATGGCAAAAAAGCAGCAGAAAGATTTAAGCCATAACTTACAGCAAGTGGACCATCCAAAGAGTTGTGGAAGATATGGAAAATGTATAAAACTAAAGTCTCCAAGGCATAACGTAGATATTAGACCATGATGGGCACCTAGAATACGGCTTTCATAATAACACCAGTCTTTTACAAGCATTATGCTTCTCTTAAACAGGTGATTCTTTCCAAAGTTTTGATCGACCTACAGAAAAAAATTATTTATTATCAAAATGCTTATCAATATGCAGTATGTCATAGGAACCACAAAGTGGAGTTAACCCTCTCAGATCCTTCATTATAGTAGGAAGGCAAGGGAACATTTTTTCATCTTATTAAGAGTATCAAATCTGAGCTTTATGGACAAAAAGGAACTACACAACTCCACCTTTATGGCAACATTTGAAATATTACCTTCTCAAGAAAACATAGTGTGCACAGCCCACCAATCTGATTAACTGAGATGTCTCACGACAATGTTTTGTACCAAACATTTAACCAGCTTGACCTGCCACCAGGGAGGTTTATGATCAGATAACAATATGTGAAACAAGAAGCTCGCATGCCCAAAATTTGTCCCCAACATACAAAAAAAGATGGGTTTCTCCACTAATCTATGCCAGACTAATGTGCATAGCAAGAGTGCAAGAACCCTCAGCGATTGAAAATGTTATGGGTATTAAATTTGGTAACTACACATTTTCCTTTTTATAGTCAACCATTACCTGATGAAATATTGGCATATAATTCCATATGCTCCAAAGATGTACTCCATTCATTCCAAATTGTAAGTCATTTTGGCTTTTCTAGATTCATAAGCTTTACTATGTATCTAGGCATAAGTGTATATCTAGATGCACAGCAAAGCTATGCACCTAGAAAAGCCAAAACGACTTACAATTTGGAATTGAGGGAGTAATGGGTAAGATGGAGAAGAGTTGCATTTAAGTACAATAAAATGGTATCTCTCCAATTTTACATAATGTGCACAAATATGCAGGAATTATAAAAGTAAGTTCATTAAACAAGTGGAACGCATACAAAACAACCACCTCCAATGAGTGAAAACTATAAAAATATGGTATAGTGATGGTTGACCTCAAATTAAATATATATTCAAAACAAAGAGCAATGTGGTACCTATAAAAAAAGATTGATATGGCAGAGTGAAATACCTCAGCAGGGACATAATGGACATCCTTAACTTCAAATTCAGGATCTTTCCTTCGCTCTTCTAATTTTAGAATGGCACATACTTCATTTGCTAGATTCTCATCAGAAATCGCAGGGCCGAATAATGTCAAGTCAATATCTCCATCAGGAAGATATGTTTTCAAGGGAACAGATCCAAATGGAAAGACCTATTTTTCACAAACACAGGAGGTTAGACTGTAGGTCTTTCTGTCTGGCGTGGCACAGCAAGAAAGCACCAGAGCAGAACAAAACTTAGTAGAACAATGATAATTCACTCATGTGCATGTACAGAAGAGCCACTAGTTGTAGTCAGATGTTATACATGTGAACAGCTGGTAAAAGCAAACACATAATGCGCCTAACTGATTTAATGATTTCATAAATAGTTCAGCATAACCCTCTGTGCCTTGTATCCAATTTATCTCAAGTTTTGACACACGTTTGCTAGGTCTCATGTGTCCACTTGTATAAACAACAATAAGAGAACAACCTCCTAACACAGCCAGCCAGATAACATCAATTCTTAAAGCATCACATAATAAGATCCTAGATTTATTAACTGATTCGCTCCTAAGGTGGGATCTTTTTTGTCAAATATTCACATTCTATGATTCTAGCACAAGTTTGGTAAAATCATAATAGCATGCCAATCCTAGTACGCAATTATGATCCTACCTGATTCGACCAATCCTAGTACGCAGTTATGAATAAAGGTCCACCTTTTACTCAATTCATATAGTTTATTTGCATAGGCAAGGAGAGACAATTAATCTGGATTATAATTTTACATGCTTATAAAGAAATGTGCAATGGAAGAAACTTATAATTAAATGAATGGCATGGTATATTTCAAATAGTGCATGTGTATCTCAGATTAAATTAGGCAAGATCTTAGATTCTATGATTCAATCATACAATAAGATCTTAACAGACCATTTGCAGCTCACCAATAAACAGTTGACACCTCAAGTGCCCAGCAAAAAACGGTTCCGCGGCAGTTGACACCTCAAGTGCCCAGACCATTTGAATATGCATACCGGTTCCGCGGCAATCACTAGGGTTAGGGAATCACATGCCAGCAACAGCAAGTAGAGCACAACAGCTAAATGAAATCGCAAAGCAAGGCAAGTAGCAACTCTGCAGAGTAAGCAGTTGGAAGGAGAACGAACCTAGAATGTGCATGTTTAGCTTCAATTCAATGACCTAACTAACTCAATTCCTAAAATACGAAAAATGGCACTGAGACTCTATCTATGTATTATTCATTCATCCTAACTAAATAAATGCACAATGGAAGAAACTTGTACTCCCCGCCAAATCACGTGGAGACTCAAGCGTGCAAGCGACAAAGCAAATCGGTAGAGCTGTACTCATTCACAAAATAAACACTTGACACCTCGAGTGCCCAGCAAAAAAACGGCAACTATTTGAAATTATACATACCGGTTTCACGGCAATCACTAGGGTTAGGGGAATCACATGCCAGCAACAGCAAGTAGAGCACAATAGCTAAATGAAATCGCAAGCAAGGCAACTAGCCACTCTGCAGTAAGTAGTAGGAACGAGACTGAACCTAGAATGTGTATGTTTAGCTTCAATTCAATGACCAAACTAAATTCCTAAAATACGAAAAATGGCACCGAGACTCTATCTATGTATGTATTCCTCGTAGAGCAGCAAAACAACCAATTGCATAATAATCTGAAGAAAATGTGATGGCTCACAGCACAGCACAGGACATACTGATAACAAAAAACCTAGATGTCTAAGTCGCCCATGCTATCTATGACGAACCTTTAAGCAAGCTAACACTTGAGAGCGCGAATAACTTTAGCAAGGGAAGGAAGGAAGGTGAGCAGCCGCAGCGGGACGAATGGATGAATGGATACCTGATACCGGGCTTGGAACCAGAAGAGACGCTGCACGTAGTCGATGACGGCGGCGCGGAGTTGCTCGGAGGCGGCGGTGGGCTGGATCTTGTTGACCACGGCGAGAGCGGCGGACTCGAAGCGCCGCCACGCCTCCGGGGACACGGACGCGGGGTCTGGGTGCGGCGGCGCCGGCACGGATTCCGGAACCGGTGAGCACTCGCTGATGTCCACCATGGCCACCACCCCCGGGGACAGAGAGAGAGGGAGAGCCGCTAGCCGCTCGCTCGCTCGCTCGCTTCTTTCGTCCACGGAGCTGGAAGAGGAGACGCCGCCGCCAAGCAGCCGATGGAGGAGGAGGCCGCCGCCGTAGGCCCGTAGCCCAAGCAGCCGCTGGAGGAGGAGGCCTCCGCCGAAGCAGCCGCTGGAGGGGGGGAAGGGGAGGTGGCGAGGCGAGGCAGGAATCGGCGCCGTCGCCCGGGCGGGAAGGTGGGTTGGGGCGATCGATACGAGCGAGGTGCCGCGATCTGCGCGCCGCCGCCGCCGCCGCCGGTGCCGGTGAGGTAGGGCAGGCAGGCTGGGGACGCAAGAGGTGGGAGAGCTCGGGATTTGGGAGCACGGGTGGGGGCGCCCGATTTTAATGCTCTCGAGGGAAGGGAAGGAGGAGAAAGAGGGAGAAAAGGGTCAGTTTTTTCTCTTTTCAGCGGGGGGCGTCCGTTTCTTCGCTTTCCTCCCTCCCCTGCTCTGCGCTCGCCGCGCCGCGCGGATAGAGATGATGACGCCGGCGCCGCGCGGGGCTTGCTGCTGCTGCTTTTGGGGGCTGTGGTGCGTGCACGCACGCGCTCGCCGCCGCCGGAGGAAGAAGACGAAGAGGAGAGGAGAGAAGAGGAGGAGGCTTGAAGGCACGATTTCCTTTTCGTTTTTTTTTTCGCCTTGTTGTTGGATCGATCCAATCGGCGACCGCACTCACTTGTTCAAGGTCAGGTCTTCACTGGTGGAGCAATGGATGGATGATGTGATGGCTAGGGTTTGTTTGTGACGGATGGATGGAGATTGCGTACGTCGTCGTGGGTTGATCGAGGAAACACAGGAAAGCAGCAACCTTGAATCTGGTGATTGGCTGATTGCAATTGAAATTGCAATTCGCGTTGGCCGTCTCCCCTGACTCCTTTTCCTGTTCCTAGGAGGAGGACGACGTCAAAGCGATTTGACTTTTTTTTTTTTTGACTATTTGAGATTTGACGATAACAACGCACGTGAACGAAGGAGAAAAACCATCGGAACTGTTGAAATGGTATTCTTCACACCACTGTTTTGAACGCATCGGAATTCAGAATAGAATATTGTGAGTAACTAGAATCCACCTAATATTGTTTTTCTTCAAAGATTAGAGTTGCTAAATCGATTTCCTATGAACATACAATTGTCACAATACACATAATTTTTGCTTGGGTCGTCCAACTTGATAATAGCTCATATGATGCATATCATTTCAATATAAAAATGCACGATTCACCAAAACACAATAAATGCAAATTAAAAAGATCTTATGAGCATCGTAGATGAAAAAATAAATTGCGTAATTTGCTTAAAGTGGCTTTTTCACAAAATGCTAGGATGGTGCATGGCTCCTTTAGCTCCGTCCTTACAATATGGTGGTAAATATATAATCTTGACATCATCACATTTGTTTTACAAACTACATGATGTGCATCAACCAATTTCCAACAAAAGCCGGCGGCCTAGTTCAACTTTGGATTATGTGGGCCTAAATACTAGTGTGGCATATCGTGGTACAGGCATAATACATAGAATAGAAGGTCTAGTGGTACCGCAACTAGGGTGGCAATGTATCAGGCCCTTTTTTTTTTCTCTTCATAATCCAAATTTCGGTCCTTTTTCATTATTAGTTCAAAATTATGTAGTTTTATGGCCAGATCCTAATCCGCCCGATTCTTAAATTGGTAAATTAGAGGGCCCATTACCACCCCCTAACCACAACACGTCCGTATAACATAAAATTCATGCTATTTTGTTGTCTATACTCATGCTACTAGCATTTGCTGGACTACTATTAAGTCTCAAAGTTTGTTTAAATGGTAACGGTGTGTATATATAGTAGTTGTCTAATTGGAGACAAGGAAGCGGTGGTTTTTAGTTGTGCACATGTTTGCTCAGTGTGGACTGCATAGCTAGGCATCTAAATTTTCTTTGTTGCAATTTTGTTCGTAGGAAAATGTCGAGATCAAGAAAATGTGATCATGGATAATATTTAATATTACAATAGATGTGATTGACAAAGACATTCACCATATAATTTTAAAAGATCTTATGAGCATCGTTGATGAAAAATATTAAGCATGTAATTTGCTTAAAGTGGCTTTTTCACAAAATGCTATGATGGTGCATGGTCCTTTGGCTCCATCCTTACAATGAAATATGTAGTGGTAAATAATTTTGACATCATCACCTTTGATTTACAAACTACACGAGTGCATCAACCAATTTCCAATGAAAGTTGGTGACCTAGTTCAACTTTGGATTATGTGGGCCAAAATACTAGTGTGGTATATCGTGGTACATGCATGATTCATAGAAGGTTTAATGGTACTGCAACATGTCCATATATAACATAAAATTCATGTTATTTTGTTGTTTATGCTCCCCGATACTAGCATTTGTGGACTACTATTAAATCTCTAACTAGTGGATTCCCCACGCGTTGCCGTGAGTATGAAGGAGAATTCTATGAGTTACAATATTACTATCACCCTCCTATTCTTTTTCTTTCTTCTTTTTTTTTCCTTTTTTTATTTTCTTTTTTTTTTTTTTTTTTTTTTTTTTCTCTATACCAACGGGTCCCACTTATAATTTTATCAAAATATATACATGTGAGATCTTGTTTTAAAGGATTTATTAAAATTAATTTAATGGTGTAATCAAAATTTGATTTATTTTTTTGTTCATGAGTTATAACATTTTTTATGCCTATAGACATGTGGGGCATGTTGATGACGCAGGCGCAAAGAAGGGTTAGTGGGCTGGTGAGGTGGCATGCTAGTGGGGTGTTAGTGGGATGTTGAGGTGGCGTGCTTGCATGTCAAGAGAATTAGCTAGTGAGGGTTGCAAACATAAGTTTTATAGATTTAGTTTAAATGGGAACAAGGTGTATATACAGTAGTTGTCTAATCGGAGACAAAGGAAGGGGTGGTTTTTAGTTGTGCACAAGGTTTGCTCACTATGACAGCATAGCTAGGCATGTGAATTTTCTTTTGTTGCATTTTTGTTCTTCAATGGAAAATGTCTAGATCAAGAAAATGTGACCATGGATAATATTTAATATTACAACAGATGTGATTGACACAGACATTCACCATATAATTTTAGTGTCCTATATACGAAAATGATGCACAAACTCGTAATCATAATTTGTTGTGTGGTAACATAGGTGAAGCAATGCTGTCAACTCATTTGCTTCACCTTCTATGTAAGTGGATTCCATAGACTCCACACTCCATTGATAGCACTGCCAAGACTACTAGAGCTAGAGAGAAGACAAGTTGTCTGAGAAGTGCACGAGAAAAAGAAGGAACTTGTGAGGAGGGCTAGCTATATCTTGGTCAAGTTTTAAGTCATTGTTAAAAAACTTCTATTAATAAACCAAGCCATGATAAAAGAAGTAAAATTTTACACAAACTTTTAAATAAGACTAGTTGTCAAACTCGGTGTCAAAACAAGTCAAATGTCTTATAATTTGGGATCGATTAAGTAGTTCTAGAGTTGAAAGAGTAGAAATATGTATACTATAAATGAATTTAGGCACACCAATACTGCTTGCCTCTTTGATTAAGAAAGGTTTAATTTCCTCTCTAAAGCAGCCAATGTGGAGGTTGTCACGACGTCTTGAGATTTGAGAGGAAAATGATACGTGACAGTTATGTATGTCCCAACTTTACCTGCTACAATATACGACATGAATTTCACCTATTTTTAGTGCTTATATGGCTATATTTAATAATTATATGCTCATCAGCTCATATGGCGTATTTTGCCAACTATTCCAATTCGATTTCTAATTGCATAAATGGCAGTGATTGGTATATCAAGTTCTGCCCAACCAGAGTGCAGATGGCCTTTTTTTTTTTTTTCTTTTTGTGCATTTAAGGTCGATCATTTGGAGTGTCTTTTTCTCGTTGTTGGCTTGGGATCGATCACTGGTTTTTCCCTTGTTTTTCTGTTTCATTTGCAAAAGGGAAAGCGTGTGTTTGAATTTTTCATGTGTTCGACTCGACCAGCAAGAAAATGCCAGAGTCAATGTGGATGGCAATTGGCATTTCTAGAGATGCTGAGCAAGCGCGTCTTAGTGTAGTGGGCCATATCTGCGGGCTACCGTCCAGCTAGCAACTCAGCCCATCAACCAGCAAGAAACAAAAGCCCAGCCACATTGGGCGCCTTCCAATTGTATCTACACTCCCGACGCCGTGGCGCCGTCCGGGCCTGCCCACGTCGCCGTCAGAACTCTGGCCGGCAACTCCACGCTGTCCGAGACTATGCGTTCCAAAGACGATTATCTCAAGCACTAAAGCTGCTGTCCGAGACCAGTCGGAATCAGCCGACTTATTAAATCAGACGAACAACTTAACTTACTAGTTGATCTCAGAACAACCGGTACATATAAGGGCATTGTCCGAGACTATGCGTTTCAGGTGTGTGTGTTTCATTATGCCATCAACAACTTCGGTCCTTTTGTGCCTGAAGAACTCTGAATGATGTAGATACCCTAGGTCGCCAAAGGGGTCCTAGCCTAATGGTTAGGATGCTCGAGCGGCACTCCACAGGTCCTGAGTTCGACTCTCGTGAGAGCGAATTTTAGGTTGTCGTTAAAAAAATTCTCTCGTCAGTCCCGTGTGCCAAAGCACTAGTTAAGAGCCGGCCCAAGTCCCGTAGGGATCGAGCTGTGGGCTCTAGTTGGTATACCGGCCCAGGGGTTACGGTGATTACCGGCCTAGGTCTTCTCTGAAGGATTGAGGATCATCGTAGTTCCCATGGGCTAAAAGGCTCCTAGTGTCGGGGCGGGACTGGGGTTCGGGGATTTTCTCGGTCGAGGAAACCGAAGTTTCTTCTTAAGAGCAATGCCGGTGGGGCGGTCTTTCCCCACCCGACCCAACTTTTTTTAGATACCCTGGGTCTGTCGTAGCGGACTCCGTATGCAGGCGTTTGGTGATGGCGTGAAGCAAATCAGCCCAAGATGTCGTGAGGATGATATCATCAACATAAAGTCACAAGTAAGCAATGTGACAACCCTCTTTGTAGATAAAAAAGAGAGGTGTCAGAGGCTGAAGCGATGAAACCCATGGTGCAGATGTAGCTGGCGAAACGCTGGTACCACACCCGTGAAGCTTGCTTGAGTCCGTACAAGGACTATTGCAACAAGCAAACATGATCAGGCATGGTTGGGTTGACAAAACTGGGCGGCGGTATACCGTCTCCTCAACATCGATGACATAGCAACCTATGCCTATGGGGATGCCTATGATGAGATTCATTATATTTGGATTTATTTACACGATGTTTGTCTCTGTGCATGGCAGCAGTAACATACAAAACAAATCATCCATAGAGTTTTGCCCGGTAGGAATGGCGGAGCCACGGGGCTGGCAGGGGCCATGCCCCCCCGTTATGATGGAGACTAGCTGACGAGTGCCGCACAAATAGTTTGGATTGGGTGTAATCGGTTTTGTTCTAAATGGGCTGAGCCCAGAGATTAGAACGGTTCACGATCCAGGAAACCAAATATTAGGCGGACCCTACAAATAAAAGCACACATTCACATTATAAAATTTTATCAAAATTGACTAAAACTTGTTGCAAGTGATTTATTGAAGCATGCAACTTTTCTTGCCAATTGGCATTGCCAGATCAAAATATGCCCTAGAAATAAAAGTTTATGTTCACATTATAAAATTTTATCAAAATGGACAGAAATTTGTTGCATATGATTTGTTGACAAGCGTGTGTATATATAATCCTGTTGGCACCACTACTACGGTGCTACGTACCGCTACGAGCCCATTAGGAGAGCGGCCATTGGACCTCACAGCAGAAAGAGTCGGCCCAACAAGACCGCCAAATGAGATATGTGGACGTGACTGGCTGGCTGTGTGCACGAGTCCAAGGAGCAGCCCATGTATCGCGAGCAATCAGTAGTGATTGTTTAGTTAATGCTATGACCGACGCACGTACGTACCTAGGGTTTCACCCAGGTTTTGGCGACTCCCAGGCGATCTCGCCACGGGAGGTCTCATCGCTGCTGGTGATCCACCGTGCTCTTCCACCTCTGCTCGGGCTGATCAAGGGGCTGCCTGGTGCGGCTTCCCGGCCTTGGCGGAGGGTGGGCAAGGTGCTTTCACGGTAGCTCTCGGGCGACGATCATGGCGGCGGGTTCGTCTCGCGGCAAGATGGCGATGGAGGGAGAAGATGTGGAGCGGCTGCTCCAGTCGTTGAGTCTCAGCGAGGTTGAGAAGGAGGGAGTTGTCCTGGCGGCGGCAGAGGCGGAAAAGCTACCGCCGGTGAAGTGGATGGCGGCGGCACGGCTGCTGTCTACGAAGAAGTTCAGTGAGAAGTCATTAATCTCTACTATGAAGGCAGCGTGGAACACGGCGCAAGAAATCTCTTTTCGATCTATTGAGAAGAACCTGTTTGTGGTACAAGTGTACTGCTTGGGAGACTGGAAGAGAATCATGGAGGAGGGGCCCTGGATCTTCAGGGGTTATGCTCTAATGCTGGAGGAGTTCGACTGGGCGACGCCGACCCCGACGAAACTGCCTGGCAGTGTACAAACGTGGGTACAAATCCACAAGGTACCGCCTTTGTACAGGACAATGGACATTGTCCAGAAGCTTGCTGCGAAGGTGGGTGAGGTGGTTAATGTGGAGATGAAAGTGGTCTCGAGCGGCAGAGGTGACTTTTACAGGGCAAGGGTTAATTTGGATGCGTCAAAACCTTTGATCCGCTTCGTTACATTGGCGCCTGAGGGATGTGCTGCTATGCGCCTTCAGGTGAAATATGAGAAGATGCCTCGCTTTTGCTATCACTGTGGTCTGATGGGGCACACTCACCTCGAGTGTGGCTCTGGCGAATTTAAAGAGGAAGAGCTTCAGTATGGCGAGTGGATGCTGGCGAGTGGTGACTTCTGGCGTGCGGGTACCCCTCGATTCCGCACTGGGGGAGGAGGAGATAACGCGAGTCAGCAGGGCCAGGAGGAGAAGAGCGTTCCCAGAGAGCGTAGGAAATTTAGAAGTCGTGGAGGCCGCTCTAGCGGCGCCAGAGGAGGGCGCCCCGGCGGGAGAAGGAAAAGAAAAATCAAGGGCCGTGAGAAAAGGAGGACAGCACGGATTCCAGGAAGAGAGGCTCGGTGGAAGCTGGTTTGGGCGAAGAATTGGACGACTCGGCGACCAACCCTCTCAAGCCACCCCAACAGCCATGCATGGGGGGGAATGAGGATACCCGTAGGAAGCTGTTCAATGAAACGAAGACTGGTATGTCGGGTATTCCACCACCGCCACCAGTGTACATGTCCCCTAGAGACAAGAAGAAGGCGAAGAAAATGGCAGAGGGAAACAAGAAGGATCAAGAATCGGCGACCTCCAGCGAGGAGGTCCGCCGGGAGCAATGAGTTGTCTCAGCTGGAACTGTCGCGGAATCGGCAACGCCACGACAGTGAAGGAGCTTCGGGATCTAACGAGGCGGGTTGCCCCTTCTGTGCTTTGTCTTCTTGAGACACAAGTACACAAGGCTAGAGTTGAGCAATTAAAAGGTACACTAGGCTTTGATAGAGCTTTTGCTGTTAGCAGTACAGGCCGCAGCGGTGGCCTAGGAATTTTCTGGAATTCTAATAATACTAGAACATCAAGCGCCCTTTGGGCACCCTACAATGATTCAAAGAACATACATTGCTTCAAGATCTAATCATTCTCACCATTACTATGGTGTTAGCACCTAAGATCAGGCATATCACACAAACATATACAGTGTAAATCTCTACTACTATGACGGAGATGTCGACATCACCAGTTGCAATTAGTCTACCTTTTGCTACGAAAATTGACCCTAAACCCTAGCAGCAGATGGGATCAAAGATTTGTAGCCACAATAATGTATTCCATCAGTGGGACAACATGCAAGCATGACCATACGCCTGGTGACAAACTAACGAAACGGATTACATCAGCCTCCACAGGTAACCTCTTTAAACCATGAAGCTATACAATGCCATCCAGACCATAAGGTACAACTGTTGGACAAGGCAATTGCAGGTCCAACCTCGCAGTGAGGTTCCACAAACAAACCAATGTTGCAGACCTCTATGCAGTGCTCATTCTAGTTGTTGATCAAATGGTTAAGGATTTTTATTAAGAAAACTCCATGTAGTATTGCATCATATAGAACCCAAGTTGTCTTCTGAGTTCGCAGCAGAGACACACTCCTTTCCCTGATATAGAATTGGGTGACAAATTAGCATAGATATTTAAAATCCCTAGAAAGGTTATAGAAAGTGTAATTATTGGCTTATATTACTTCACTTGCATTTTGAGTACTACATTAGCAAGCATAGATCAATCATGCTATTGGCTTATATTACTTCACTTGCATTATGAGTACTACATTAGCAAGAATAGATCAGTCTGCACTACACACTATAATGATGAATCTGACAATCTATGATGCTTTCATAAACGAAAGGGATATGCACTGCACACTATAATGATATCGATGGTCTTTATTCAATTACTTGGTGTCAATTTTTGTTCCTTTTGTGTTTCCAAAATCTTTATGTGTCACTGTTGGCATACAAAGTTATAGGCTCATAGATCAATCTGCCTACCATAGATTTTAAAATTCAAGTCTCATGCAATGCGAATTACACATTTTGCCAGTAAGACCACCTTGTTTTAGCAGTTTTAATAGAAGTGTTTGTTATAATATTGTGCCATGTCCATCTTTTATGACTCTAAATTGTGGGGAACCATGTAAAAATTGCTAGAATAAGGACAATTAGAGTATGTAAAATGAATTGTAAGGAACTATGTGAGATTGCTAGAATTATGACAATTAAAGTCTGTACAATATAAGGAATGTTCATTTGTTCACCTTGTTCAGTAAGTATCTTTGGCCCCTTTCCCTTCATAATAAGGGCCCCAAACCTTTTCTGTACCTGCACAGCAGAAATTTGTGTGAATTATAAGCTGTACATTTGCTTATATGCACACTATACACGAAAATACATAATTAAGCTGCACTAAGATCTCCAAGCAATAAATTGGTATTTGGTTGGAACATCTATGTGGTATCTAAACCTTCTATATGGGAAACCCCCACTAGGGGAGTTCTCTCGACATGCAGGGGTGCCACCTCAGCGGCCTCACTCTGCATGGAAAAAAAAATCCTCCAGCTCTACGTTCCCCAACCCCTCGCCTCCCTCCACCACAAACCCACCATCAATTCCTCCCTTGAAGCGCCGCCGCCGCTCCCTCGACTCCCCACCGCAGCCGCCGCCTCGCCTGTTGTCCCCTGGCCTTCACCTCCCCACCGCCACCACCTTGCATGTCCCCATAAAGCTGCCCCAGCCAGTGCCTCCCCTCCAACCCTCCTCCGACCTCCGCCTCCTCTTGACCCCCAGCCGAGACGAAGAGGGCCGCGTCGTGCGTCGATTCCGAGTCCATCCATCCGCGCGTGCACAAGCGAGCCAGGGCGCGAGTGGCCGAGTCCGGCCAGTGGAGAACGGGCACGTCGGCCCGAGCACGAGTGGCGGCGGCGGTGTCTCTCCCTCTGGGGGAGGCGCGCCCTCCTTCGGCTTGAACCGCGACTGTTCTCCATCTTCCCGCAACACGGCTCAACGAACTCGGTCGCGGAGGCCGGCCGCGGCTCCCTGCTCGCGGAGGCGGCCGGAGCTCTGGGAGCGCGGGCCCTCTCGGCGGCGCGTGCACGATTCGAGGCCGTCGCGGCGGGGTTCCTGCTCATGGCGCGGACGGACGAAAGCACGATCCCGACCTGTCGGGCGCGGCGGAGCATGACGAGGCGGTGAGGAACGTCGAGGTCGCGCGCTTCCCAGCGCGCGAGAAAGCGAGGCGGCTCGGCGTCGGAGATCCGGTGGTGCCGTGGTTGGCCGTCCGGGCGAGGGGGGGACGGCCGGCTTTGGCCGATTCCGCGGCGGCGGGGGGAGGAAAGAGGATTTGAGGCGGCGGGCAGAGCGGAGCTCCCTCGGCGGGGCGGGCGCCGCCCGGCGGCAGGGCATGGGCGGCGGGGGGCACTCACGCGAGCAAGGGAGGAGCGAAGGAGGAGCGCCGGCGGCCGCGTCCAGCGGCAGAGCCGGCGGCGGCGGCATGCCGAGCACTCCTCGACCGAACCCCGTCCCCGGACTCCTCGCATGGGGCCCATGGAGGCGCCATGCAGCGAGGCGAAAGCAGCGCGGGCATGCCGGGATTGAAGGCCGATGTGGGAGCGCGGGGATGCGATGCGGGCGTGAGGATGAGGAAAGAGAAACGTCGCGGTCAATTTTTTTTTATTTACCGGTCCGTGGATGATGCGTGAGGATGAGGAAAGAGAATCATGCCAGGGAAAGGATGAGACGTGGATGAGACGTGGATTTTTGTTTTCCTTCACAGTCCATCGACTCGTGACCTCTTGTAAGACGAAAGCAAAGCAAAATCTAGGTCGTGTTTCTTCCCACTTATAATCTGATGATGGTCAAGAATCATGCCAGCTTCAATTTTTTTTTTTCGAATGATGATTCATGCTCATATCTCGCTTTCATCAATTTATGTTTACATTTTTTTTTTGAAACAGTAAATTTTTTTTTTTTTTTGACAGATTTATGTTTACATTAGATGTATGAAACCCTTGCATATGAGCTTGGCAAAATTATTATTTTTACAGCATGACTTATAATATATATATGTTATTGCTACAGCCGTATAAAGTGTGGGGTGTCCACAATCCTCTTTGATATATTTCTGCTTCATCCCGCGGCAACGCTAGGGGGGAGTTCTTCTAGTATTCTTTATTCTTGTCACCTCCATAGGTAAGGCACTTGTATTTCTTAGGACACAACAATTTTATGCAGCTTATGTTCTCCTGTTTATGAGTTGTATAGAAAATTTAGTCCTATGAGCACAAGAATAAATGTAAAAAGAAGACAAGGTTAAGTAAACTAACAAAGGCGAATACCATACATGGAGCCTCAAACATTTTTTATTCCTTTGTCAATTAGAGCGTCAACTGAGCAACCTTGCTCAATAATCTGAAGCTACATAAGTGGTTGCATGTGTCACATGTGTGCAGTGGAGTGCGTACCCTGATATTTCTTTTGTTCAGGACGTGCTTCAGTTTCAAATGCTTCAAGAACAAAATTGGAAAGAATGATCTCATGAACTAAAGAGGAACCTAACCAAGACAAAACAGGGACGGGACACAACATGCTACCTTATAGCGACGATGCTACTCAATGATGCTGGAGACCATCCATCCCAATCTCCACGGACTCGATCTCAAGGAGGCGTCAGAGCCTGTCAAAGCTGCCTCACCGCGCTTGATGCAAGGCCAGCAATGTTTGACCTAGGAATAAATCTCGATGATAATTTAATTCTTTTGACAATCAGAAGGAGAGATCTTCCTAGAATTAAGACAAGAGCAGCTTAATCACATGAGCAAACCAATAATAGTGAGATTGAATGAATATATATACAAAACAAAATCAAATCAAGAAATTGAATATACTCAGATTAGTATATTAGAGTGCATAAATTGAAAAGAATATCTAGAACCCATCCTACCATGTAATTGGACAACTGCATGCCGGCATCAGCTCCCTGTCCACCCGCTCTCCCTACAGAGAAAGAATAAAAGAATTAAACAAGATTTCAACTAAAGAAACATGGGAAAAAACAGGATATCAGAGAAGGATGTTACTGTGCGTGAGTTCTCACAAGTTTTCCATCTTTTACAAGAGTTGGGTGAGGAAGCGATGGGGGTTAGGATTCGGGAAGAAGAGAGATAAAAGGAGAGCACACAATGAGGATGGGGGTTGTTTTGTTCTGTTATGTGACTCACAGATCTAAGAATCAAGCAAGCAAATAGTCCTAATTAACAAAACAACAGAATAGAACCAACCTTGCAGGCAACAGTTCTCTGCCCCGCGTGCGACGTCGAGCACAGAATCGATGATCTCGGCTCCCTCCGTGCACGGAGGAGAGGAACCGGAGGGGAGGGGGGAGGATGAAACAGATCCGGGAGCGAAGAAGATGGGGAGTGTTAGAGTTTGGGGCCTTTGCGCGTAGCAGCGGCGCGAAGGGGACAAGAGAGAGAAAGGAGAGCGCGGGGCGGGGGCAGGGGGCGGGCGAGACATGGCGCGGAGGATGGTGGAGCGACGTGGGCGCTGCGGACGGGCATGGGAGGGAAGAGGGAAGCATCGAGGGAGGCGGCGCCGGAGGGAAGAGAGCAGAGGCGCCGCCGCCACGCCCACGCCGAGACGGGCCTGCGGGCTGTGCGGCCTTGCGGCTGGTTGCCAAAGAAAAAAAAAAAGGCAAGAGACAGGTGTCGACCACGGAAACGCCACCAATGCTCCAATTGTTGTGGGAGCGGGGAAGTCGAGGGATTTTAATAACCCCGATTCATGTTGAGATTTTACCGTACTCACAATACCATATCGATGCTATTCTGAAAGAAGGCAACTTCGAGCCGTGGAGGCTGACGTGTGTGTACGGGAGGCACAAGTAAGTGAAAGGCATAAAACATGGAGTTTATTAAAATTCATTAAGTCATCCTCGCACCTTCCTTGGGCGTGTGTAGGTGATTTTAATGAGGTTTTGCATCGGTCGAACATATGGGAGTACAGGATCGTAGCCAATCTCGGATTGCGGGATTTAGAGAGATGGTGGATGTCCGTGGTTTTTGTGACCTCGGTTATGAGGGAAGAAGCTGGACTTTCGAGAAGAAAGTAGCGAGGGGTTCTTTTCGTCGCGTGAGGCTTGATCGGGGGCTGGCAACGGGGGAGTGGTGTAGTCGCTTCCGAATGCATCGGTCAAGCACCTTACAACAAAGCAAAGATCGATCATGAGCCAATATTATTATGTTGGCGCCAAGCGGACCAGCCAATAAGCGGCACGACGTTTCCATTGTGAAACGATGTGGGAATCTCATCCGAGTTTGCAAATACTCTTAAAGAGTCCCGGATTAATGCGGGGGAAGCACACTCGGCGACCGACCTACTCGCTAAAATCGAAGGGGTGTCCTCGCATCTCTCGCCCCCGAGAGGACATCGTTGGCGTGTTAAAAGGGAGCTCCGAAGACCGAACAATGAACTCGAAAAGAAGGAGAGCGGCAGAGCAACGATTGGGCCCTTCCTATGAGGAGCTGAAACCGGGTGGAGCGAATCGGTGAACTTAACTATAGGGAGGAGATTATGTGGAAGCAACGGTCCCGACTCTTATGGCTGGCGGAGGGTGATAGAAACACCAAATTTTTTTCACCCGAGCAAGCATGAGGCGGCGGAAAAATAAGATCAAACGTCTCAAACGTCCGGATGGACAGTTCACGAGAGGATGAGGGAGAACTTAAGTCTGTTGTTTCCAACTTCTATGGGAACTTATATACATCGGAGGCCACGAAAACATGGACGGTGTCCCGTCTACGCGCCTCACGAAGGTCTCGAACAATATGAACAGAGACTTGCCGAAAGAATACGGAGATTTGGAAGTTAAGCGGGCTCTGTTTCGATGTTTCGACAAAAGCACTCGCCCCCTGACGGATTCCCGCGCACACTTTTTCGTGAGACACCGGGAGTTATGTGGAGGGGAGGTGACTAAGGTGGTGATCAAGCTGCTGAATGGGACCGAGGATGTAGCGGCAATCAATGAAACTCTCATCGTCCTAATTCCAAAGGTGGCAAGTCCGTAGAGGAGATCGACCAATTCAGACCGATTAGCCTCCTCGAATGTGCTATACAAAATTGCATCAAAAGTTGTGGCTAACAGATTAAAGGTAATTTTGCCGAAATAATTTCGAGAGGAGCGGCTTTTGTCCCCGGGTCGATTGATCACCGATAATATAATTTCGCATATGAATGTACGCACTTCATGAAGCGCCCGGAGGGTCGTGGATATGAGGTGTGGTGCAATCGAAGCTAGATATGATGAAGGCTTACGATCGCGTGGAATGGAACTATCTAGTCGCTATAATGACCAAGCCGGGTTTCCACCGGCGTTGGGTAAAGATGGTAATGAGCCTGGTTACCTCGGTCTCTTTTTCCCGATGAATGGAGAGCGTTTGGAAAATTTCAGACCAACAAGAGGTTTACGCCAAGGTGATCCAATTTCGCCAGATCTTTTCTTATTATCAGCAGAGGGCCTTAGCGGCCTTATAAACTCAAGAATTCAGTCATCTATACTCAATGGGATTAAGGTGGCACCGTCGGCTCCGACTATAAGCCACCTACTCTTTGCCGATGACAAACTGCTGTTTTTTTTAGAGCGGATGTGGCAAATGCAAACATCATTAAGGAGACTCTAGAGACTTACTTTGTGGGGCCTCGGGACAACGAATTAACAAGGAGAAGTCTTCAATCTTCTTTGCTAAAGGAGTTAGGCAAAATAGCCTCGGAGGAGATCAAGTTGATCTTGGATGTTCACAATGAATCTCTCGAATGAAAAATACCTCGGACTACCTACCATGGTAGGATCCACAACGATGGATGCCTTCAAATACTTAAAGGATAAGATGTGGACCGTAGTCGAGGATGGCAGGGAAAAACTACTTTCGGCAGCGCCAAAGGAGTTTTAGTTAAATCGGTGGCTCAAGCACTACCCACTTACACGATGTCGGTGTTTAGGCTACCTCGCGGACCGTGTGAATACTTGACCAAAGTGTGATTAGAAACTTCTAGTGGGGTAGCACTCAAGGTAAAAAGGAAGACAAAGATGGGTGGCTTGGGACTCGATGGTGCAATCAAAGTCACTTGGAGGGCCGGGCTTCAGGGGACATGGAGCGATTCAACCTAGCTGCCGCTTGCAAAGCGTGCTTGAGAGTTTTGCAAGACCCATCATCTTTAAGCGCAAGGGTATTGAAAGCGGTGTACTTTCCGAATACGTACTTCTTGGGAGCTGATCTAGGGACGTCTCCGTCGAGTTTGGAGATCGATCATTGACGGGAGGGAGGTTCTCAAGGAAGGTTTGATCGAGAGGATTGGCACGGGAGAAAAAAACATTAATATGGGAGACAAATTGGCTACCATCCGGCAATCTCGGGGAGACCGATCCCATCATCTAAGCCAAATCCTCCTCACCGGTTTTACGAACTAATTGATGTCACGGAAGCCGTGGAATTCGAGAGATGCTTAATCGCTTTTTACCCGATGTTGAAACTATTCTTGGCGCGAATCCGTGAATATTTTTGGGCCCGGCACTATGACAAAAGGGGTTTGTTTACGATTCGATCGACATATCATATGATTATTCATAAACGAGACCAGGTGAATTCAGCTATGGCGAATCGCCCGGCAGGTCGATCAAAAAGTCGTGGAGAAGGAGTGGAGATCAATTTGGTCGGTTAAGGTGCCCTCAAAGATTAATATGTTTCTTTGGAGGCTAGCTCGACATTCCCTCCCCACTAATGATGTGCGGCATCACCGGCACATGGCGGAAAATAGTGCTTGTTTCTTACGTGGACAACGAGATTCTTGGCGCCATTCTTTGCTTGATTGCCATGTCGCCAAGTGTGTCCGGGCGCCGAAGATGAGCAGTTGGCATCGATGATATGTGCCGTTGATGAACCAAGGGCAAAGGTGTGGCTAGCTCGGATCTTTCGATCACTTAATGGTGAGGAAGCAGCCCGAATCGCAGTGGTACTTTGGGCAATTTGGTATGTATGTCGAAAAGGCGATTCATGAATCTGTGTTTTAGAGTCCACTCTCGACACATAGCTTTATTCAGCGGTTCATGGCGGGACTGATGGGGATTCCTAGCAAGCAAGATCGAGGAGTTACAAAACAAGGGAAAGGATCCAACCATCACCCGATACTACGGCCCGAGCTGGATTGCTCCTCCACCGGGCTTTGTGAAAATCAATGTGGATGCAGCCCTAGCAAAGAATGATGGCAAGGTAGCAAAGCAGCAATCGCCCAGGATGCAAATGGGCTCTACCTTGGCGCATCGATCTTGATTCTTAAGGGTATCACCGACCACGAAATTGTCGAGGCTCTAGCTGCCAGAGAAGGCCTGGCCTTAGCACAAGATATTCAAGTGTCACGGGTGCGTCTCGCTTGTGATAGCACCAATGTTGTGAGAAGCATCAAGCATGGAAGCAATGGTGTTTATGGCCGATTGTGAAGGAGATTCAAGAAGAGTGCAAAACTCTAGAGAGTGTTGAGTTTGTCCATGAGAAGAGAACGGCGAACCTCGATGCACATAGGATAGCTCGCAACTCTCTATATGAGGAAGAAGGCCGTCATGTATGGCTCTTGTATCCACCCTATGGTGTTTGTAATTCCTTTGCCGAACAAGTTTAATAAAGTGCAAAGTTCCCGCTCAAAAAAAAAAAAAAAAGTTAATGCTATGACCTTTAAAAAAAAGTTTCTCCATCACATCGGGTACTTTTAGGGAAAAATCCCCTAAAAAAAGGTCTTTCTATTTGGTTTTCTAGGGACTAAACGAGACTTTTTTAAGTCTCAACTCTAAAAAGTTCATAGAACCAAACAAAGTCTTATTTTTTCTAACAAAAATCTTATACTCTTATTATAAAGAAAAACCCCACTGTCTATTTCTTTGAGATTATGTGAGGCCATATCATCACCAGAGCTCCAACATGTCACTTTAAGTGCACCATCATGAGTAACTGCATACACTAAATTGCATTTGTTGCCAAGCCATCAAAAGGCATTGTATTATCCTCCACTTGGTTCCTTTAATGCACAAAGCCACTTCCATGATGACTATGTCCACCAGCATTAAACTCTCATGTGTGCATCCAACTCCTCTACTCCACTTCTATAGTGATGAAGCTACCAACTAATAAAATTAATCTGTATTTTTGTTGCATATACTCGCAACAACCTCGGGGGTATTCTTCTAGATGTATATGAACCAAAAAGCTTTGTCTACTAATCTCGATCACCTTTCGTCCCCACGCAAGTATTCAATGACACATCTAAAACGTAGGATCTAAATAGGTCCTTAATTTCAAAGTTATAAGCTATCATCAAGTGAAGATATATATAGTTAGGGGGTGAAAATGCACATCTTTAAGTCAGTGGACTTAAACAAAATGTTCATTTTATATGCACCAATAACATAGGTCTATATGCACTCACAAGGTTAGTGCACCCCTTCATTTTGCTCTAGGTTGGCCACTGGAACTGTTGAGTCAAAGATTGATCACAACCCAACAAGGGCTACATCGTTCGGGTCATCAAGGGCCAAAGAGCGCAGTGGATATGCAACACCTTTTGTGGTAAAGAGCGGCAAGGTTTACAAGCAAACCATCAAAGGATTGCTATCAAGTTTGTGTGACGAAGAATGCTCAATTTTTTCGAGCAAACTAGCAAACGAATTGTTGGAGCGACCCCATTAGAGAAAGATTGTCACCAGATTGCTCTAGGTTAGCCAACAAGTCTAGAGCTTTATCGGTTCGTCTTTGGTCATTGAATCAAGTGACAAACGTCAACGAGGAGGTTAAGGCAAAAGAGAGATAATAGATTTTTGTTTGTCCATTGTGTGTTTGGATACCTCAATCGGTCATATAACCCATATTTTTATATGGAGTAAGGGGTGGTATATATTATGTATCTGTTTGAAAAATCAACGTGGTATACTTTCACGTTTGTTTGATCATAGAGCTTTGCTTGGATTCAACCAAAACTAGTACATGCGTGGGTTCTAAAACTGTCATGGTCTAATTTGGAAGTGAGTTTATATGAATGTATACATTTGTACCGAGTTTATACGAATGCTACATTTGTGACAAACGTGAACGAGGAGTATATTGTAGCTCTCTCACTTAGAAGCGGGTGAGAATAGGAGACTAGGAGTAGAAGAATATTGCGGCTGTGCTGGCCTCCAAAACTGCAACAAATAAAATGACATCGTCCGCCCATAAGGTTCCTGCCGCCGCCCTTCCCCAACACCCAACTACCTTCTTCCCCCGGCCGCCTCGATCTGCCCATCTCTGCTAGTGCTACCTCTGACGTTAGACGGACACATGGATCCACCGGCGACGGCCACCACCACCACCTATGCATGCAGCGCGTCGTCATCCTCCTCCTCGGCCTCATCGATCTCTAGCTTATCACTCGCACACAGCAGCAGGTCCACGATCGAAAGAAATAAACCCTATTTAAAGACCAACCCACACACATTCCCTTGCACACACACACACACCCATTATCCCCAGTCTCCATACCCCACCCACCCACCTGCCCGCATCTCCCTCACATTCGTTCCAGCCGATCGACGACATGGCTCGCCACGCGCACCATCTGGTAGTGGCAACGACAACGACCGTCGTGGCCACGGGTGGCGGTGCTGCTAGCGGCAGCAGCAACCTTCTCAGAGGCGACGGTGACGTGCGGCCAGCACTACTACAGAAGTCAACATTAGGGGCGGTTTTAGATGGACATTAGGGGCAGTTTTTCCAACCGCCCTAAACAAGCACACCCTAATGTTCGTCGACATTAGGGGCGGTTGGGAAAAACCGCCCTAATGTCTCAACATTAGGGCGGCTCCTGCTTGAGCCGCCCCTAATGTGGATATAGCAGGGCGGTTCTACTCTAACCGCCCCTAGTGTTGAATTTCACACCAAAAAATATAAATATATAATTCACAGATTCAATTAATAATTCACATAATGTCTCCATACTTCAAATAAACATATATGCATCATGCAAAACTCACATACTTCAACATACAATTCACATAACATACGAAAATGTCGAGATACAATTCTAACTCCCTAACAAAACTTTCCATCTATAGCTAGGTTGTCAAAAGACATCGCCATGAGCACTTTGATAAAATCATTGGTTGGAGTATGCTTTTAGCTATTTCCTTGAAATTTCTTGCTCTTGACGATTCCTGAAGCAAAGCCAAAATCTATCAAAAATCAGAAATAATAAGCAGTAGCAGTATAGGAAACTTCCAAAGACTAATTTAACTAGCTGAGTAGCAGTACAGACTTTGTGGCCTATGGCTCGTGTGGATCTAGGATAAGTCATGCAGTATGAATTTACAAAAGCACATGTGACATTATACTCCTAGTAATATTCTAATAAAAGCACATGTGAAATGCCCTATTCAGAAAAAGAAGCTAGAACCTGCAGCGCAAGCACATATTGCTTAGGTACTTGTATATTTCTCAAAATTTGGGGAGTTAGGTTAATTAAAAGATTTTCCATCAGCAACAAGAGGTCAAAATTATCAATCATATGCCAAGTTATAGCCTTAGGTGAATGACAAGATCAATAAATGCTGAAAGTATGTGGAGAGGCTGTGGACATTACATTATAACTGAAGTGCCTGCTCCCATTGTTTCAGAAATCGGCTGCTTTGTCAATATTGATATCCAGCTGATACCTACAACATGAGAAAATAAAATAACCAATTGTCACCTCTATGATTATACAAATAAGAAAATCAAAAGTACCAATTGCCCATCTTCAGGCCTAGCAATGTAAATCAAAGAAGAGTGTCTGCAGCTACCATCTTCCTTTTGGTTCAAACAAATCTTAAACTAATATGCATATAAAGATAGCTAGAAAATTATTGGTAACAAAATTACTGGTAACAAAGCTCTCAGCTGCAGTCTGCAGCAATCTTCCCCTTACCCATCTTTAGATCATTACTGATGCAATGCTGCAAAACTGCAGTACATGGATGGCAAGGAAAAACAATATTCAATCTACAAGCTTGTACATGGAAGTAAATTACGCATCTGACCACTAAAAAGTTCAATCTAATGTACTGGTTAGCCTCCCCAAACCGCTATTCAGTCAGTACACTGTACATGAATAGGATCTGACCAAAATCAGCTTAACCCATAATGAATCCGTGGATGCACACCTGAGATAATGAATCCGCGAACACCTGAGTGGAGGATGCCTCCTGGCCCCAGCGCCGCCATGCCGCCCCGCAGTAGTAGGGCGCCGCCGACGACTAGCGCAGCATCATGAGCGACCTACGCGCCGCCCGGCGTCGCCATCTTGTCGCAAGCGCGAGCTCGGGTAGCTCACCTCGGCGCCCGGCTGCTGGTGGTCCACGCCGTGAGAGGTTGACATCGCGGATGTAGTACTGGGCGCTCCACCAGGCTGGCCGCGAAGTCCCTCGCCTCCTCCAGTGCGAACCCGTCCCGGTGAGCCGCGCGCGACGGCACTTTTCTTTGGATCTGGAAGGGAGACGACACCGGTTAGATCTGGTGGAGGAAGGGGTGCCGGTGAGGAGCGGATGAAGGCGGCACCGATGAAGGCGGCCGGCGGCCGGACAAGGGCGGCGGTGGCGAGGGCGCCGCTTTATTTTCCTCTTCGATGCGGATGGAGCGCGGGCGGCGGCGTTGCCTTGTGCCTGTGCAGGAGAGGCGTGAGGGTGCGAGCGGTGGAGTGGAGAGGTGCAGCGGGGTGAGTGCTTGCGAGGGAGGTAGGGTGCTAGGGTTTTGGTGTGTGTATTTATTCAAGGTCGAAATGATCTTGATCGTCGATTTCGATCCAACGTTCGGGATTAGCCGGGCCTTTCATTTTTTGGGCTGTGGTGGGCGAGAAATATGATTAGGGTTTATGTCTAATATATATTGTCCTAAGTTTTATTTTAATATTTTAAATATATTATAGAAATGAAATTAGTCATATTATTTAGGGTTTGGAAGCCGCCCCTATATGTTTTAGGGTTTGGAAGATTAGGGTTACAAATTAATAAATTATAATTGAATAAATAAATATCTTATCTTAAAAATAAAAAATAAAGAGAGGGTTACAAATTAATAAATTATAATTGAATGTTTTTGTTATCTTAACAATTTGGATTTGACTACAAGAATTAAGAAATAATTAAGATCTGAAAAACTTTTATTTTGAGCATTTCTCCGTCCAACTTTTTTTTGAACAATTTGAGTGTAAATGACCACAAAAACTTTCATGGTCGCGAAATTATTGTGTTTTCAAAGTGTAATTCACCATATTTGGTCGCAAATGGCACGTAGAAAAATACGGTAATTTCAAAAATGACTAAAAAACCTAGGATTTTGCGTGGGGCCATATTTTGGGTGTAAATGACCACAAAAAATTTTGAGGAAGTTTGGACATAGGCGGAGCGCACGTGCTTCATAGTGGTATACTTGAACCTTTCACCGAACCCTATCCTTACACTTAAGTTTCTCATGGTTGTGTGGCATGTGCGCTTTGCAATGTGCTATCGACCTCAAACTTTTTCTGAGGCATCTACATGGCATGTGTGAAGGCACCGCCAAGTTTGAGAATTTTCTAGAATTGTTTAGTAATTTTCTCTGATTATTTTAATTACGGTCGCGACTTCTCTCGGTAATTATACGTTGAACTATGAGCACCCCAAAAAGACCTGAAACGGTGCCAAACTTTGCCGCGAAGGTCTCTTGTGCCCTAGGAGGCAAAACTTGTGGAGGCCGGTGCGAAATTATTGTGTTTTCAAAGTGTAATTCACCATATTTGCTCGCAAAGCGGCACGTAGAAAAATACGGTAATTTCAAAATGACTAAAAAACCTAGGATTTTGCGTGGGGCCATATTTTGGGTGTAAATGACCACAAAAAATTTTGAGAAAGTTTGGACATAGGCGGAGCGAGACGTGCTTCATAGTGGTATCACGGAACCTTTCACTCGAACCCTATCCTTACACTTAGGTTTCTCGTGGTTATGTGGCCTCGTGCGCTTTGCGCAAAGATGCTATCGGCCTCAAACTTTTTTTGAGGCGTCTACATGGCATGTGTGAAGGCAACACCAAGTTTAAGAATTTTTACTCAAATTGTTTGGTAATTTTCTCTCGATTATTTTAATTACCGCGCGACTTCTTCTAGTGTTTACTAACACTTTCTTAAAAGCCCAAATGACCCATATAACTAATGTTGATCTCGATGAGCTCTAACACGTTTGTATTCAAAGTTTTTCGATTTAAGGTCATTTAGTGTTTCGTTTCACCTCGTTTGACCAAGTTTGACTTTCCAATTTAAACTAAAGACGCCTTTTTTGAGCCCTAGATCTCCTCTTTTTCAAAAAGTCACGAACACCAACTTTGTGTAGCTCCTCAAGATCTACACTCTATATATACAACTTTTTGTATTCAAAGTTTTTTCGATTTGAGGCCATTTAGTACTTCGTTTGACCAAGTTTGACCAAAACACATTAGGGGTGGCTCTATATATAACCGCCCCTGATGTTAGTTTACATTAGGGGTGGCTGAAATATAACCGCCCCTAATGTGTTAGGTAACATTAGGGGCGGCTCAGTAGCGTGAGCCGCCCCCCTAATGAGGCAACGAGAGGGGCGGTTATATATAGAGCCGGCCCTAATGTGCCAACATTAGGGGCGGTTTGCTTCTACCCAGATTTTCGCATACATTAGGGGCGTATGACCTCAAATTATGAGCCGCCCCTAATGTTCAAGTCAGGCGCTCTCTTAGTTCCCTTTTGTAGTAGTGCAGGTGAGCTCCGACATCAGTCCCTGCATCCCGTACGCGCGCAGCACCGGGAGCTCCCCGCCTCCGGCGTGCTGCAGTGGCGTCCGGAACCTCAACGCGGCCGCCAGTACCACCGTCGACCGTCGCGCCGCCTGCAACTGCCTCAAGTCCGCCGCTGCCAGGATCAGCGGCCTCAACGCCGGTAACGCTGCGAGCATCCCGGCTAAGTGCGGCGTCAGCATCCCTTACACCATCAGCCCGTCCGTCGACTGCTCCAGGTCCGTCCCATCATGCATATATGCATCTCGATCGATCTGTGACTAGATATATACTAGAACAGGTACAGGTGTGCATGCTTGTGCTGACGACTCGAGTTTGTGCTTGGATCATGATATGCAGGATAGGGTGAGCTAGACGATCGACGACGCCGGATGCCCCGGGTTAACTCCGAGACATAGTATATTAGTATATCTATATATATGTGATGGTGATCGAGAGTCCATGAATAAAATCTCTACGTCGTGTACAATACGTACGCTGTACTGTGTACGCCTGAATTCTACTCCTGGCTGCTAGGATCCGGAGTACGTTTGTAAGACCTGAGATCCAGTTTGTACTGTGTCCAGTACTCCATGGAATGGAACACATCTTGCCATCTTGGGCTTCAGTGTGGGCTTCGGTGTGCGCACATATGCAACTCACTCACGGCCCGTACTCTTTGGGTGACATTGACATAAAGCTTCAGCATGGCCCATGAGCAATTCCACGAGTTCTTTTTCCTACTACTTTTCTCACGATCCTTCCATGGACGATCCAAAACCTTTCTTTGTCTTATGTTTTGTGAATATATAAATATATAAATTAAAAGGCAACAAATTATGGAGAAGTGTCTAGACAACACTTATGGTACTTGTAGTATCGTAAAAGTTAAATATACCCTAGGTAGGTCATGAAATTTTGTGTGTACATATATCCTGTGATGAGGCCAAAAAAAAAAAAAAGGACGGACCGAATAAAAGTCTACGCCAACTTAACTCTTCTATGTCCTTCGTAATAATCCATATAATTATACATAACAATTTAAGGCAGGGCTTAGCTAGGGGGCTCCACATGTACGTGCCGAGGATCGGCAGGGCTGGAGTGCAGAAACACCAAATTCTCTTTTAAGTTATGAACTGTAGAGCGCGATAACATCAGCAACATTTAACATTATCTTTTTTTTTACAGGAAGCCATCCGGCAAAAAAAAAAAAACAATTGCTACAATATTTATATTTGTATCTGTAGATCTTTTTTTTTTTAAAGATCCGGCAAGCCGACTTTGGTTATATTAAGAAGAAGTAGCATACAACAACAATGGCAGCCAGAGAGCGCCGGACCCCCAAACCAGCCTAGCTAGGTTGACTCGGGACTTAGGTACAAAGTTGATAACTCACACACTAATAACAACACGTAGCGGCCTAGGTGCCTAAGCTCCCCTAAAGATCTCACCCGCAACGGCTACAAGCAACCCTCATAAGGTCCCCGGTCCTCCATACGCGCTGCCTTCTGGAGGGCCTTGACTGCATGCTCCGTAGATCTATAGTTCAGTCCTCCATTCCAAATTAATTATGAGTCGTTTTAACTTTCCTAGATACGTGATTTCTAATTTGATATGGCACAAGGTACATAGATACTCTCTCTCGGGCGAGAAACATTGATATTACTATTTGAAAAAAATGACTCTTCCAATCAGAAATTGTGTCTCGGTCCCCAATGCGACAGACAGTAGTGGTCACTCAGTCACAGTACAACATCTAGAAGACTAGAAGGAGAACTTGAAGACCATGTCGTGGCGGTACACCTCTCCAGGCCTGACGATCTCCGACGGGAAGTTAGGATGATTGACGGCATCAGGGAACGCCTGCGTCTCCAGGCACAACGCACCATACTTCTGGTACACCACACCACCCTTGCCCTTCTCGTCCTTAAGCCAGTTACTGGTGTATAGCTGCACGCCAGGCTGGTTCGCCCACAGCTCGAACGCCCGTCCAGACTTCGGGTCCCTAACAAACGCCACCTGCCTGAACCCCTGCTGCCCGCCGTCCACGCCGTAGTTGATGTCGAACCCCACCGCGCCGCCGCCGGAGACGAGGCTGATGCGATCGCCGACGGGGGTGAGTCGGCGCAGGTCGTAGGGCGTGCCGGCGACGCCCGCCACCTGCCCCGTCGGGATCATCGACTTGTCCACGGGCGTGTACTGCGACGCCGACACCTGGATGAGGTGGTCCAAAACGTCGCCGCTGCCGTGACCGCCTAGGTTCCAGTACGCGTGGTTTACCAGGTTCACCGGCGTCGCCTTGTCCACCGCCGTCGCGTTCATGTGCAGGCCAAGGTCGTAGGGGCTCGACAGCTGGTAGGTGACGTACACGTCCAGGTCGCCCGGGAATCCTGCACGCGATCGAGCATGTGATGCGGTTGGATTGGAACAAGTGCAAAGAAAGTCAGCTTTGGAAATCATTGGTTTTTACTTTTTACATACGTACCTTGCTCTCCGTCGAAGCTGTGGTAGTAGAAGGTGATGTAAGGGGAGTCGCCGTGAGGGACGTAGTCCTTCACAGTCCAGATGACCTTGCTGAAACCCCTGTGGCCACCGTGGAGTGCGTTCTTGCCGTCGTTGATGTAGAGGTGGTAGGCTTTGCCGTCGAGCACGAAGCGGCCCTTGGCGACTCTGTTGGCCACGCGGCCGACCAGCGCGCCGAAGTAGGAAGAACCGTTCTGTTTGTTGTTCGAGCACAATAATTTAGCAGTGATGAACATTGGAGGATCGGAACTCGGAAGAGAGGAATGATGCACACACACACTGCAAGGAAGCTCTAACACTGCAAGGAAGCTCTAGATCATCTCGAGTGTGAGAAGAGAGAGATCGTCTGTGATCTTACCACATACTCAGCAACAGTGTCATAGCCAAGGACGACATCAGCCAAGTTCCCTGCAGCAAGAAATAAATTCACATCATGAGCATGTAAACCAGCTGGTAGCATTGTGATGCAGTCACAAAGCAGCTAGCATCATACATTACGCAAAAAGGACATATCGATCTAGCTTGGAAGCTAATAGGGAAACCATGGATGAATACCTTTGGAGTCAGGAACGACGACAGACATGAGGGTGGCTCCCCAGTTGGTGACCTTGATGGAGAAATCCCCCTTGTTGTTCTTGAGCTCGTAGACCCCAACCGTCTTCCTCGCAGCGTTGGCCGACGCAAGGCACATGTACAGGCACAGAAGTAGAGCAGCAGCAGGGAGGACCAACGCAGCTCTCGCCATTGCTGCCAAATTAAGCTGCTCAATCGATCGCACACACTCGGAAGGGGTGCACACGTTACAGAAAGGTAGACGAGAGGAGATGTAAGATCTGGTGCGCGCAGCTGGGACGACTAGTCGCGGATGGATGTATATATATTCAAATGGTCTTGAACAAACAAAAGGATCTATTGGCAGCCTTTTTTTTCAATTCCTATGATGGCATCCAGTGCTTCTCTTCGTGACTTCGTCTTTCTAGAGATCTGAGATGTACTCGTATTTTTTATTGGCGGCTAGTCTCAGCTTATTATATGTGTAAGATGGTTTACTTTGTCACATTATTCATGGCACGTTAGTACGTTACCATTGGCTCAGGCTCAGAGATCTGAGATGCTGCTGACCTGAACATGCAGATGAACGGTAGGTTCTCTTCGGTTTGGACCTGCCTCTAGTTCACTGACTTTGGTTAATTGTGAAAAAGAATATTTTGTTCAACAGAACTCTATAATAAACCAGCAATTGCTCTAGGGCAGCAAGATATGTTTGCCGACTGACAGGAGCTACATTTGAACAAAGTGTATCCCAGCTGGTATATCACATTAGCAACAATGGAGGGGAATGTCTTGGTGGAGATAAGCATGCAGTGTGTCATCACAACAAACGCCGCGTAGTGCCGTCCAAGGCTTGTCACAGGTACCAGCGTCCTCCCAGCAATGTCCACCTCCAACACCTCAATGCAGCCAGTGACAGCACCAACTGTGTGAACAGCTGCTGCTGCATCTGATTGAAACTTCTCCTGCCACCTGCCACCAAAATGCTCAACATTTCTCCAGTACCATACCATCAGCATCCTCCCGCCATTGCTGCTACCGCCCGGCAATGAGGTAGGAGAGTAGGAGCCTGAAGGGAATGGCATCCCTGGTTGTTGGCGCTGGCTGATCATTTCGATCAGCCGAGGTGGCAGCGGCGATCCCAGCTCCAGCAGAAAGATGGACCCTTCCAGTGTGGCGACATAGCAGCGGCCTCCATGAGACAGCAAGGAATGGACCATGACACCCTGCCTAGGGTTTCCGAGTGATACAGCTTGCCTTGGTTCGCCAGCGTCCACTGTGGGTCACCGGGTTTGGCAACGATGATGCAGGAGCAGAACAACGATGATGGGTCACCAGGGTGGGCGGGGAGGTGGATTTTTTTTTTTTTCAAAAGCGGGCTTTGCCCGTACTGCATTAAGAGAAGTTAGAAAGTTTTAGTACATCCTAGCGGGCTCCCTTAGCGAGATGCCCGGAAGCCAACTAGGCGAAACACATACGAGAAGGCACCGGCTTGCACGGTGGAGCTTAGAGGGTTGTGCTAAGAAGGAAACTAAAGTGCGATGAAAAAGACGCGACCGAGGAGTCTAGCTGAGAGCCTGCGGGATGCAAGCCACCCCGCGAAACCCGCGTCCATCCAAGATTCGCCCTCCACACGGATGATGTCCACGAGCGCGGCCGGGCGAAACGCCGGCGTTGACGCCGTCGAAGGTGCGCCTGTTCCTTTCCTTCCAGATCACCCATGAGACGAGCAGCACCAGGGGAGTAAAAAGGCGCGCCTGATGGGCCAGGGTGCCAAAGCACGCACCAAGAGCCACCAGTCTGCGCGGCCGAGTCCATCGAGGGGCGAGATGGTGAAGACCAAACCGAGAAAGCAGCAAATGCCACACCTGTCGGTGAAGACGCTAAAGACGCTAGGAGGTGATCGATGGACTCATCCCCCGATTGCACAGGGCGCCGCACGCGCACTTGGCTGCATCCCATGGCGGCGGCGACGCTCAGCTGTCCACGGCCGCCCATGCAGCACCAACCACGCGAAGAACTTGACTTTCGGGCAGCACCGAGGCTTGCCAAACTTCCACCGCACCCAAGCACGCACCGTTGACCGAGTGGCCGTCGGGATTCCGGCGTAGAGAAACATGGAGAAGTGGTACGCCATATACGGTGTCTGCGCGTTCACCACGATGGAAGAGATGGCGGGAACTCGGCAGTGATGGCGTTGCTCGGAGGGTCCAGGGAGGCGGATGGCCCTTGTGATCCCGTTGAAGAGGACGAGGAGGCCATCGACGGTGCCCGGTGGCGGTGGGTTGTGAGCGCCGGGAGGGTGACGATGAGGGACGCCCGGTGGCCATGTTGAGGACGCCGTCGGCGCGGACCGGGCGTCCGACGCGTCGGCCACCACCCGATTCGCGGGCCGGAAGCGCTGTCGTCCCGTAGGGCCGCCGCGGGCACGCAGCGCAGGTCGGTGGTGTGGTCGCGCGCCACGGCCTGCACACGGGCGCGAAACGGTAATACTCCGCCACGTCGTGGGAGAGCAGCCGCCGGGCGATGTCCTCGACTAGGTCACAAGTCAGGTTGGCCCAGTCCCTCCTTTCCCCGAGGACCGCCGGCGGCCGATATTGATCTTGTACAAGCGCTTCACTGTTGGTCCCGAAATGCCGGAAGATTCGGCTAGGAGCGCCGCCGCCGCCGTGTCATCGGCCCCTCAGATCCGTGGGGGCATGGATCCCATGGGGGGAATCGGCAAAGCTCGGCTCCGCGACCGTGCCTTCATCATCTTTGTTAGCAACCCCAATCGGATTGCCAACCAATCTCGGTACAAGTAGCGATGAACTAGCTACAGTACAATCCTAAGGTAGAAGATGAACAGTAAAACTAAGGTAAAGGTAAATGATGATGATAATTTGATTGATGCCGTCCCCTGCTCCCTTCGTGCTCTTTTGTAGTTTTGTCCCTCAAGTGCGTATGCTGTCGACATGGCCCAGTAGGCCACTTTCGGCCCATGGCCCGATGCGGTCCATAGCATGGATGGTACCTGACATTCCTCCCTCCTTAAGACTCGGGCTTGCCCCCAAGCCGATGTTGAAGAATAGAACCAGGATCCCAAGGAAACTGCAGAAACCTCAAGCAATCAGCATTGTACCACATTTCCTTGTTGGTAAAGAATGTGGTGGCTTCAGCTGAATTTCTGCACAGCACAGCCTCTCGCCTGCTGCCTCCTGCTGCTAGAAATTCCTGCCACTTCAGTGTTGTTATCTGTAATGTAATGCACTGGATAGCAGCATCACCTCGTCCATCATCAACAGAAAGTTCTTGCATCTGTGAAGTATTACCAAAACACTGCAAATTGACTTCATAATGAACACCATCACTCAACATCTCAAGCTGAATAGGAGGTGGCCATGGATGCTTGTAGTGCACAGTAATCCAACCCAAACAAAGAGTGACCAGAAACCCCCTCTCTTCATCAGACTTGATGGAGTTCAGTAGGAAGCCACTGAATACAGCAAAGATTTCCATATCAAGGTAGCACCTCAGTACTGCACCATGCACCTCACGCCCAGAATCAAGAACAGCTTGTGCTGCACATACCGTGAGGATACTGATGACTGATGGGCAGGTTGGACAGATTCCAGTGTGCAACATCTCACCGAAGGTAGACGGTGCGTCCATCACGAAATCATTCTGCGCGTATGCTTTGGTGATTGCACTCCATGCTCTATCATCTCCCTCACACATCCTTAGCTGAATACCAGGACTGTGCGTCTCCAACTGCACACTTGTGGTGACTGTCATCATAGCAACAACATAGCTCATTGCACATACCAGAAACTCTATTTGTGTAATCCTCTGAACACTTCCACCACTGACAGTCCCAAGAAAAATCAGATGGTCAAGAAGGAGAATATCTGTGTAACCACAGAAAAATCGCCAAGAGATTGGCCTGAGATGGACTGCATTACCCTCGATCTCAATCAACATAAATGGCGACCATGGAGCTTTGACATCCACTTGAGCTAAGAACAACCAGAATTGCCCCAGGAAGTGACTAAACAATCTCTCAAACTCCTGACCACCATGTATCTTGGGTACTGAATAGAACATAACAATACCAATGGAGTATGCATGGGTAAAGTCGGTGTTGTACCTCTTCAGCATTTGGTCAAGTTTCCCAAGAGTGCTCACAGCTGTAGATGATGATACCCTGTGCTCATAGCTGGTGCGGACTTGCATCGAACATTTGGTGGTTGGTACTGGTGCAGGCTTCACTGCATGAACGGAGGGGGCACATGACTTGCTCCAAGCAGCAGCGAGGTCCAGCGAGGATGCTCCTAGTGTTGGAGCAAGGACTGGTGAAGCAGTCGCATCCCGTGGTGGTGGCGGTAGGAGAGCTGGTGCTTCGGCGTGGCGGCGAGCACGGACGCGCCGGGTCAACCCCACGCAGCGCGAGGCACAGGTCGCAGGAGTCGAGCCGTCGACGCTGCTGGCCCTCGTGGTGGTGCCCGGCGTGCTCTTTGCCGGCGCTGGGCGAGCCTCGCGCGTGCGTCGCGCACACCGCCGTCGCGGCGCGTGCCAGCGCGGGCTGCCTGTGGTGGAGATGAAGTGCGAGGGATGGAAGGAACGCCGCGGTCTGGCTTGGCGGAGACGAACTGCGCGGGCTCGATGTCGCAGTCGGCGGCCTCGAACTCGATCCATGAGCCGTGGAGGTCGTCCCACGCCGACGCCGGAGGAGCACGGGCGCGGTCGGAGAAGCCGTGGGACGTGGTGGAGCTCGCCCGCGGACAGCAGAATCGAGGAACTCGGCTTGCTGCGCTGGCGGTCGCGGCGGGCGCGAGGACGCCTTGCGGTGGGCGGCCGACGCGGCGCGAGAGGAGACGCCGCCCGATGGTGAAGCGAGGCACACGCCGCGTCGGGCGGAGTCGAGAATCACGCCATGCTCGGCGAAGTCGCGGTGGACGCGGAGGAGCTTCGCCGTGGGGGCGCGGAACGAGACGGCGCCACGGGCGGCGAATGTCGGGTCGAAGCGGAGACGCGGCCACGCCGGTGAAGAGCTGGGCGGCATTTGACTGCACGACGACGGGCTTGAGCACCTCGCTGGTTGAGGACAGAAGGACCTTCGTCCTCCTCTCCCGCTCCCTGGCGGATCACGGAGCGGAAGCTCCTCGGGCTCCATGTCCTTGGTGGCCGCAGCGGCGGGGCGAAGGAGACGGAGTCGAGCGCGAGGGAACGGGTTCGTCGGTGAAGGAACCGCCCGGTTGTCGGCCTCGATGGGGGCGGCAGCGGGAGCGGCTCCATCGTCGGTCGCAGACGCGCTCCTCCGGGATGGAGTCGAACAGTCCTCCCCAATGGTCGGCCTCCACCACGGCATCAATCGGCTGACGTTCGCCTTCCGCGGTCGCCACCCGCTGCTCGATCCGGCCGGAGGGCGGCTTCGAACGCGGTGCGGAGATCCGTGGCGAGCGGAGCAGCGCGTCAAACGCGGCGTGGCGGCGGGATCCATGGCATCCAGCACGAACGGATCTAGGGAGCTGATACCACGTTAGCAACCCCAATCGGATTGCCAACCAATCTCCGGTACAAGTAGCGATGAACTAGCTACAGTACAATCCTAAGGTAGAAGATGAACAGTAAAACTAAGGTAAAGGTAAATGATGATGATAATTTGATTGATGCCGTCCCCTGCTCCCTTCGTGCTCTTTTGTAGTTTTGTCCCTCAAGTGCGTATGCTGTCGACATGGCCCAGTAGGCCACTCGGCCCATGGCCCGATGCCGGTCCATAGCATGGATGGTACCTGACAATCTTCTTGCCGGCCTGTACGTGACAGAAGCGGGGAGGAGAGGAAGGAGGCAGCAGGTTAGTTGGGCCGAAAGAGAGCACTGGTTGGGCTTGTTCGATGGAAATTTAGCGTGCACAAGCAAATTTGGCGGCGCCGACTGACGGTCCAACATCGAATTCTGATGAGCAAATGTAGAACCACCGATTGACGATCCGTCGCAACCTTTTACCGTGCGGCTGTCTGTATACATACATACATACACTGCCAACAGAGGAGCGCTGGGAATTCTGCAGACAGTGGTTGATCAATTGGCAGTCAGTGGTCTTCTCAGAACGAGGTGTTACGGCCATCACCCACTTTGGATTGGGAGATGCTGCGGTAAGCCGGTAGGAGCTCTCTTAGTGAATTCCAGTGTCCCCCTCGACGTGCCCTTGCATGCTGCTCAGGTTGATTGATCCGCTGCCTTGCCCAGATCATCGCCCATGACGAGTCGTCGGGCTGGTGCAGCGGGTGTAGTACGTAGCTTGAGAAGCAGGCAGGCATTTTGTGTATCAAGCCGTTTGATGCCCAGCCCTCCATTTTCCTTGAACCTGCAGGCCTGCTCCCATACAACCAAACACTGAGCGCCACTCGCTTTGTCTGAGCCATTCCACAGAAAATCCCTACGTCTGGCGTCGAGGGCCTCGACCGGGAGGGCAATTGCGCCCATTGTATAGGAGGGGAGTCCATCCAAGACTGCGTTGATGAGCACCACTCTTCCAGCGGGGCTGAGCAGTGTTGCCTTCCACCCTGCAAGATACCTGTCCACTTTTGCAATCATGGGTGCAAACGCAGAGAGCCGGAGCTTGATGTTGGACAGTGGGAGGCCAAGGTAGGTCTGAGGGGAGGAGCCTTGCTGGCATTGCACGATCTAGAGTAGCTGCAGGACTTGGGCTTCAGGCACGTTCATGGGCACGACCGTGCTCTTGTGGAAATTGATCTTCAGTCCGGTAGCTTGTGCAAATTGGACCAGACAAAGTTTCAAGCGAGATACATCTTCCCTGTCCGCTCGAACCACCACAAGGGTGTCATCGGCATACTGCAGCACCGGATGTCTAAGCACGCGGACGCGCCGCCATGGTGGCATCTGCTCGCGACTCCCTCTATCTCCCTCTGTCGCGCGCGGGTGCACCTCTGCCGTGCGGGAGCATCGCCACCCTGCTCGTTCCGCTAGGTCGCCTTCCCTTGTGTATGGAGAGGAAAAAGGCTGGTTTGACTCGATGGCATGTGGGACCCCATGTCATTGTCTCCTGATATGGATTTTGGGGGCTGCTGCAGATGAAATTTGTTGGGCTAACAAAAATGAGGGTGGACACCCAAATAAGAAATGAGGGGCCTGATTGAAGGGCTACTGCTGAAGTTGCTCTCATACTTGTCATTCTCATTCTCCCTCTTGTTTGACATGACCGCGCTGGAGGCTGCTCAGGGAAGCATTGGAGATGTTTCGTGAGATGCAGCATAGCAATGTGAGTGCACAAGGTCACCATGCTGAGCGTGCGTGATCACAGCCTTCGCGCAGCTAGCCAGCTAGGTGCTTTGGAGATGGGAGAATGGACACATGCAGCTAGGTGCTTCAGAGATGCATAGGAGAATGGGTTTACTGTTTACATGAGCATGCAGGCAAGGGGCGAAGATGGATGCTTCATGCTTTCGTCGGTAGCGCTCATAGACATGTATTCCAAGTGTGGAAGCATCGAGCGTGCATTGGATCTTTCAAAGACAAGCAACCCAGAGATAAAATATATTATTTTCATTGATGTGTCTTTTTAACAAAGCTAAGCTTAATTCCTTTTCTGTCAAATAACAACAATGGTATACAAAATAATATAGACTAGAAATGTTCGCGGCGTTGCCGCGATATATAGCCAGTGTGCGCATTGTTGACAACGCTGATGGGCTCATTTTGCAAGGTGGATAGTTATAAGAAGTATATCACGAGATTGTATGGTAATTTAGTAGCTAAGGTTTGAAGAACTATGGCAACATTGTCGGTGGTGAGAAATTGTCAACAAAGTACAATACAGTGCTTACACACTTCATTTTGATTTACTTAGTGTAAGTTTGTCTGCCTGCCATAGAGAAGAAAAATAAGGAAGCATATAAATATGTATTATAAGTGAACTAATAAATTCATTTTAAACATATAATTCTGTGTGTTTTGTTAGACATCTAATTTCATATGCTTATTTGTATATAGCATATCTCCAAAGTCCAAATAAATCTGTGGGATCTAGGTGTAGGTAAATTGGTAGGTAACCAAAACACAACAAGACCGTATGGTCTCATTACGGAATATAGCTGCATGCTACACCATAACCCTATGACTGGAAACAACAGCTTGAGACGCCAACTAAAATAACTATCTTGCTGACTTTAATCACATGAAGTTTTAAAAATAGATGCTCTACAAATTCTAAAGGCAAAATACATCAGTGCATGGAGAGCCCTCTCCATGGTACTGGAAGTTTTGTTAGAGCTGACTTAGATTGGACAAAACCAAAAGTCAAATTCATATCGATCCAAATTTGTTAAGTCACAGATTAAGACTAACCTTACCTATTCCCTATTGATGGTAAAAACACCATGAGGCCGTAACTGACAGGTCCCGGATGGAATAATGCTATAGCTGGGGCAAACATAGTGCCAATAATAGCACACCAATTTACACACAGAATCCGCTCTTTCATGAGTTTGCCGGGCGAATAATTCATCATATCTTTTCAAACAACTTTTTTACAATAACTTAGGTTGGTTTGCAATAGTACGATTTTTCCAAAATCATTCAGACTTGTATCACACTATTCATGAAAGAGTCTAACATATAATAACTAAGTTATTCCGTAGGTCAATCAAAGCTACATATATTTAGTAGAGTCCTTGTATAGTTGTATGTGAATATATCCAAATTTCTGCTGACAAATTTTAAATATGTGGGTTGTAGATTAAACTTTAGCATGGAAGCATGTATGGAAGAGAGCGGTTCAGAAAAAAAAAGATAGATGGATGGTAATCATCACTGCATATTCACAAAATGTTATAGCTCATTTAAAACTTAGTCATTATATAAATTATGAGCTACTGGGTATTGGCCTCTACATTGTAATGGCACACAAATTTTTTAAGAGAATAATATTTTCTAAGAATAATATATATATTAAATTGCAAGGTATACAAATGTTTATGGTATATATGGATCTGAGACAAATCATCTTTTGGAGCAATAACAATGGGTACAATAATAACCACATCACAAGCACAATTGCTTAAGGAGAGCCATAGTCTACTGAAGTTTTGGTGCATATGTGCACAATTAAAAATTGGAACATGTGGCACCCTAGCTACTTGTAAGATTCTTTGAGTTGAACACGGTACTTGATGCCCGGCAACTGGACCTACACAACAAGAGGATGCAAGCATAAGTTAGGTGCAGAAAATGGTGTATCGTTTGTATTGGACTCTGATCATGATTTTGGGTTGTTCTGCATTTTTTCCCAAATAAAACTATATGAGTTTGCAGCTGTTATCTACCTGTGTTATGAACGGCCTTGGAGTTGGGATCGTGAGGGAGGAAGAAGGGGCTGTACAGTACCGCAGGTACTGTTCACGTGGTGAGGGGAGGCAGGAGAGCTAGCGGCGGCTAGGGTTAGGGCGCTAGGAACGCGTGCCGCGGGGCTCGCCCACGGCCGGCAAGAGAGAAGGGATTTCCTTCTTAATCTCTTGCTTTATTTCAGATTGATACATCTCCTCTCATTATATAGAGAGGTTTGACTTGGCCCCTAAGCAAGACACTAATTAACCCTAATGAGCTAAGGCCCAATAGGCCCTTGACTCCTCTAACACTACACCCCACCTGGACATGCAGCTTGTCCTCGAGCTGTAACCTACCGACGACACTAACAATGCCTTCACTCGACACAAACCTAGCACTTAAAGTTAAGTCTTTTACATCTCGGCTTATTTCATTGATCGAAAATAAATTGCGACACTTTATTTTTGACTCGAAGATAATGCGGACAACCTCCACGTTCGGACCTGCACGCCTGTAGCCACCGGATCCCATGGAGACCATTGGAACGAGAGGCGTGCACGGGTACAGCCACCTGAATTAGTCGGGGCCCGCGACCAGGCGGAGACGTCCTCGTGGGCGGCCGGTAGCGAGAATGCGGAGACGCTAGGCGGTGCGTCACGGCCGGTGAGAAAGAGGAAACCGCCTTGGCTGCTGCAGAGTTGGAGTTCGCCGCCCATGGAAACAACACCTCGCTCACGCCTCAAGACAGTAGAGGAACAACGTGGTTGATGGTGGCCGTCCCCACGGAGCGAGGGCGCGGCTTCGCCGGTGCGAGGTCGACCGTCGTCAAGGCTGCCGTGCATCCGTAGGCGCATCTCCCGCAGCCGGCGCCGCGCTCGAAGACCGCGTGCGTGCAGCAGCTCGCACCGCACTACGGCCGACACCGGGCGCTCAAGCGTCTTCGGCTGCGGCGCCGTTGTGATGTCCACCTTCGCGCAGCGAAGCACAACTTGGAGGAACTGCGAAGGGGTGCGGGCCTGAACCAGTTGCAGATTGCACAACCTCTGCACCCGTCGGCGCGCTAGGAGGCCGCGTGCAGCAGCCTGCAGCCGCACCGCCGACACACCGAATCTGTTGGACGCTGGTGCCCCTATAGAAGATCCCATCCGTGAATGGGTCTTGGTGGCATGGCCCACCAGGAAGGACCACAACGCCGGTGATGGGCGCTGGAGCGACCACCGTCATGGTTGCTGGGGCGCTCACCCTCGTTCGATGCCATAGCATAAGATGGGATCGATGAGGGAGAGGGCAGCATCCATGGCTGCGGTGGTAGCGGCGGTAGAGCAGATGGTTGTAGATCAGCCATCTGGTGTTGAAGGCTGTACATGGCAGCCATGAGATTGTTGAACGCTGCCGCCACCACAGCCCGCCGGGGATCTTCGAGCGCCATGGTGGGGAACATGGCTGGCGCAGCAGGGGCGTGGTGGTGAAGATGGCAGCAGAGGCGGCGCTAGGGTTGCGGGGCACAAGAACGCCGGCCGCGGGGCTCTGCCCCCGGCCGGCAAGAGAGAAGGGATTTCCTTCTTAATCTCTTGCTTTATTTCAGATTGATACATCTCCTCTCATTATATAGAGAGATTTGACTTGGCCCCTAAGCAAGACACTAATTAACCCTAATGAGCTAAGGCCCAATAGGCCCTTGACTCCTCTAACAACCTGTCCATATGCAAAAGAATTTCTGCACTCATAGAGACTATGCTAGAGCTCAATTTGACGTTTCTAACAAAGTTGCTCAATTAAGTAGGGTAGTTTAGATGTGCTGAAAGCCTGAATATTTCCTCTCCCAAATGCATAGAAAAGAATACCTTGTTGCATACGTCGTTTTTCTTCTTATCCCCGTTTTGTCTTATAGCATGGTGAATACAAGCAATTTTGAGAGCGAATGAAATGTAGCATTTGTACAAATTCTATTTTGATAAAATGGTAGCGTAACAAAAACTACCATTACAAATCCCAAACAGGTTCAGATTACGCATGTTTGGGCTTAAGAATGGAAATCGTTTTAGAACGATAACACATTCAGAACTACCAAATCTCTCCTACTCAATCAATGCACATCTAGGAGCTAGTTAATCATTTCATCTTCTCGTTCCTGAAAATATTTGAATACAGTGCTTTCTAATAGAATTAGAATAAAGATCTATAAGAAGTTATATCTCGTTCCTGAAAATATTTGAATACAGTGCTTTCTAATAGAATTACAATAAAGACCTATAAGAAGTCATATCGTCTATATGAGGAGAATAATCTGAAGCTATTAGAGATGAGAATGGTAAATCACAGCATGGGACAGGGAGGCAAACCTGGGCCTCACCTTCACAGCTTGGATCAGTGCCAAATCTGGCGGTTGCTTGGAGGAGGGGCGTGGTAGTCCACTACTGCGACAGAGCGAGGTATTGATGCCAACATCACTGGCGGCTAGCCATGGAGGCACGACCTACCTCAAGGAAGGCGCAGACCGATGGATCCGGCATCTCGCGACGCTGGCCCAATCCTGCGTCATCTACACAAGCTCTGTCAGCGCGTGCAACCTACGTTGCCAGGGGAGCCATCGCCGGTGAGCGAGGACCGAAACCCTAGGTTGGGTTGCTGCAGCCTTGGGGCCGGAGAGGCTGGCGCCGTGGCCGGGGTGGAGACCTCGCCCGGGCGGCGGCAAGCCACTGTGGAGCGCGGCCTCATTGAGGGCGGGGGCTCCGGTGTCACCAGTGCGCCGTCGCCCGTCCGCACCGAGCGCCGCCACGGGGAGAAAGGATGACGAGTAGAGAGAGGGGGAGAGGACGGAAAAGTGATTTATCTAAAGTTCAAGGGCTTTTTACAAAATACCCGAGCCAGGCCCGATCTGGGCCGTCCATCCGCCCAATCGGACGGCCGTTAAAATCCGTCGACGTGGCCACGCTGGCTGGCCCGCTTTTGGTGCCGGATTCGTAGGGTGAAAGATATGATGATTGAACTTAGCTACGTACAAAGCACTAAACAAACAGATCCTCTATTGTTGCAGAAGAACCCAAGGTGTATGAACTGCCGTACCCATCGTAACGAGGAGGAAGCCTCAGCATTAGCATGGTCCTTAGCACGGAGAGCCTCGTATCCAAAGATGGTCATAATCATGATGATGAGGAAGGCTTGTCCTTGGCACGGGCTTTGCAACAGACGGCAGTGCAGCTTGTCATAACGAATTTCACAAAATCTTTGAAATCCACGAAATTCAGGAGATTCCAGACGGAACCATGCTTTCGCTCCTTAAATTTGTTTGGGCTGTAGTAGACGCGATCGAACTCGGCCGTGGTCAGAAGCCACACTATGGTTAAGAACTCTCCACCACTGCTGAGCTGTCTGGCATGGGACTCCCGGCTGCAGTGATGTGCCGCGTAGCACAGCACCCACACTCCAAAAATCACCCACCACATCCTGTGGAGCCCTAACCCCCATTCCTCCGCCGCCAATAGCAGTTCGTCGGCGAGGTTTACTCCAGGAATAAGGACTTGCGCTTCCTCATCACGAGTAGTAGCTCTGCTGTGCCTGTCTCGCTCCATGAACCACGAGTAATAACGCGGTTTCCGCAGCAGTTTCCTAGCTTGGAGATGCAATGTGGGACGAACAGGGGATGGCAGCATGTACGGACGCTCCACAAGGAGGAACATCATGTAGTTGGAGATTGCCTTGGTTGCCTCCATAAGGGAACGAGACGACCCTTCATTTCTTGTAGATGACATTGAGTGCCCGAGGAACTTGTCGGTGGCAAGATGCCAGGCAAGGATGCTTTGATCAAACTCCATGCTCGTGCTCCAGGTGAGATCCTTCAAGGATAATCCAACATATTCATCATCAGGTTGCACCAGCCTGCACTGACCACGGTAGCTCCTCATCACGTCCTCCTCGCCTTTACATGCTCCCACCATCCTCTGTATCTCTTCCAGCACCAGCTTCTTGGCGGCCGTCGAATAAGTCCTGCTGTTGCCATCTCTGTAAAAGGAAAGCATTTTGCTGCCTAGACTTGTTTTGCCTTCCCCCTAACAGATACTAGACTTGTTTCATCACCTTTGTAGCAGTAGGAGTCCAGCTTTGTTTCATCACCTTTGTAGCAGTAGGAGTCCAGCAAGTTAAGCTGGCCGATGGAAGAACACCATCTTCTTGCTTGTGCTATCCTGACACACCGCCGAAGAGACACGTGCAAGTTTTGCAGCCAGTCCCACTTGGTCGCTTTTAGCGTGGCACATGTCCATGTTGATCCAATTGCCCTCAAAACTGATGCTATCTCCAGAATGAGAGCCCCAGCTGCCAGCATGTTGGTGACGGCTGCATCAACTCTGTTGTAGCCGTCTTTGCCAGCGGTACTAAACTGAAACAGAAAGAATGCTGTGATAGTTCCAAGCAAGGAAATGGCACGGAAGCAACGTCCGTACCATGTGTGGCTCACTGCTGCCTTGGTATAGAAGATGTCATACATCAGTGAGAGCTGCATCTCGACCAGGGTTTTCAATTTCGAAACAAAAAATTCGAACCCACTGAGAAAAGGGAAATTCCCGAAATTCCGGAAATTTCGGCTCAAATTCAAATTAAATTAAAAAATTAAAAAATTTTGACATGATTTCGCTATGAACTATCAATGGTTGATCATACACCACAAATACATGAAAAAAAACTTGACATAATTCCACATTTCTATGGGGCTACACGGGGCTCATGGGTCGCGGCAGCGCGGTGCACCGCAGGAGCCGCCGCCGTCGCCAACAGAGGAGAGTCGGAGACAGGGAATAGAATGTGGATTTTGGGTGTGATTTTAGGGTCTTCTAGGGCTATATATATGGTGGGCCGATGGGGAAGTCGATTTTGGGCGGCGCTATTTGAGGACGGAAGATGAATTCACATGAAATTTTTTGACCGGAAGAGGATTTCTTTCGGTACCCATCGAGAAACCCGAAATTTCCGAAATTCCGGAAAATTTCGGCCAAAATTGAAAACCCTGATCTCGACCAGCTGGAATGCCTTGCCATTCTCATGAAAAAAAGCTCCATGCCATTATTCTGAAACTTGGTTGGATAAATTTTGTCATCCACAAACTGGCCCAAGCAGATGTAGAGCAGGTCATGAGCACCTTGCAGAACCGATTCATCATCCAATTCCGTCGACTGTGTGCCTGTAGTAGGGTAACCCCTGTTGTTTTCCTTAATAGACACACCGTCGAGGTACCTTCTTATAATTTCTAGCCTGGAGAAACTGAGTGCCCATACTCTCTCTGCATTCTTGAGTACACCCACCAGATATATCAGAACAGCAGGTGCCACCAATGGACCATGGCTGCCCATGTTCTTATAGAGGACATAAGCTGCTCCAAGGGCCTGCACGGCAAAAGTGAGCAGGTGGCGCAGCCAGAGTTGGCTGTCCTCCATGGCGTAGGCGGTGATGGTGTCCTGGCCACCTAGATGCACGAGGAGGAACGGTGCCCAGAACGCCATGAGCTGCTGGTGCTCGCCTGACTTGCAACCGATCGACATGTGGCCGAGGGCGTATGTTGCTGTGTACTCAGCCAGCAGGTACATGAGCCACAGGGGATCCTCAGAGAGCAGGAGATGCTGCGCCGGCGCATCCACGCAAAGCTGAGCAGGAAAACCTGCAGCGTGAAGCTGACAAGGACCAGGATTTGGATCTCCCATTTGTTCCAGAGGTGCAACACTCCAGCCATGGCCATCGATTGCTTGGAAGCTCTGTACTCTGTAGTGACGAATTACCCGATCAATCAGTCAGTGAAACACAGATAAGGACCATCATGAGCAACTGATCAATTATACTACACACGCAACAACAGAAATAAAATACTCCAATCAATGGCAGTGGAGGCTAAGAAGAAGCTCCCGCCTAGCAGCTACGTTCGTCTCACTCACCCTGCCGCTCGAGGAGCCTCTGTTGTCCGAGCCGCCGCGGCTACGTTCGTCCAGGCTGGTGGACGAGGACTGAAGGCTAAGAAGAAGCTCTCGCCTAGCAGCAAAGTCGGCCTACCTGGAGGCTGTCCAAGCGCCGCTGGACCTAGAAGCAAGGGGCGGCAGCGAATCTGGGGCGCAGACGTCGTCGCGAAGGTGGCGGCGGCAGCGAATCGCGACGAGGGCGACGAGGGAATTAGGATGGGATGAGTGGGGGTTTAAGTGCAAAAATAACCCACCTCTACCTCCATTGACAATGACAGATCAAGGTAACTCTAGTCCAATGCAACTCAATTTCTAGAGCTACAAGTTTGATAGTCTCTCGGCTCAGTTAATAAATCACAAGATTGTAACCATGTCTATAAATTTCAACCCAGACCACACTCAAAACTCGCATGCATACATTAGTAGACATGCTATGAATGAATAATGAATAGAGATAGTAGAATAGAAACTAGAAAGCCTCTTATTTAAAAAGAAAAAAGAAAAAAAAAGAAAAAACTAGAAAGGCTCACAGAGTATGAGTAGCACATACTCCCTCCGTTCCGTAAAACTAGCAAGTCTCGGTTTCCAAAGCAAGCCTAAGGCCAAGGAAAAATGACGCATGTACCCCTATACTTGAAAGGAGACTGGCTGACATGCTGCAGTGTAGAAATGATGGCACTCCAACCATAAACAAGCAATACAATATTTTATTACAGCACTCACCAAACGCAAGCATAATTTTTAACCTTAAAAACATGTCAGTTGCCGCCCATTTCATCTGGCGCCAATTTTGAAATGGTTCAAAACACCCATTACAGAATTCTAGATGGCTCTTCTATACTCCTCACTTGGCATATAAAAGCCTGGCAGCCAGTAACCCATCGTCTTTCTCCCCCATCTTTCTTCATCCCCTCCATTATGCCATGGCTTTAGATTTGAACAACCCACCACCTGATGAGGGAGAGGCCCTACCAGATCTCAATGAGCAGATCCATGATGTACAGCAAGATAATCGCCTACCAGACCTCAATGAGCAGATTCATGATGCACAGCAAGATGATCTTGGTGGAGCTGGGATTCCTGCAGGGCAAAACCTAAGAATGAACCCAGGTACTTGCCTCTTACCTTATCTAAGTTATTGGAGTACACAAACCCTCATAGCATGCCCTGCTCTTCATGAAGAACAGCTACTAGATGGGAGAGAAGCCTGCACATGACGTTGCCTTTCCATGTTTTCATTGCAGATGATGACATCGCTACAAGGCAAGAAGGAATCAGTGCACATGGAAATGCCAACTTTCATGGTTATGCTGTTCTTTTCGATCTCAACTTGCATCCTTATCATCAACCAGATCTAGAACACTGTAAGTGTTTTTTTTTTACTTTTTTCTTCCATAGTTTACCTTCATAGTTGTCATCAATACTTTCTATCCATTGGGGTACGTACATGAATGCTTATGAATAAATTTAATGTACAGTTACTAAATAAGATAAATTCATTGTACAGTTACTCAATTAGATATCAGTTCCTAGACACACGACTTATATTTAGCATTCATTCAATAAGAATAAATTCAATGTACAGTTACTAAATTAGATCAGTTCCTAGTCAGCACCTATATTTAGCATTCATTCACAATTTAGCATCTCGGCCCTTATAGGTTAAAAAGAAACATAAAGTCAGAGACTTGACGAAGAATTACCTATACAGTAGGTTGATCCAGCATGTAGTACCATGTCCAGTACAAAATTTCCTGCAAAATGTACAACTAAATTACATTTAGATATCAGTTCTTAATAGTCACCACCTTTTTTTGTAGTACATGATGACTACATCCCAACCATGGAGCAAATGCATGAGTATGGCATCTATTCCAATGAAGTGCACATCGTCTTTGATCAGGAAGAGTTATCTGACTCAAGTGATGAAGATTATGAGACGCCAAACGAAAATTTTAGGGCAAGGTCAAAGGATCTTACTACAGCTCAAAAGCAACAAATATATGAAGCATTGCTAGAGCAAAGCAACCGAGGAAAACTAAAGAGGACCACTACAAAAGAGGTTGCTGAATTGTTTAATGTCAATCGGCATTCAGTGTGGCGTATTTGGCGCCAAGTTAAACAATTCCGTGCTAATGGACTGCCAGTTGATCTTAGTTCAAGGAAGGCCAAGAATAGTGGACGCAAAAGGGTTCAAATAGACCCCTCACAAGTAGAGACCATTCCACTGCACAGAAGGTGTAGCATAAGGAAACTAGCTCGTGCTCTAGAAATGCCACAAACCACAGTATTTAGGATGTTCAAAGATGGGTTCCTAAGACGGCACACCAGCTCATTGAAGCCGTATTTAAGGGAAGAAAACAAAAAGGAAAGGCTGCGGTGGTGCCTTTCAATGTTAGATGAGCATACATTGCAAACACAGCCCATGTTCAAAGACATGAAGAACATCATCCACCAAGATGAGAAGTGGTTCAACGCCACTAGAAATTCTGTGACCTACTACATGACTAATAATGAAGAGGACCCGCACAGGACTGTGCGGAACAAAAATTACATTGAAAAGGTCATGTTCTTGTGTGCAGTAGGCAATCCACAGTTTGATGAGGAAGGAACTGCACATTTGATGGCAAGTTTGGCATATGGCCATTTATAAGAGAGGTACAGCAACGGCTCAACCTATGTGCTTTGTTCTCTTCACTTACTTTGAATGTTTTGCTTGTCAAACTAACATGTCTGTAAGTTGTTGCAGGACCAACTAAGAAGAAGAAGTGGTGACAGACCAAGGGGGACACCAGTGCACAAGACAATGAAGGTTGACAGAATGACAATGAGGTCCTATATGATTGTTTATCTGCTGCCAGCAATTAAAGCTCGTTGGCCCCGAGATCGGCGCCATGAAACTACTCCCTCCGTTCCATTTCATTTGCAACTATGGGAAGGCGTGTCCGTCAAACCGACTCAACTTTGACTACGTTTGTAGAAAATATGTGCAACATTTATATCTCCAAATAAATTTGTTAAAAACTAGACTTAAAGATCTTTCCAATGATACTAATTACTTAGTATAAAATTTTTATATATTTTAATAAATAATTACCGGCAGTTTGAAAATACTGTTTTCTCGGAAAGCGAGAATTGCAAGTTTTTACTCGAACAGAGGGAGTATTTGGATTCAGCGAGGACAATGCTAAGACTCATATCCCACCCGATGACCCGAGTTCAATCTAGCTGTACAAAACACACCGGCTCGACATTCGTCTCATGAACCAGCCCCTAACTCCCCGGATATGAATGTCTTAGATTTGGGGTTCTTTGCATCTCTACAATCGTTGACATATACAACGATCTCTAATAATATGCAAGATTTAATTGCCAATGTTAAGAATGAATATGAAAACTATGATCCGCGATCCCTTCGAAATGTCTTCCTAACACTGCAAAGTTGCATGATCGAGGTAATGAAGGCTGGTGGAGGGAACAAATACAAGATTCCTCACATGAACAAAGAAAGGTTGCACCGCCTAGGTATTCTTCCGAGAGACTAAATTGTGACCGCGAACTATATCAGAGTGTGATGGAGTCCCTAGATGCCTAGTTGCTTAATGTTAAGAACTTAGAGTGTACTACTTGTACAAATGTGTATATATGTAGTAGTACGCATATGTGTTCTGTAGTTTGTTAAAAGGTGTTTGCTGCAAGTGTACTACTTGTACAAATGTGTATATATATGTAGTAGTACGCATATGTGTTCTCTAGTTTGTTAACATTGTGTTGTACAAAGGTGTTTGTTCATATGTATGCTTTTACTTACTAAGTTTGTCATGTTCAAACCTTACTATTGTCTCGACAAAGAAAACTACACATCCAAAAAATTGCAACGTGCACTTGCCATAAGCTAACATGAACGTATATCACAACAAAACAACCTCATCATAATCACAACTAAATCCAGAAGCCAACACTTCCCAGGAAGTTTTCAAACCAAACGATACATATAGTACCATTACCACCTACACATCGCTTCATTGTCATACATGACCTACTAATTAAGATAAAGTAGCAAGCCAACACTTCCCAGCAAGTTTTCAAACCAAACCATACATCATAGTACCATCAGCACCTACATATCGCTTCATTATCATACATGACCTACTAATTAAGAGAAAGTAGCACTTACTTCATCATGACATATATGCACAAGCTAACAGATGAGCGCAAAACCTAGATTTCAGCATCATAGATATGCAGATCTCACTAGGGTCGAAAGAACGCAGGCACACAAATTTTAAGGAAGCTGACATAGGTCTTGTGCAAGGTGGGATCGAGCCCGCAAGCTGTACCTTCAAGCGTTGAGCAACCTTTGGGTGTAGATCGTCGAAAATGTCCACAAGCAGACTGGTCCGTGACAACCTTGGCAGCTGGATCGACGACCGTGGGCACCTCCACGGCCGGATTTGGTCGAAAGAATGCAGGCAAACAGATTTTGAGGAAGCTGACATAGGTGTCGTGGAGGGACGGGATCAAGCCCGGCAAGCTGTACCTTCAGCGATGAGCAACCTCTAGGTGTAGTTCGTCGGCAATGGCGGATCCCGAGCGGGGGACCTCGATAGCAGGCGGTCCGTGCCCGCCTTGCCCGGTGGATCGGCGACCGCGTGGCCACCTCCACGGCGGTTGCAACCACCATGGTCGCCTCCTCGGCCACCTTGCTGGCCTTAGACGCCACCACCGCCGCGTCCACGGTTGAAGCCCACCGGCGGCGTCACCTCCTCGGCGGAGCTGTCCATGGCCACCATAGCTGCCTCCATCTTCTTCCTCGGATTCAGGGGCGAAAAGGCCCGCCTCCGTGTCGCTGCCTTCATCTTCGTCGAGCACGTGAGTGCCCGACCATGCTTGTCGATGGCTGCGACTCGCGACCATTTTTACAGGGGCGCTCCGAGCTGCGTCCATCATCCGCCCCCAACTTCAGCACTGCCTTGGACCTTCCACCACAGCCGCGCCCCAGATTCACCGGTTCCTTCGGCCTTTGACCGTCGCCGCACATCTTGAGGACAGGCGCCGTGCTCGGGCCGCCTTCCCCAATCTTGTGGCCGGATCCGGGCGATTTCCCCAAAAATAGGGACAGAAGTCACGAAACTGGACTCCCGCCGCCGCCCGCGCATCGCCACCAACGACAACCATCTTGACGGGCGCTCGGGGCTCCCATCACCGCTGCTGTAGGCTGGCTAGCTGCACACCTCGCTGCATCGGGCGACGAGCTACCCGCCAGCTCGGACGGGGAGCGGCCAAACGGCGGCGTCGGCGTCGACAACCGCCATCCCTCGGACGGGAAAGGGAGATGAAGTGGAATATGGGGGAGGGGACTACTTGGTTGGACGGAGAAGGGGAAGAGGGGAGATGCGCGCGCTCGATTGAAGGCGGAGCGCGCGCGCGCGCGCTGGGGAGGCGGCGCCCTCGATTGCGATGGATGAGGCGGGCGGTGGAGAGGCAACCGGAGAGACCGGGCTGTGGGATGAGGATGAGAAACGAGTGGTTGTGGTGAGAGAGAGAAGGGATTTTCTTTGTGTTTTTCTTTTTTTTCCTTTTTTAAGGTATTGGGACCACAGACAACTGCTGCTCGACACAGCTACTGCATGTGCATGTTCTGACCTCTGTGACTCTAAAATTGCTAGTTTTGTGGAACACCGGCACCCCCTAGAATTGCTACTTTTACGAACGGAGGGAGTACACATAAACCGTGTCTGGTCAGCTTGTGGCTGTGCGAATGCACCGGCACAACGCACTAGTGCGAATTTGGAAATCCGATTCACTAGCATGACTGGACTGAGGGCCAGTTGCATTTGCATAAGCAAGACAATATCGACATTTTCACTGTGTTATGACGACTGGGCCTGAACAGCTTCCGAGTGACATCCACGAAATCACCCAAACCCACGAAAGCTTCCACGAACTCACCGAAATCCACGAAGTTCATCAAATTCCAGATAGAACCAGCCTCGCGCTTCTTAAACCGTAGTTTTTCGTAGTGGACGCGATTGAAGTCGGCCGTGCTCAGAAGCCACACAATGGTTATGAACTCTCCACCATTGCTCAGCTGCCTGGCATGGGACTCCCTGCTGCAGTGATGTGCCGCGTAGCACAGCATCTCCATCCACACCCCAAAAACCACCCGCAGTAGCCCTAGCTTGTGCTCTGGCATTTCCAATGAATTTTGCTTGCGTTGCAGTTTTCCAGCGAGTTCTGCTCCAAGATCAAGGACTTCTGCAATACTGTCTTCGTCATAGTCACCTTTGCCACTCGACCTAGACACGCTAGTCTCCACTTCCAGGAATTCCGGCCATCTAGGACGACGACGGACTCCTGCAATGGCGTCCACCCGGTCAGGCCATTCCCGCAGCACTTTCCTGGCTTGGAGATGCAGTGTGGGTCGAACAGGGGATGGTAGCATGTAGGGACGTTCCACAAAGAGGAACATCATGTAGTTGGAGACTGCCTTGGTTGCCTCCACAAGGGGCTTCGCATCTGCAGATTCTGAGTACTTGGTGAGGAACTCGTCGGTGGCAAGATGCCAGGCAAGGATGCTTTCATCAAACTCCATGCCCAAGCTCCAGGCGGCAAGATCCTTCAAGACTCCCTCAAGAAAGCTCCAGCTCCTGGTGTGGTGCAGGTCCGCCTTGATGCATCTATTAGGTTGCTCCAATGCACACTGACCACGGTAACTCATCATCACGCCCTCCTTGCCTTCACATGCTTCCACCATCCTCCTTATCTCCTCCAGCACCAACTCCATCGGAATCATGCTGCTGCCATCTCTCCAAAAGGAAACTATTGTGCTGCGTAGAGGACGACTTCTTTTATCTTTTCCTTGGACGAATTTTCTTGTATCCTTTAATCGAGCAATTCTTCCTTCTTTGCTTCTTCTAAATGCTTGTCCATCGAAAGTGTAGTCGAAGTTGGGTTCATCACGGGTGTAGTAGGAGACCGGCAAGTTAAGCTGGCCGATGGAACCAGACCATCTTCTTGCTTGTGCTATCCTGACACACCTCCGAAGAGATACATGCAGGCTATGAAGCCAGTCCCACCTGGTCACTCTCAGCATGGCACATGTCCATGTTGACCCCATTGCCCTCAACACTGATGCTGCCTCCAGAATGAAAGCCCCCGTTACCATTATGTAGGTGACAGCGACATCAACTCTGTTGTACCCATCTTTGCCAGCAGTACGGAACTGAAACAGAAAGAATGCCATGGCAGTTCCAAGCAAGGAAATGGCCCGGAAGCAACGTCCGTACCACGTGTGGATCACCGCTGCCTTGGTGTAGAAGATGTCATACATCAAGGAGAGTTGCATTTCAACCAACTCGAATGTTTTGCTCTTCTCATGAAAAAGCTTCATGGCATTATTCTGAAACTTGGTTGGGCATATCTTGTCATCCACAAACTGACCCATGCAGATGTAGAGCAGGTCATGAGCACCTTGCAGAACCGATTCATCATCCAATTCCGTTGACTGTGTGCCTGCAGTAGGGTATTCCCCGTCGTTTTCCTTAATAGACACACCGTCCAGGTACCTTCTTATCATTTCCAGCCTGGAGAAAACTGAGTGCCCACACTCTCTCCGCATTCTTCAGCACGCGGACGCGGTCGCTGTAACTCGGTGCACACGTGTGCACCCTGCATCGACGGCTGAGAAGCAAGAACGGAGTAACAACCCGATTGAGGGGAAACACGGTAACAACTCTATGTGACGACGTAATGCGGTCCTATTAACACCATCGCGGCACGCCCACACCTACATAAATAATGTGGTGCCCCACCCGTTGCTTGCCCAACAAGCATCGAAGGCAGCTCCTTCAGCGGGTCCTTCCAGATCCACCGACAACACCCTAAACTCTGCACCACCATAGATCCAGCACCGAATTGGAGATCTCGTATATCTCCAGCAATCCCCGTCCATGGCAACCCAGGGACAGATAGAATCATGCACCATCGATGCAGTCAGCGTGGATGTAGACGGCGTCGATGCAGAAAACACTGCTCCATTTAGCGAGATCCTGCATCCATGGAGGTCAACTCAAGTGATAACAAGGCAAGCTTGCGATCCGCCAAGAACCGATCCGACTACCGAGGTTCTGACAAATTTGCCTTACAAAAAAAGGTAAGCAACACTGAACTCCAACTTAAATCTCAAAAGTAGTGTACGGCTGAGCCAGCAATTGTCATGAACTAGGTTTACTAATTTGTTTCAGAAAAAGAGGCAAAGAAGGTCCGGACTCGTGCTTGACGTCGTGTTCAGTTAGCGCTATAAATGCTGCAATTGCATCCTCTAAAGATAGAATCGGTGATCCAGTCTTCTTCCCATATGTCGGCACAGTCTTCAACTCCTTTGAAGAAGCTAAGGAATTTTACAATCTTTATTCATGGGAAGTGGGGTTCGGTATAAGAGAATCAAGATCAAAGAAAAACAGAAACGACTATATCACAAGGAAAGATATAGTCTGCTCTTGTGAGCTAACAGACCCCACCATATTACTATTTAGCTGTATTCAACTACATTCACCACTTGAAAGGTTTAAAACTGATTCTTTCGTGACAAACAATTTCAGGGTTACTGTGCCAATCCACAAGTGCCTTCTGCACGATCAGGTTGCAAAGCTGGGATTCATCTGCGCTGGACAGCTGATCATTCGTGGATTATAACTTCAGTCCAAACTGAGCACAATGACCCATTAACTATTAGCTGAGGAGAGAAGAAGCAATGGGGTTCTCATAGCTTCATAGACCCCATCACAAAAGAATTCATAAAGAGATTGAGAAGAAACAATGTTCCATTGGGACGAGTATGCAGCATTGTCGATGCCGTCTCCCCAGACTCCGAAGTACCAATCCACAGGGAAGCTGTGAAGAATGTCTGCACACAGATAGCAAAAGAGGACATAAAGGATGACATGCAAAAGACATTACAGCTATTGGAAAAAATGAAGGAAAAGGACCCAGAATTAGAAGTCAGGTTCAAAACTGATAATCAAGGAGTCATTGAGTCAATGCTATGGTGCACTGGAAAAAACAGAAGAGACTACAAGAACTTTGGTGATGTTGTCACTTTTGACACCACATACAGAACAAACTTGTATAACCTACCATTTGGCATTTTTGTTGGCGTGAATGGACACTACCAATCAATAATCTTCGGTGGTGTGCTTTTAAGGCATGAGAGAGCTGAGGATTTTGAGTGGACCTTCAAGAACTTCACTGACATAATGGATGGGAAGCAACCTATGACAGTCCTAATAGGTATATACAATATATCATCATCGCTTAGTAATTATTTTTAAACTAGTTCACCAACCCGTGCTCTCGCACGGGTTAGAATCTTATGAACCACTTAACTAATAAGAATTACTTATATCCCTCTTCACTAATATAGACTATAGTGTACCTATTATATAGCTGTTGTATATAATAGGTACCTATTATATAGACTATAGTGTACCTATTATATAGCTGTTGTTTTAGAATATTAGTGAAGACGGATATATAGCTGTTGTATATATCCGTCTTCACTAATATTCTAAAACAACAGCTATATAATAGGTACACTATCACTACAAGAAACTTGTTAATCCGTGACGGATTCTTGGTGACGGATTTACAGATCGTCACTACCGGGCGTAATCTGTGATGATATTCTCTCGTTCCGCCAATCACGAATGAGCCCAAAGGGATATTCACGGCCGCTAACTCGTGACGGTTTTATCATGACCGCCACAATATATGTTTAAATATGTCATACTCTAGTTAGCCCCAAACAATAGGACCACTATCATATATTTAGCTCAAAGAATTTTTTTAAAAAAAGATTGCAACAAAAATGGAACATAAAAGATGATTTGTTAATCAAATTAACTTGTTGTATGTGTATGGTGCAGAATTTAGTGTTCAACTTCAGTTTATTAAAATATTCAAATTGCATTTCAAAACATGTTTGGTTTGAAAAGGATTTGGATGAGTTTCAAATGATTTTTTTGAAAAAGAAAAGCTGCTCTCTCTCTCTCACACACACCGCTCTTGGGCTATTTTTTGGCTGGCCTGCAGCCCAATACTAACTGAGTCTGCGGTCCACTTTCACACGAGCAGACAAGCTGAACAGCAAAAAAAAAAAAAAAAAAAAAAAAAAGCGCCGGGTAAGAAAAAGAGTAAAAACTTGCGGGTGGCCCGGGTGGGAGGCCATGTCGGCCGACTTCCCGCGCGTGAAGAATTGGACCCCGGCCGCCCGCGCGCTAATTGGTAAAAATCTCGCGGCATGCTACACCACGCTTTGCTTCCCTTTGCCTTTGCCGACTGACCCCACCCAACGCCAGAGACCCTGCCTTGGCTGTCCGGCGCCGTTTTTTTTTTTTTGAAAAAAAAAATGCAAGTTATTTTACAGCATTCGTTGTGCAAATCCATCTGTTACCACAGGCAGTGGCGGAGGCAACATTCTGGCAAGGTTTGGCTACCGCCGTACCTAAACCGTATAAAAAAATCGAATATATGTGGGAGTAGTATACACCGGTATATATCTCATACATACACGTATACCGGTATATACGTGACGTGGCTAGTGGGCCTCTACTTGATGGGCCATAAACCCACAACGGAGGAGCACGTAGCTAGTTAGGGATCAACGGATGGATATCGACTCGTACTCTGTTTTCCTCTCCGTTTTCTCGGCTGCTCACACGGCTCCGCGCCATAGACTTGTATGTTTTGATGTCGTAAAATTCTCAAACTTTTTCTCAAACTTGTGAATGTCACAATATGAGGAACCTCCGAGTTTTAGATTTTCCGGACATGCTTTACTATTTTATTTCATTTAAATGAATTTATACGTGTCCGAAACCGAAATTATATGTTGAACTAAGGATACCTCAGAAATGATCCATTATGGTGTCTTCATGCTTCTTGCTTGTGGGACCATTATTTGGGCCTTCATGCTTGAGGGAAAAGTTTCAAGTCATTTGCACACCGATATATTGTAAATGCTTCACAAAAGGCCTTTAAAAGGCTTTTGAAGAACCCTTCCTACAAGTGATGGGTCCACACATGACTCGTATGTTTTGATGTCGTAAGATGCTTAAACTTTTTCCTAAATTTGTGAATGCCACAATATGAGGAACTACCGAGTTTTTAGATTTTTCGGACATACTTTGCTATTTCATTTTATTTAAATTAATTTCTCAAGGCCCCGACATCGTAATTGTAGGTTGAACTAAAGATACCTCATAAACGATCTAGAATGATGCCAAAGATCGATGCGCGGCGTCGTCTTCGAGTCCGTAGAGCCAAGCCGCTGCCGCTGAAACCCGCCACGGGAAGCTTTGGCTATCAACCAACCGGCGCCGGCGTGGTCGGGCCAAGGGACTCGGCCGTTGGGCGGTCCGCTATCTTGTAGCGGTAGGCCGGGCCGCACAGTGCTGGGCCGCGAGTGGGGTTGGGCTGGAATAGGCCCGAAGGCCTGGTTTTGTTTTAAATATGTTTTATTTATTTTCCCGAGTTATGAATAGTGTCTTTGATTCTTGTGAATTTTGTATAAATTCAAATACTTGTTCAAAATTCTGAAAATTTTTGTAGAACCTTCATATGAGTATATCTACCCATGAAAAAATTTGAAACTTTGATTTTGAGTAGTTCTTGCATGATTTAAAAAATACCATCTTTAATTGAAAAATGCATCTTCTATGATTTTTAGAAAATAAAATATTTATTCAAAAATCATGAAAATTTATTTTGTACTGTTTTATGATGTGACCTACTTGTATAAAAAGTTTGGAGTCACTTTGAATTGTTAAAATTATTTTCTATTTTATGCTCTATTATTTTATGTGGTTAAATATAGTGTTTAGTGTTTAATGACTTAGGATTTGTGTGACTTTGGGGTTGTTTTGTGAATCTTGGATCATACCATAATCAAATGGTCATTGAGAACTTCTTAGGCAATGGTGATGATATCTTATAGAGTAGTTCAACAAGTTAGTTTTGTTGGCTTGCAACTTTATCGTGAAGTAAAGTTATGTTACGTTGTTTATCATTTCATGCACCCGCAAGCATCATATTTAAATTTATGGCATCATGTTGAAACATACATTATTTTGTGTAGTGAACGAGATCGAGAGTGTCAAACCCGAGCCAGTCCCTCGAAGAGGTTTATCATCCAATTGGATTTCTCGGGTTTTTACGGAAGAAATAGTTTATTCCACAACGAAGGCAAGCCCCGATTAATTTAACCCTTTCCTTGATATTTTAAAAAAAAAGCTTATATCACCTTTGTTTATGTTTTATTGCATTAAGTAATTAGGAGTTGAGTGATAACCTAATTGCTTGCATTACCATCCTTGTTTATTTCAATACTATCCTTGATAACTTTGTTTTATTTCGAAAATGCTTAGTAATGCTTAGCCCCCGCTAAATTAGTTAAGCTTTTTCGTCAAAAATATTTTACTTGAGAAGATGGTACCTTCATTTTCAGAAAAAGAATGAGAAGTAGTGATGAATTTGAGATCGGACGGGCGTAGGTTGAAAGCCGGCAGGATACCTAGCCGTGCTTGTCCCGTGTTGGTCGAGGCAAGGACCGTCCGTTGTTTGGCTTGCAAGTTCGACTTTTGAACGCAAGTTGCGCCCGAGACCTTTTGGTCAATGGCACGCCCGACCGGGATCACCCCAAAATCGAGACGAAACTAGTACTACCACATACTCCGGTAAGCCGGATCTCGGTGGAGCCAAATCGGGAATGGCAACCACGCACTGGGAGTGGAGAGATGGCGGGAGTAGCGTGTACCCGCCCTACTTGAAATTTGGTACGGCGGTGGGGTACTGTACTCTCGGGTGGCGCAGGCCTCGTTCCCGTTTTGGACAAATCTGAAAGAAGGTTGATATATGCAAGCTTAAGTGCTACATATGTCGTGTGGTTAGAACTCCCCAAATTGGGTTAACCGGTTCATGAATCGCTATTGCTTCTGGATATGGAGACCCGTTCTTCCGCCCATTCATCGTAGTAATTGATGGAATATGTTTTTGAGGAAAGAAAGTTGAAATAAGAAAGAAATGTTTGCTCTAGAA
>JADLZK010000907.1:0-88334 GCA_015847255.1 Hyparrhenia diplandra | reverse complement strand
TTGAGACTTGTCTAATGGCCAAATCTAGCATGGGCTGGTTATGGCACCGCCGTCTAGCACATGTTGGCATGAGGAACTTAGCCAAACTGCGAGTGTGTAAGGACCTTGATGTCGCCTGGGAGGCCTAGAGGGGGGGGTGAATAGGCCTATACCTTAAAATCGACCGGTCAAAACTTCACGCGGAATCGTCAAGTACACACAATAGGACGCGGCACTGCGCGTCAAGTGCAGACACTGCGCGTGAACGGACGACAGATGCATGCAGACGAGATAGAAGACACTTCTCGGCCGGGGCGGCGCGGCGGCCTTTGCCTCGCCTTGATCGCCTTTGCCTCGTCGACAGGCCTGCCTCCTTCACATGCGCGAGCGCCTCGCCACAACGAGACAAACACAAACTGCAGTTTGAAATCTAAGCAACAAAACTTAGATCGGGTGAATTTCCCAAAGTTTCTCCCACACACAAATATATTACATATATCAATAGAAAGTGCTGGAACTCAACAACAAATAATCGGGACAAACCCTAGCTCACAAGAATAATATGCAAGAATGTAAATAGCACGCGTGAGACAAGGATTTTCCGTGGTTCACCCGTCACCACAAAGTGGGTTACGTCCACGTTGTTGAGGTATCCACAAAGGATTGGGATTCGCCACACAGAGCTGTCCCTTCCCCTCGTTCTCAAGTCAAAGGTGAACCCTTGAGATGAGGGGTGATTTTCTTGATTTTGAGTGAGGTTACAAACCTCCCAAGGCTGCCACACGAAGGAGGCAAGCTCAAGGGCGGCCTTGGCGGAGTCTGGAGCAAGCTCCAAGAGGGAAGAACCTAGGGTTCCGGCCCAACGTGAACCGTGCTCTTTCAAGTTGGGAAATGTAGTAGATCAGGCCTCCTAGCGGTTCTTTGCCTTTTCCCTCAAGATTTGATGGTGGAATCGAAATCTTGGCTTGAAGGAAAGGAGCAACAATGGAGGAGTGAGAGAGAGAGCAAGAGTACGTTTTTACATCTTGTCGAGGTGGGAGATGAAGTGAGCGGATAACCGTTGTGGGAGGAGTAAATGGTAGTATACGGCCAGTGGGCCCCAACGGTCGGTTAAGTGCGGCACTGCCGCACCTAACCTGTGACCTTTGCCGCGCCTGTATGCCCCTTGCCTCACTACGGCGCGACCTTTGCCCGCGCTGCCCAACGACAAAGTGTAAAAGTGTCTCATTGTCTGTTTTGGTTTTGGTGTAATTGATGTTTTTAGGTTTGATTTGGAGGTTTGAGCATTTAGTTCACATGTAGCCAAAGGTCCACAGGATCCCTCTTAATAGTACGGCATGTCTAAACTCAAGATTCAAAACATAAATGAAATTAAACCTCCATGAGTCTAGGTTGCCATCCGTTGCACTTGAAGGTTCCATCAACACAGCCCACATCATCCTCTCTCATCTTTGTCTCATCTCTTAGAGCAAATATATCTTGTGCATGTGACTTGAACCATTTCCACAAATATGAGTTTCACCTCCATGGCTTCAAGTCACTCACACTAATGATTTGATCCTCAACACAATATGACTCCTCATAGCTTGATTAGTTCCTCGACTAAATGCAAGTACTCTCTTCTTCACCTTAGCCATGGTACCTCGGTCCCAAGCCAACGCTTGCCCTTCACCTTCGCTTAGTACCTCGAAGCCCTTTCCTTGCTATCTTCACCTTATCAAGATACACTCAAGTCACATCATATCAAGCAACCATTGAATAACTATTTCTTCAATATTATGATCCTTAGCGATTATCTTCCACAATGTAGATATGTATATCAATCAAAGCTTAGGTTTGACTCACATAGAGACATACATGGATCAACATCAATATGGTCAAGCCAATTCACGGTTCCTTGTATCATATCCATTTTGGCTTGACACTCCAAACACTTGCTTCAATCTTCTATTCATGGAAAGCAAGCCATTAGAGACCGATCCAAGATCATCAACTCATGTCTCATTTGTCGTTTGCCAAACATGCTTGCTCTCACATGATGCTATGATATCCTGAACATATAAGCCATTTCATTGATTCCATTTGCATTGTTGTCTTTTGCTTGAACTAGATTGTTTTCCATAATCTTCCAATACATCAATACATAATTTGGCCTTTGCCCCATACTGTGTGGAATACCATCAAGTTTGCTTGTTGAACCTTGAATATACTTGTTACTACACAATCCACAAGTATATGCAATAGACTCCGTTTCTGTTCAACACTTAGCAAACTTATTGACTACTAATTATGTTTGTCATTCAATTCACCCAAAACCCACTAAAGGGCTAGATGCACTTTCAATCTCCCCCTTTTTGGTGATTGATGACAACACAATTAAAAACTTCACAAGAGATTGATAAGCATTAAGATTTTGAATCTATGATATAGTAAGCTCCCCTAAATGTGTGTGTATTGAAGGAAATTCAACTTTTGGCCTCAAATGCCAAATGCACATATTTAAGATGAAAGTGTGGGAACTCTCCTATATCATAGCATCCGTCAGATTTGCAAGGTGTAACATGATAACAGTGATGCTCATGACGGTTCATGCACTCAAAAGATAAATAATCCACCATACAAGGCACTGAATGTCACACACTAGCATAAATGGTTCTTAAAGATTAACATTTTTAAACTATCCTTGCACATGTCACACAAAATTTTGAAAAATCTTACATGCCTCTCCTTTACCCCTTTACAACAGCATCAATCTCCTTTAAATATTTCTCCCCTTTGGCATTAATCTCAAGGATCTCTCCACCAAAAGGAAGAAATATGATGGTGAGACAAGTGAGAGCAAAAGAGTAGAAAACAGGTTTAGCATATAAGATTTCTCCTAACTTTTCTACCAAACAAAGTATGCAACACTTTAAGCCAAGATTCTTGAGAGGGTTAGTATATTTGGCTCATACCTCACTAAGATGACATTCATCATGAGACAAACTCATGACATCACCACAAGATGTATGAACCAAATATCTAAATAAATCTCTAATCTCACCACCACAGAGCAAACTCATGGAGTGTGGCCAGAAAATATTACATACACATGCACACACACTAGCATGTAAGGGCCTAGATGCACAAAGGTAGTACAAGATTCCATGGAGTGATATACCTTTGTTCTAAGCCTCACAATCTCCACCAAGAAGATGATTTCAATATTTGAATTTAGTGCTTTGATGGTGCTTTGATGGGACTAGTATTCCTTTTTTTGCAAAGATAATTTCATTTGTGCCCATATCTCAACATCATCTCTTCAAGGAGATAACCCACAACTTGTGCCCAGTCTCAATTGAAAGTCCATTGCTAACTCTTGTTGTCATATTGAGATACCAGCCGAAGACATATTTCTTGATACATCAAGTTGAAAGATTATCCATCTATACCAATTGAAATATGATCTTCACAATTTTGACATCATGAAGAGTCTTCATATGGCTTTATGGAAGGTTTGCAATGTTAAGTTTGTCAACTTGATAGCACAAGGGCCATAGGATCGATATATACCCACCCCACAAGCTAAAAACTAGTCATTACTAGAGTTCACAAACCAGCTGTCGTAACCTGAGAATACGGGCAGCGCCACGCGCTGCCTTATCGCGCCGCAGCTCCCATGACTCGACCTGGTCACCTCACAGAAAATGCCATAACTTTTCACTCACGAACTCGATTTCGATGATCTTAGACTTTACGGAAAGCTTATTTCGAGCTATCCATACCAACCAATGGCAAGCCCAAAGATCAACAAGTTCAAGTATTTGTTCTATTGAAAGTATCTTCACAAGTTGATGCCAATTGGAATGATTGCTCATATTCTCATAGTATCACCCTAGATAATGCTCATAAAGACAAGAGATAGCATTAAATTGCACAAGCTAGGTTTCACAACAAGTGACTCTTTGGATGTGGACGGCATGGTGAGTCACTAATTGTAAACCCTCATAACATAGACTAAATTTCCCCCTTGTTGATAGTGCATACATATATATGTGGAAGGCAAGAACATATGCACTTTTGGTCAATTAAGTCAAATAAAGGAATTTAAGCTATATTATGGATGAGTAGCTACTAAAGAGGTAAAAATGCAATCAAATGAATATGAGGGATAACTTTACCAATTTGGATTGAATTAAGTAGCATACCCAGGGAGAAACTCATTCTCACCCATGAGACTACACAAATCACTAGAAGAAAAGGTTAGTCTCAAAAGACACAAGGCATAGGATGGGCTCCTCAATATGTGCATCAAGTACTTGAATTACTTGAGTCAAGAAAGTTCATCCTATATCTTGGTCAAGGGCTGTAAATCTGCAACGATTGAAATTATGCCAGAGAACATACCACCACCAAGGTAGATAGGTCACCCACATTGATATGACCATTATGGTGAGATTTCAAATGATTTGGATAGCCATAGTTCTCACTTGATGAAATGTGGTGAATTAGAGCACTCATGGTCATCCAAGCTCCATATATTAGATCCTAGTTCTTTCTTTACCTAAAGCGGCCCACATGAAGCAAAGGTAAAATTCATGAACTTTGCAAAAAAATATGAACTAGGAGTTATCACTCTTTGTAGACCAGGATCACTGGGTGATCAATGAGATGGATGAAGAAGAGCATGATGAGCTCTGGAGAAAGAAATAGCAATGAAAGTCCACTCTTTAATTATTTTCTCTAACTCTTTCAATCTAGTTCCACTAGAGGATTGGGGCATTCAACATTTAAGGCGGGAGCACTTGGTTTATAAAGGCGAGACCACCTAGAATAATTGTGATGCACTCAAATTATCAAAGGAACTATCTATCCTCCTTTTTCATGTGAGGGACTGCACATCATACACTTGAAGGAAACCAATAGTCACACAAGATTTAGGCCAAGCTCCCCTAAATTTGTGCATACAAGAAACACAAAAGTCCACTTGAGCATACTAACAATTTGAGGTCAAGGAGAGGTTAGCACTATATTCCAACTGGTTTCAAACTCCTTCAAGGCACTAGCACTCCAATAGCCCCATTTGTTTACTTCTTGATCAACTTGTTGTAGTTAATTGTTTCTTCGCTTGTATTCTGACTGCAACTTATTTGGACCATATGTGATTAGGGGCCTCCCCTATCCATGCTGATTCTACGGGTGGGACGGGCACTACGCGATTGGGGTGCGGCCAGCTAGCTGGCGCTCCTTGTCGATCAAGTCAACATGAGTTTTCACTTTCATAAAACTCTTTTAGATCAAACTGAAGCTTCATAATTGCGATGAATCTTTCATGACCCAGCTAGAGCCATTTGAACCTTGTTGATGCAATGCAATTCAATTCCATTGAACAGTTTTTCAGGTGCACGTCATCGTCGGGGAGGAAACTTCATATCTCTCGGACCACTAGCTCATATGCATGAAATTTGGTAGAGATGTTCATCTATGAGTCCTCTAACTTCTCTAAAAGTTTCCGCCCATTCGTACTTCATTTGATCAGTCAAAACATTATTCTACCAATATTGCTCAAGACTGAAACTGCAGCATTGAAGGCGACATAAATCAACTCAAAACTGATTTTCTTCCAAATAAATCTTCATGTCAATTGTTCAGCAACAAGTACTATACATGTATATCATGCTCACAAGTTTTAGGTCAACTCATCAGTGTTTGATCTTTGAAACTCATGCTTGAAGACAGCCAACTCAAAATTCTGAATTTCTGGACAGATTTGATGATTCACTTCATTGCTCTTCTTCTTGTCCAATCTTGAGGTGAATTTGGTTGAGAATACTCACAAGATGTTATATCCATTCAGCCCTCTTATCAAAAGTTGCAATCTTGTGAATTTCTCAATTTAGCTCATCAATTTCAACCTCAAACTTGATTTTGCCTAATCTCAGATTTTGATCTCGTTGGCCTCTAGCAAAACTCATCTTTCTTTTAGGTGAAGAGTAACCTTCAAGCTTGTGATATATGCAATTTGATAAGCACAACCTCTATGAATTTTTAATGAATAAGCTCAAACACAAGAGGTCATTAGTAACACAAGCACTAGCTTCTCATTTAGTAACCCTTTATATGTGTGGAATGCAAGTAGGTCACTAAATAGAGAAACCTCATAACATGGACTAAATCTCCACTTAAAGGCTCATGTATATTCTTTTTTTTTTTTTTTTTTTTGAGTGGAATGGAGATGTGAATATGCATGGTTGGTCATTTAAGTCCAAAGGCTGATTTAAGCCATATTGTAATTGAGAGTGGCTAACATAGACACATCAACTCCAAATCAACTAGAGGGAACACTTCACATGGTTTGGATTGATTGCCTTCATATGATAGCACACTCCATTTGAGAACACATTCTCAAATAGTGAGACTACAAAAATCATAGAGAAAAGATTAGTCTCACAACTCTAGTCATAGAGTAAATTCCCTTTTGATAAGTGCTCTAAGTATTTGAATTTCTCACATAGCACTTTATTCATTTAAGAAACTTGGGATTTTTCGGCTCTATGTCTAGGTCGGTAACAACAATAGAATAATTAAAAATGAAATATGCATGCCAAAGAGATACTCACAACCATGTGTACTATGTAGATGCCCATAATATGAAAATGAGTGGCAATCTACCATATGACAAGATTCCATGAAGTAGAAAGTTCTTGAGTTGTGAGTGATCAATGCCTTTGCTTTACTTGAGCATGATTCTTCATTCTTGGCCTTCTTCGATTTACTTATATTTCTCAATGTGAAAACCAAGATTCCAAATCCTTCAAACCAACTCATTGTATGTATGAATGAAGAAAAACTTTCTTCAACTTGAGATTCTTGATTTGAAGTCCCACGGAAGAAAGCTCAAGTCATCTATGTTGCTTCATGAATGATGATAAATTCAATTCCAATCACACTTTTCTTTCATGAACAACCAGCAAAGAATATCCTCAAGTGCTTCATTTACCTAAGTGGGCTACACACAAGACACAAAGGAGTAAAATTTGAACATAACTTCACTTGAGATTTGGGTTGGTTGTCTACCCTTCTTGAAAGTAATGAATGAGACAATATCTTCATCTTCACTTTGCTCATATGAAAGTTGTAGGCTTTGTCCTTGAATTGAAGTGGAATGGATTCTTTAGCGTCTTCCACGGTAGCGGCACTTTGCCGCTCTCGAGCACGGCTGCTTTGCCGCTCTGCGTAATGTTGCGGTAGAATCTGCCCGGATGCACTACATGTCGGTGTCGGTGGAATTTGGTGCAGACAACAACGAGGATCCTCCACTTCATTTGGTGAGATCATCTCAACCATTTAAGCTTCCCAAGTGTCAACTCTCCACCATTATCAAGATTTGATCAATTCAGCGAAAATGGATCACTTCAGAAAGAACCGCCGGTGAAAATCGGAAGCGATGGAAGAACCATTTCATAACGGAAGATTCCCATTCTATGAAGGTCAATGAGCACTTGTTGGAAAGAGGTATGAGGTCTAGTTTGCAATGCCGCAGTGGTGATGGTGTCTTGCAAACTCCATTTGGCTGCAAACCACTTTGATGCAGGCGGATGAAATATCTGCGATCTGTCGGAGAAGGTCAACTTCAAGTGCAAACTGTATCAATCTACAATATTCCTTGGTACATGCTGCACATGGTATGAAAGCTCATCAAGTTAACTTTCAAACCCAACAAACGGATTGTCATTTGCATTTCCCCAGATGGAGTTATGACCGGATCAATACGGAGGAGGCCGCAGAAGGACCAATCGGCAACACAAGGTGGTTCTTCCATACCTACAACATGAATAAGATCTTGCTCTACTAGAGAGCCATTAAAAAGCATCATATGGCAAATGATTCATTTAAACTAAAAAGCACTCTAGCCACTCTAATAATTCACAAACACACAAATATTTGTGAACTACTAGAAACTACACAAGTCAAATGGCTAGCTAAGAAGGGTTAGGTACTAGTTCAGGGTGAATATGAAGTTTGAGATATTTCCATTGATTCATCTTCGGGTCAACCATATAAGAGAATATAATATGAATTGATTGATAGCTTGAGTGAATATTTTCAATTAGCTTGCTCAAACACCCGAGCTTCATATCACCTCAAGTACCTACAACACTCATCAAGCACAACTTGGTGGCACCCAAACTAAGTTGGGTCCATCAAGGTTAGTCACAAGAGACTTAGGCACCCAAATGGCCTTTGTGCTAGCACGTGGTGAACAAATCACCTCTCTAGCACAAGTGTCATTTTTGGGCATCTAAACAAATTTGAATTAATTGACAAGTTGAGCTTAGGAGTGTTACCCATGGGACAATCCTTATAGCAAATGTCCCTTTCCTCTACATGAGTAGCATAGGCGGCTCTTGTTGTTGTTAGCCTTCTCTTTTGCATTTTCTTGCTACCTTGTTGATGAGCTTCTTTCTTGATGATGACAAGCCTTCACTTTTCTTGTTTGGACATGATGCAATCTCATGACCCTTCTCATTGCATCCATAGCACTTCCTCTTGTTTATTTCTTGTCTTGCTCTTTGGAAGTGTGACTTGGTCATCCAACCTTGGTGGAACACATAGAACATTGTGTTCCATGTTGGGTGGTACTTGACATGAGCCATCTTCTTCCTCTTTTGGATCTTTGCTCATGCCCCTCCCTTTCTTTCCTCAGATGCAGTCTTTAACATAGTGACCCTCTTTTCTTGCACTTGAAGCAAGTGATGAGAGTCTTCTTTGATTGTTGTTGCACCTTGGTGACTTTGGGGACATGCTGATCTTCTTAGGTGCGACAGCTGCGTGGCAGAATGCGGGTGACTTTGCCGCGATCTGTCCATTTTACTGAAATGCTACATTTTGGACCTTCATGCTTCTTCAAATGTCCCCTTCACTTTGCTTTTGTTGGACTTGTGACCTTTTTGTGTGGGGGCTTCTTTGCATGCATCGGTTGATCCCTTTTCAAGCTTCTTCACCCCATGTCTTCACGGTTATCTTGAGAAGGTTGAGGCATTGCATTTCCTTTAATAGAATCACGTCCTTCTTAGCCTTTCAACCTCTTCCTTGAGCTCTTCATTTTCTTTAGTGATAGAATCATCACAAGTTTCTATAAGTACTTGCTCATTGGAAGGGTTGTCTTGCATTTGTATTGGCTTCTTTTATGTGTCAAGCTCATCATTGGCCATTCCTTTGAGCCTAGCAATCTCCTTTCTCATAGCTTCCATATCAACAAGGTTAGTGGCATAGACATTCAAATCAAGATTAAAGCATTTTTCCACAACCTTGACTAGTGGAGGGAGTAGAGGTGTCCTTTGCATTAGAGATTTGTGAGGTGCTCTCCCTAAGATGACTATGTTGCAACTCAATCTCCTTGTGCTTTTCAACTAAGACACAATACTTATCATTGAGTGCAACATTAGCCTTAGTTGTGAACATGTTCTCTTTGCTCTTCGACCAAAGCCTTGTGCAAAGTCCACCTCACTTCTCTTTAATGCAAGGCTTCCTATTAGCAACCACACAACCTTTCAAGCTTGTCAAGTTGTTCATCTCTAGTTGCTAAATCAGCTTGGGTACTCTCTAAATCCACCATTAGTTGAGAAAGAAAGACTCTAGTTTTTTAGGATCTAGGTTCTTGATGAGTCTAGCATACTCTTCATCATCACTAGATTCATCGTGCTAGAGCTTTCACTAAGATCACTACTAGATATGTCACTGGCGGTGGAGGAGGTTTGGCTTTGATTTTACCTTATCACCCCTTTTGCCATGAGGCACACATGAGATGTGGCATAGAGGTTGTGCCTCTAGGTGAGGTGTGGATTCATCATTTGGCCTCCACCCGATCACAAGCCTCTTCCTTCAAAATGTTAGTCTCCTGAGAACTAGAAAGTAGAAGTACCATGTAAAAATATTGTTCTCACCAACCATTTCATTACCCATCCATTAAGTCATGTGTTGGTGAGGAAGTTAAGACTGTGACATATGATCAATTATGCCCTTTGGGAGAATCGCGAGGCTCATCATGTGTCGGTGAAGTTGAGCACTCCTCAAGTGGTTCCTCCCAATGAGATTTGCTCTCATCCCATTTGGACTTGCCATATCTTTCTTTGAGTGCGGTCCAAATGAGGTGAGCATCATCAAGAAGGTTCACCATCTCCAAAATGATGGCATCTAATACATCTTCACTCAAAGCACTAAATAAAATGTTATGACAGGCATTGTATTTATAGCATTTCACTTCCTCTCTAGATAGATATTTTTAAATCATCACTAAATGAAAATGCTCACATTCTAATCACTCTACATGGGACCAATGGCCTAAAAATATCAGCACGATATGAGACCAAGATGCATAGTTTTGAGCCATCGAAAAGTAAAAGTTCTAGAGATACCTCCTCGCAGCGACATCTTTCTCTCTCAGGCGGTTAAGCACAGGTGTGAAGAGCCAAGCTCCGATACCCACTTGGGACAGGATTGATGTCGCCTAGGAGGCCTAGAGGGGGTGAATGGGCCTATACCTTAAAATCGACACATCAAAACAACGGTAGTCGGTACACAATAGGGCGCGGCCTTTGCCACGTCAAGTCGCTTGCAACATGCCGCGTGAACGGAACCAGCCGGGCGAGGAGACGAGATAGAGGGCCTTACCGGCCGGGCGGCCGCGGCCTTTCAGCCTGCGCTGCGGCGCCCCTTTGCCGCGCAAATGCGGCGACAGCGCACCTGCGCCTTCGGCGCGAGCAGCGCCTCGCTGGCGGACAAACACAAGCTACGCGGGTTTGAAATCTAAGCAACAAAACTTAGGTCGGGTGAATTTCCCAGTTCACGCACACAAATATATCACATATATCCAATAGAAAGTGCTAGGAACTCAACAACAAAGTAGATCGGGACAAACCCAGCTCACAAGAATAATATGCAAGAATGTAAATAGCACGCGTGAGACAGGATTTTTCTGTGGTTTCCACCAAATCACCACACAAAGGCGGGTTCACGTCCACGTTGTTGAGGTATCCACAAAGGATTGGGATTCGCCACACAATTTGTCCCTTCCCTCGTTCTCAAGTCAAGGAGTGAACCCTTGGGATGAGGGAGTGATTTCTTGATTTTTGAGTGAGGGTTACAAACCTCCAAGGCTACCACACCGAAAGTGGCTCAAGAGAGCGCCTAGCCTTCAGTCTAGGAGCAAGCTCAGAGGAAGAACCCTAGGGGTTTCAATGGTAAACGTGAACCAAATGCTCTTTCAAGTTGGGGGAAGTAGTAGATCCGGCCTCCCTGGCGGTTCTTTGCCTTTTCCCTCAAGATTTGATGGTGGAATCAGAAATCTTGGCAGGGAAGGAGGAGCAACAATGGAGGAGTGAGAGAGAGCAAGAAGTGCGTTTCACGAAGCTCTTTGTGGCGAGGTAGGAGATGAAGTGAGCGGATAACCGTTGGCAGGAGGGGGTGGGAATGGTATTTATACCGTGAGGCCCCAACGGTCGGATTAAGTGCGGCAGCCCGCACCTAACCTGTTGTTTGCCGCGCAGCCCGGTTTGCTTGCCTCACCTCACTGCGCCTTGACCTTCTTAGCGCCTTTGGCTGACAAAGTGTAAAAAGTGTCTCGGTATGCAGTTTTGGGTACGTGAGGTGATATTTTTAGGCATTTTGGAGGTTTGAGCATTTAGTTCACATGTAGCCAAAGGTCTAGGATCCCTCTTAATAGTCTGGCATGTCCCTAAACTCAAGATTCAAAACATAAATGAAATTAAACCTCCATGAGTCTAGGTTGCCATCGTTTGCACCGAAGGTTCCATCAACTTTGTACATCATCCTCTATCATCTTTGTCTCATCTCTTCTCTCTCTTAGAGCAAATATATCTTGTGCATGTGACTTGAACCATTTCCACAAAATATGGTTCACCTCCCATGGCTTCAAGTCTCACACTAATAATTTGATCCTCAACACAATATGACTCCTCATAAGCTTGATTAGTTCCTCGACTAAATGCAAGTACTCTCTTCTTCACCTTAGCCATGGTACCTCGATTGACCAGCTTTGCCCTTCGCCTTGCTTAGTACCTCGAAGCCCTTTCCTTGCTATCTTCACCTTATCAAAGATACACTCAAGTCACATCATATCAAGCAACCATTGAATAACTATTTCTTCAATATTATGATCCTTGCTTGATTATCTTCTAGATATGAATGTATATCAATCAAGCTTGGTTTGACTCACATAGAGACATATGGATCAACATCAATATGGTCAAGCCAATTCACGGTTCGCTGTCCTATCCATTTTGGCTGACACTCCAAACACCTTCAATCTTCTATTCATGAAAGCAAGCCATTATAGAGACCCGATCCAAGATCATCAACTCATGTCTCATTTGTCGTTTTGCCAAACATGCTTGCTCTCACATGATGCTATCTTTCAATGGGTCGATTAATCACTGAATTAATAGTAAACCGAGCTATCGAGATATAGGATGGAAAGGGACTTACAAAGTACACGAAGAAGGGTCACCAAGTCGTGTTACAATATCGAGTCCGGCCAACCGAGAAGCTTGGATTAACTATGACATTGTCCCTTACTCCACAAAGCGCACTTGTGCACGGATGAAATCTGGGCTTCAACGCCCTTCTCCTAAGCAAACATCTTCACGAACTCCTACGATACGGTGATCTTCTACCTTGTCGCCGATCTTACCTTCACATGTGCGATATCCAGAAAATAGAGGGTGAGTACAAACGTACTCAGCAAGTCCCAACCGTGGGTTGTAATTATTAAGGGTTTGGGCCCTAGCGAGTCTCTAAAATCGCTCTCGCTAGTTCCCCTTTTATCTCATGTCATCACCGCCATGACACCACTTGTTAGTCATCATCAAAATGTATATCTAATCATAGATGTTCGTCCCTAGCACTTGCCCATTCCAAGGGCGTGGCTATTCGAATAGATTCAATTAATCTCTGCGGAGGTTGTACACTTTTCCCCACACGATAGACACGCCCTTACCAACCGCGACTTGGCTTAGACAGCCTAACGAGATCCGTACCGCTTAGGTGCTACCCTAGGTATATTGGTATAATCTTCACCACGACTTCTCGGGGTTGGAAGGACAACACGCCACCCTAAGATGACGCATCACCCTAGACAATATGGTGATACCAAATCACCCACGACTTCTGAGGTAATACCTAATTACCCAACCTATACCGGCCAACACCACTCTCAATCTCAAATCATCAATATGTGCCTCTAGCACTGCCGCCACCGCCCCAAACACTTCCGTGGAAGACCACTCAAAGATCCACGCCAAACCCACATGGGGCCACTCTCCCCACATCCCGCTCCTAATAGGTCGCTTGCACCGCTCCGTGGCCACCTTGGATCCCAATTATACCTCAACCCAACGGGTGTGAATCAAGCCCCCCATAAACGACGTGTGGCTATGCGTAACATTATACTGGGTAGAAGGTCTATGAACCGGTCCTTAGGAGGCGAGTATCTCTCCTCGGGAACCCTCCGGGGCGATTCCCGACGTGGTATTTAGGCTCTACCGGACTACCACTACTCACCTCTTTTGTTGGTTAGGTTCACTAGGCATTCTTAGGTTTCTCTTGAGTACAATGTATGAGCGTAGATAACGTGGATAGTTACGTCATCCGGTTTGGCTCCTAGCTACGTTATCGGGCTCATACCTCTATTTACTAATCCAATTATTATATCATCATCATCATCATATTATTAAGGTCAGGATTAGGGGTAAGGACTTGCCTGAGAGGTTCTTACGAATCGGCACGGGCGTCGAACGCGTGGATACTCCTAATCGGTCGTCGGAAACTACCTTACGCCCGCGATAAACCCTAGCTTGAACCATAGCACATAAAACAAACATAGAACATTATGGTGGCAATGGGTTAGATGCATAGAGCTAGATTTTAGATGAATTATGGAAGTCGTTTCACGCGAAACGGAGTTAGTATGCATGAGATATGGATTTTATAATATTAATCCCTAATTAAGTCATTAGGGTAATATTATAATATTATTTTATCATGTAATAATGTTGAAACTAATTACATGATAAAATTCTATAAATCAAATGATGAATTTACAAATTTTCTGGAATTTTTCTCATTACAGGAAAGCAGTGTTTATACAACCCTCGGTGTATAATTGCCGTGTGTGTACCTAGCATTTATTCTAGTGTACCGCAGCCGCTAGCCGGAGGTCTTTACGTCCAACTGGCGGGTGGGTCCACTCGGGTACCACGGGCTGACGTGGCGACTTAATGGACCGTGGGTTCGGCCGACGCGGCAAGATGACGGCCGTTGACGTCGTTGCCGCGCGTGTCGGCTCTCCACTGGTCATCCCCGCCGTGAGGGTAGGGGGAATCGGCGTCTCCCACGGGCGTGTTCCGGCCTGTTGGTGCCTCCCAGCGGCCCGGCGTTGGCGTTGGTCGGATTCGGCCAGAGCTCTGCCCGTTTCTCGCCGTTGGGGGCTCTACGGCTCCATGTCGTCACCTCGGTCTGTCGTGGGTGCCCCGGGGGCCCCCCCGTGGTCCCCTTTGTACTGACGGCAGCGGCTCGGGGCGGTAGACGGCGGCGGCGCGGCGCTTCACCATCGCGTCGTCGGCTGCACCGTAGCAACATCGGAGTAGGGAAATAGAAGAGAAGGGATGGGTGAGGCATACCACGCTTCCAATTGCCTCGAAGGCGTCCACGACGGCGACAGGCTCGACCCCCTGCGGCGGCCACGGCGGAGGAGAGATTTGGGGAGAACTCGGATTGCGAGCATAGGAGGGGGAGATAGGAGGGGAGAGCGAGCACCTGCGTGTTCCTCGGTCCACTACGAGCTTCGGCTGCTGGGGGCGGGTCGGATGCGGCCGCCGGGCGTGGCTATTTATGGCCGCGCCGCGGCGGGGTTCCACCGGCGAGATATTTTCCTCGCTCCTCTCGTCTTTTCACGTGGCGGTCGGTCTTGTGCTCGTGGGCGAGGGTTGGTGCCGCCGGTAGGGGCGCGTCGTGTTCTTCTCGGCGTGGTCCTCGTGCTCGCCTCGGTGAGCTGGCCGGTCGTCGGGTTCACGTCGACTAATGGCGGTGGTCGTCCGTCATGGCGACACCGCGGTCGTGGCGGCGCGTGCGTGTCTTGTCCCGGTCCCGTGGCGCATGGATGGATCGCGGGCGTCGTGCAGCGTGGTTTGCGCGGCGTCACGATCGGTGGCGTCACCTCGCCGTCGCGGTCCCATCACGGCGTCGACGGCTGGCCGTGGCATCCGTGCTTCTCTGTCGCGGGTTGGCGCTCTACGGCGTGCGGCGGGAATCGATGTGGCGACTCCGCGGCGCCCACGTGCTCGTCATCCGTTTCCCGACACCGCGGCGGGTAGGCGGCGATGCGGCGCTGTGGGCGTGGTCACCGTCTCCGGGAGGAAGACGCGAAATACCGCCGCCCCACGTGCTGCGAGTGTGAGGAGGGGACGGGCCGGGTGTCCGGTGGTCGGGCCGGGCCGGCCCGATCGCGTGAGGGAGAGGGAGGAGGAAAGGAGGCCCGGGCCGGGCCGGAAGGGAAGGAAAGGAGGGAGGGTTTAGGCCCGTGAGCTCTTTTCTCTTTATTCTCTTTTCCATCCTTCCTTTTTTCCTATTCCTTATTCTTTCTCTTCCACTTCTTTTTATGTGTGTATACATATATATTGTAAATATTTATACAAGTACTCATAGATATCCTCATGACTTGTATTTCATGAAAATATTTATTTAATTGTACTCATATAAATATTCACATATATAGGTGCCCACACTTTTATTCCCCAATTTTATCATTTCATGTGTAACATTTATATTATAAATATTTCTACAAGCACACCTATATTCTCGTAATTTCTATTGTCGAGAATAATTAATTATTGTGCTTATAAAAAAATATTTCATATATTTAGTACACACACTTTTAGCGGTATTTAATTCCCGAGAGAAAATTAACCAAATCATTTCTCATGCGATATTCTTCCATAAAAAAAAATCTAGGGCTTACCTTGCATCCTTTAGACCATAAAGCTCTTCAAGCAACAAACAAGAAGGAACCTAATTTTCTATATGATGACATGCGGGGTTTTTCGAAAACGGGGGTTTCGGTTTAGCGGAATTAAATCAAGTTTTAGTTGTAATTATAAAAAGTTCAAATTTTTAGTGATTTTTAAAATGATGCAAAAAACACGGGTGTTACAAAGAACACACCAAGTTTCTTCCTCTCATTTGCCTCTTCCCTTTGCATGTCAAAGGTGAGCAATCTCCCAAGCACATCATTAGGAGTGAAGTACTCAAATCTTTTCTTGTCTCTTATCAAAGTGACTACGGTCTCATTTCTAGGTGCATAGGCTTCAAGCATGACCTTCACCACCTTGTGATCATCAAGCTCTTCATCTCCATATCCTCTAATCTTTCCAACTAGAACCATCAACCGGTCAAACATCTCTTGGGCACCTTCCCCTTCAACTATCACAAACCGATTGAGCTTAGCCTTTAACAAGTCAATCTTTGCCTTTCTTACTTTATCAACACCTTCATGTGCAAGAACCAAAGTGTCCCAAATCTTCTTTGCCACATTCACATTCATCACCCTATTGTACTCATTTCCATCTAGAGCACTTAGGAGGATGCTTGTAGCTTGGCCATTGAGGTGGGCTGCTATCATCTCTTCATTAGTGGGTGACTTGGGGTTCACCGGAGGCTCATATCCACTGCACACAAAATCCCAAAGACCGGGGTGAATGCCATTAAGATAGGCACTCATCACATGCTTCCACTTGGCATAGTTTGTCCCATCAAAGTGAGGCAACTTCCCCGCGGGAACATTGATGAATGACTTCCTTTCATGGTTAGAGAAAAGAGAGTTATAGTTAAAGGATATGGCGGCAAATTTGTTGTTGTTGTTGCTGGCCTCATCCTTCTTCTTCTCATTCTTCTTGCTCTTTGGCACATAGGACTCATCATCATCCCCGTCATCGGAACTACTTGATAGCTCACTTGATTGAGCATCAAGTTCCGCCATTTTCTTGCTTCTTTCTTCTCTTCTCTTGAATCTTTCTTCTCTTATTCTTTTTTCTTTCATCTCTTCTTTTGAGCTTCTCAATGAGCTGCATGCTTGCATCTTCTTCTTGCTTCTTGGCTTTCTCACGCTCGGCTTTTCTTGCTTCCTTGGCGACTTTCTTCTCTTTTCTTTGTCTCCTTGCTTCTCTTCTCTCCGGATCGGTGGTTCCGGAGAAAGAGGATGAAGAAGACAGCTTCGTTCTTGAAAACAAGGGCTTGGCGTGGATGCCTTCGGCTCGCCTTGATTCCGAACCACCTCCGGTATCCATACTTCACGCGGTGAAGCGCCATCGAAGTAAACTAGCTCGATACCACTTGTAGGATCGGCCGGACACCTAGAGGGGGGGTGAATAGGCCTGTTTCAAAAATCAACTCGAAACACTGTCAGATCACCGAGCGGCACTGCCGCTTGAATCAAGCGGCACCACCGCTCCCACTAAGCGCTCCACTAAGCGGCACGCTCCTCTGGCACAAGGTTAGGTCACAGTTCAAAAATCTATCCAATGAAAAGTAGATCGAGTGATTTTCCTTGGTTCCCGGACTGTATAGACTGCAGATCGAGACCTGGAACAAGCAGATCGAGGGTATAGAGATAGATCGGTCTCAAACCCTAAATCCTCTCAACAACAACAATATATATGCAAGGTAAGGTAAAACAAGCACACGGTGACACGGTGATTTATCCCGTGGTTTAGCTCGCCACCAAGGCTTGCCTAAGTCCACGTTGTTGAGGTTCCACAAAGGAATGAGCTCACCACAAAGGTTTGCCTCTTTGCCTCGTTCACAAGTCTAGGAACCGAATCCTAGAGATGTGGGGTGATGTATTAGATGCAAGAGGGTTTTACAAACCTCCCTAGGCTGCCACACAAGTTGGCAAGCTCAAGGGCGACGCACTAGCCGGCTAGGAGCAAGCTCCAAGAGTAAAGAACCAAAACCGCCGGCCAAAGTGCGAACCAAGTGCCTCTAGAACGATGAAGATTAGTGGGGCTCCCTTCCAATCGAAGTTTGCAGCCCTCACACTCAAGAATCGATGGTGGAATCGATGGATTTGCTTGAGGGAGTGAGGAGCTTCAATGGAGGAGAGAGAGCTGAGCACTTGGGACCTTTCTGTCGAGAATGAGCGAGAGAGAAGAAAGGTTACCGTTGGGGGTAGAAAAGGAAAGTATAAATACCTCCCCTTCCAATGGTCAGGACACGAGCGGCACCGCCGCTCACCTTGAGCGGCACCGCCGCTCAGACTTAGTCAACTGAGGTGTAGAAAGAATTTGAATGGTTGACTAAGTTTGGAGCTGGAGGTTATGTAGTGTGAAAATGAGCACTTGGTTGCACGCTTCGGCACAGTGATTCTAATCCCTCTTAATAGTACGGCGTGTCCTATACTCAAATTCAAAATGTAAAATGAATATAAACCTCCTTTCTTGAAGTACCAACAAAGAAATTGAATCGGGGTACTCCTCCTTTAGGTTTGCAATGTCCTCTTTTGCTTATTGCACGCTTGTCAACTCGATAAATCTCATTAGTCCTCTATTTAGATTGTCATCAACGCCAAAACCCACATTAGAGGTTGATTGCACTTACAGTACTAGAGATCGTCGATGTAGCCAATGACGAAGTAGAGGCAGTGTCACACGTGTCCGTCCCTGTTGCTGCATCATCGAGTGACGCAACAAAGGAAGGGTCATAGGACAACTGCCCTGAAGTTGAACTTGACGTGGTGGCCGTCGTCGAGGGTGAAGTAGGCAGGGAGCCAGCGCCAGACCATTGCGACGAAGCATGTCGGTGGTGACGTCATTAAGATGGGCATCATGCCGAAGATGGAGGTGCCCAAGTCGGACTCGCTTGGCGATGGGCGATGTGTGTTGGAGTTAGGATGTAGAGCAACGTGGATGCTGTCAACGCGGTTGAGGAGATGGTTGATGTTGTCGAAGGAGACCACCGTTGCCGCCGCAATGGGGCGCTATAGTGGCCAAGGGTGGCCTAGGAGGATGCTCATGGGCACCCCATTGTGTTGTCCCCATGACAGTGGGAGGAGCGTGCCTAACGCCAAAAGTTCCATGTTGGTTGTGCCCCTCGAGGTAGAACTAACCTATTCCATGCCACGCAATAGATAGCAGTGTTATACGTTGTGCTCTCCTAATAGGAGGAGCCACAATAGGGCGAGGACGTTCGCTGAGATGTGTCATGGCTTAACATTGGTGGAGGTGATCCGATGTCTATTGAAGTAATATCTGAGCTCTATTGAAGTGGTATTTGAGCTCCATGGTGGCGAAGATTGATGTCAGACGTCCGAGGCTAGGCAGCCATGGTGTACCCAACACGATGTCAATGTTGGTGCCAATGTCGACGAGGACGGTGATGTTGAGGTGCTCCTGGAGTTTGATGCACCACCCATGTGCGGTTGACCGCGAAGCGCTAATCATCATGAGGAGACTGCAGTCGGCGTCGTCCGTGTTGATGAGCTTGATGTTGAGGTTGTTCTTGCGTTTGTAGTTGTGGGTGTGGGGGTTGTTGTAGGCGTTGTAAATGCGTATATGTTGTTGCTCACCTAGTGGATCACATCGAGTTGGCCGATTGAAGTTCACGGTGATGCAGTGTCCAATGTGCTTCATGTCTGTTGATAGGTTGATCCTTGTCAGGTGCATGTATCGTAGTTTTGTTGTATTTATTGGATGGAAAATGATAATACCTGATTGTCATGTCGTTGATGGGGTCTTGCCTTTTGAAGAACTTGCAGTAGTTGAGCCACCATAGTGGGTCTGTTGTGCCTCCAATAATGGCGGGAAATAGGTTGTTGTATTGTTGTTGATGTGGATGTGGAACTAGCGGTTGTTGTCAAAGGTAGGAGCCAATGGCATTTCTGGCGCAAGCATCTAATGTGCTTCGTTTTCGAGGATGGATTTGTCGGCGGTGGTCATGGCTCACTTGGTGTGTGTGTGTTAGGATTGATGGTGTCACCCTTGATTGCTACAGAAGTTCCATCTAAAGGCCCTTTAAGCACATCCAATTTTGCCAATTGATTGATAATATTGTGGGCGTCTAGGTTCTCCTTAGAACATGTTGGTAAGTGATAGGTTGGTGGGGCGGGTGGTGCTGTAGCTAGTCACTTGGTTACTGCAAGGTGTTGTTGGTGGCCGGGGGTGCAGCTGCGCAATAGCAGGCTGCTGCTGCTGTTGGCTGTGGTAGGAGTCCCCAACTTGGTGATGATCGGAGAATACCCGTTGTCGCTGATTTTATTCGGGCATGGCAGCAAGGGCAGTTGCAGTGTTGATAATAGCGTGAACAACTTGTTCGACACCTCCTTGATGATCGATCTCCGTGGTTCTAGATGAGTGGATTCCTTCCATCATGGTGTTGACAAAGGATTTGTCAGTGACGATCATAACTTGTTGTGTCTCCGCAGCAAAGTTGTCGTTGTTCCCAATCTCGACGGCTTAGATTAGAAAAATTGGTCCCATGGAGATCCAATTCGGACTGGGTTGCAGTTATAAGCTCATTGAATTCTCCTTTCCATTTAACAATCTTAACTCTCTAACTTAACCAACTCTTTTCTTTTTATTATAAAAAAAACCAACTCTTTCCAAACTCAACTAGGACTTAATGTGGAAAATAAATAACAAAACGACGACAATAGGAATGGCGGCCCTTCCACCTTCTCAAGCGTGCCCCTTAGAGCGAGGCGTTGGGCCACCTGTCATGCCTCCTCCTTGCCAGCACACAAGCCGGGGGGGGGGGTGGGGGGGTAGGGTATGTGACAACTAGCTTTAACTATTTTTATATAAAAATATGGGATTTGCTATAACCTAAACGCCTGGGTTTTTAGCTATAGCCTAGGCTACGGATCTCCATCATTAGATCTACATTCAATGTCCACAAGTGATAATCACAAATCACAAAATCACAAATGATAAACCGCAAGAAATAAATTTTTTTCTATGTGAAAGGATTAAAAAAACAGAATTGTCATCAGGCAACACGCACTGCACTATAACCCCACCCCCTCGGCTCGCTCTCGTTCCGCTGGCCACTTGCATTAATGTGGCCACCAACAAGCCGGAAACTCTCGATCGATCGCGTATGCACTTGTCGTCACTTGATCAGGCAACACGCACCAACGCAGATCGGATATGGTGTACGCATATCGGTCGAAGCCGTCGCCTGGGCTTCCCAGGCGACTAGAATATAGAAAACATGTAAAAATATATTTTTTTTTGATAGTAACAACGGGGGGTCATGCCCCACCTGATTTTCATTATTATTGTGGATGGTTCATACATACACCGCGTGGGCGGTGTTTGATTACATATGGGTGAGGGGAGGTAGGGGGAGGGAATGTACACATATTTACAGACAGGTGGTTACAGCAACTATCAGAGAGCATTCGATCATGCTCTGGGAGGTGTAAAAATATTATTGTTTGTAGTATGTAATTCATTTTTTTTTTCAGAAGCATACTTAGTACGTGCTTCGTACGTAATTATAATATTATTAGATAGATCATTGGATCGTTTTTTATAATAAATTTAATTGGAGATACAAATATTTTCTATGTATTAAACTTGCAGCATGCAAATAATAATAAAATTAATAAGACACGGTTATTTATGGACTCGGAGGGGTTAAGTTCAAAGTCAAATGGCGTGACATGTATTGACAGTGACGGAATAGTTGGAAAGGGTTGCAGCAACTCGCTACTTAAACGCAGTGAGGGCTCGCTCCTGGTCGATCACTGGTAGTCGAAGTAACATAGAATAGCAATGTCGACGGCCATGACCTTACGACTGCCATTGCTGCTGCTAGCCGCAGCAGCATTATTCACGATCAAGGATGCTTGCGCTGCTGCTCCCGAGGCCCTCCCAGGCTGCCAGGACAGCTGCGGCGGCACTGCCATCCGATACCCGTTCGGCATCGGCGCCAGTTGCTTCCGCCCGGGATTCGAGATCATCTGCGACGGCGGCACGACGCCGGTGTTCAACGGCACCACGAGGCCGGTCCCGGTGAGCAACATCTCCATCAGCACGGCGGAGGCGCTCGTGATGCTGCCCGTCGCTTGGCAGTGCTACAACTCCTCCGACGTGGTGGAGGACATCGATTACGGCGACGTGGAGTTCAACAGGTACGGCGTGTACCGTATCTCCAACGCCCGGAACCAGGTCGTCGTCGTCGGCTGCAACTCCGTGGGCTACACCGAGAGCCAGCGGAGCGAGGGCAGCGACTACTCGTACGCGTACTTCACCGGCTGCATGTGCTACTGCAACGACTCCAGGAGCGCCGTGGACGCCGACGGCGTGTGCTCCGGCGTCGGGTGCTGCCACGTCGACTTCCCGGCGGGCATCACCAACAACTACATGACGTTCCAATACCATACCCATGAGGCTAGGCTAGATTTCGCCCCATGCGACTACGCCTTCTTCGTGGACAGGAACAACTACACCTTCCACACCACAGACCTCAAGATGGATCGCAACAGGACGATGCCGGTGTGGCTGGACTGGGGCATCAGGGACAACGACCTGACGTGTGTGGAGGCCAAGAAGGGGCAGGGGCACGACTATGCCTGCACCAGCTCCAACAGTGAGTGTTACAACTCTTCCAATGGACCTGGCTATATCTGCAACTGTAGCAAGGGCTACGATGGTAATCCATATCTTACAAATGGTTGTAGTGGTAAGTGCATGCCCAAATACAGCTAGCTACTGTATACTCTGTTCATTCTGAATTACAAGACGTTCTGATTTTTCTAGAACTATATATATCTAGACATATTATATCTAAGTGTACAGTAAAACTATATATCTATAAAACCTAAAACGTCTTATAATTTGAAACGACATAGGGAGTAGCATATATAGAGTAGAGTAACGAAAGAGTATACAATATATATGTTGGAAACCATCTAGCTATTAAGTGATGAAAAGGTTTAGACCACTTCAAATGAACTTTTGAGCATAGCTAGAAGTTCTGTAATATTAATTATTCAAAAAAAAATAATGCCAAAGAAGTTTTGCTATGTAGCATATGTATCATAATTTTTTAGCGTCAATCTTTCTTATATATTGTCATTTTCTTCCTAATTAATATTCTCCTTTTCTTCAATCGTTTTTTGTTTGTATTCACTGTCAATTGTTTTCATATCTCACGAATAAATGATGTCAAGTTAAATTAAGTGGTCAAGGCAATCAAAAAGTTGAAAGTTTACAAAAAAAAAAAAAAAAAAAAAAAGAATACTACGTTCATGGTCAAAAACTCAAAACCATCTTAAAGTAGTGAATTGTATTAAAAAAAATATGTTGGATGATCAAACCCATATTGAAGTTATGAATTTTGTGAAACAAATTTGGTGTTATTATATTATCGAAAGCCATCTTATATTTAGATTTTTTTTATCAGAAACACTATTTAGTGCTCGATAGAAGATAAAACACATCTTCATGTGTTTATTAATGTTAGTAGCTTATTTAAGAATTCATTATAGGGAATGTTATTGATTTTTTTCCTAATTAATTACTTAAAAATAAACCTCATATCAGAATACTCTCTACTTTAATTTTATATAATTATTACATGCCTTTGTTTCACATTTTATCAGTTATATTATTCATGGAGTAGTCTTTACTTAATGTATATATATACCTGATGGAGATAATGGTTGATGCATCGTCATACAGATATCAATGAATGCGAACATCCGGGACGATACCCATGTTTCGGCCATTGTGGGAACATGGAAGGTTCATATGAATGCACATGCCCAAGTGGTTCCCACAGTGGTGATCCTTTCAAAGAACCCTGCAGCTCCAATTTTCCACTACCAGCACAAATTTCCATAGGTACATATACTCACATCCTTACCGGTTCTTGATATGCTAGGTATACGGGTGTAAATTTTAGAATTACATGGTATTGATATATTATAGAGATACGTTCCTTTCAAAGACGGAGAAGAGCATGTATAGATCTGTCAACGAACTAGACAAATAATTGATATAGGAAAAGGAGCAACTTTTTTCATTGGAGATATAATAATAATGAAGGTGCAGTAGGTGCAAATAGGTATGAATATTGGAAAATATCTTAGTGTGTCACTTACACTTGTTCCATGGGTGTCAGTTTAACCTAACGCCCATGATTAAACATGAAGGGGGTTTTTTTTTTTTTTTTTGACAACATAAACATGAAGGTTTGGTGAGTACTTTGCAAGTGAACCCTTAACCATATATACCCTCTTATATTAATGTTGTGACATTTTTGTGCCTTTGTTCATCTTACAAACCCTAGTTTCTATAGAACAATGGCAATTACTTACTTTTACTTACAAATATGGTGTCCCTAAATAATGCAATAACATATAGCTCATATAAGTTTGTTTGGTATTAAACCGTTAACTTCATAACAAAATGTGGGCACATTGTTACACTAAAGGGGAAAGGAAGGAAACCCTTGGACATGAGTGAGCTTAACACCACAAATTTTAGCTTGGCAAGGTTTAATTAAGAACCTTTTTATTCCATAACCAACTTCCACTAGCCCATTTGAGCATCTTTTTACAATCTAAGTATATTTTAACCCCATCCATGTGAATTATATTTCAAAAATTAAAGATGTTCATTATATATTGGACTTGTCTGTTTAGATTGAGCTTCTCTTTGTTTTATGTAGGTGTAGTAGGTGTTCTTTTCATCATAGCAGTTCCTGTGTTGGTCGCACTTATTCTCAAAGAGAAAAGAAGGATGAAAGAATTTTTTGAAAAGAATGGGGGCCCTACACTAGAGAAAGTAAACAACATTAAGCTATATAGGAAGGAGGATCTGAAGCCAATTTTTAAAAGTATCAATCTTATCGGACAAGGTGGTTTTGGAGAAGTCTATAAGGGGCATCTTGGTAATAATAATCAACTAGTTGCAGTTAAAAAGCCCAAGAGTGCTGCAGTGAAGAGGCCTGGTGGTGATTTCTTGGCACAAAATGACCAATTCACAAACGAGGTCGTCATTCAATCTCGAATCATTCATAAGAACATTGTCAAGCTCATAGGTTGTTGCCTTGAAGTTGATATGCCAATTTTGGTCTATGAGTTCGTGTCCAAAGGTAGTCTTGATGACATACTACATGGCAGCAGCACTACGCCTCTCCGTTTGGATCAACGTCTAGATATTGCTGCACAATCAGCAGATGGTCTAGCTTATATGCATTCAAAGACTACTACATCAATTCTGCATGGTGATGTTAAACCAGCTAATATACTTTTGGATGAGAACTTTGTACCAAAGATCTCTGACTTTGGCATATCTAGGCTAATCGCCATAGATAAACAACACACCAATTATGTTATTGGGGACTTGAGCTATATGGATCCAGAATATCTTCGGTCTGGCATATTAACCAATAAAAGTGATGTCTATAGCTTTGGAGTTGTGCTCTTAGAACTCATTACAAGGAAGAAGGCCTCAGCTTCTGACAATAATGGCCTACTCAAGAATTTTCTTGATGCTTACACAAAGGAAAATAGATTGATCACTGAGCTAGTTGATGTGGAAATTGCAACATCAGAAAATATTGAGCTTATTGATGGTATGGCAGGAATGATTGTGCAATGCCTAAATCTTGACATTGATAAAAGACCTGAGATGACCGATGGAGCAGAGCGCCTTCAATACATGGCAAAGAGAACTCGAGGTTAAATAAAAATAAATGTGGTTTGCTGGTAATGAGTTGTTATATTACAGTTTGGAATCCTACTTTATAGACAATAAATCAAGTAGTCTTGTAAGATATATGGGATGATTTCTTAGAGATGTTTCTATTAAGCCGAAGTGTGTGCATACATGTGTGTGTCCTTCATAGTGTTGTAACTCATGTAGTATTTATGTGAAGTTTATTTGTTTGTGACACTTTGTTTCTTTGTTGTTTATCCTAAGTATATGGGAGATCGATCTGCCTCATTTCCTTTTGCATCCTCTCTCAATTTCTTTTCAAAGCTGACCCATGGTCTTTTAAATTCTTCCTACTACTGACATGTGGGATACCCGTAGATGAGAAGATAGGATCAGGTTCCATTTTTGATGAATGTAGGATGAACTATCCAAATTTTTACCCTGATTCAATCAGGTTATCGTCATCTGACCGACCCAGCTTAAGCAAATTAATCTTGGTAGTCCCGATGTACATGTGGGGACAAACCTACAGACAACGCACATATCGATTGCACAAATTACAGTAATATAATTTTTTTTCTCAAATACGCAAAAGATTTGCGTATCTTTGTATTTAAGAAGAAGAGTTTTTACACCGCGCACTGGCGCGTTTTGGGAGGGTAAGATTTACAATAGGCACTGCCTCCCATGTCATTTTACACATGGCGATTACTCGCTTGCTAAATCTCCTAGGTGGCGCGCCCCTCCCTCTATCCATAGGTCGGCGATCTGCTTAATCTTGGCGAGGAATTGCGCGCTAGTGGCCGCTTCGTTCCGGAAGAATCTCGTGTTTCTCTCTTTTCAAAGCTCCCATGCCACCAGGGTGAAGAGGGTGTCTGCGCCCTTCCTCTTCTCTCCGTGTACAGTAATATAATCGTCACATTATATTGATACATGTGATATATAGCAACATTTTCTTGGTCACACAACTCTAAATCAAAACTCTCTGGTGTAACCCAGACGGAGTATGTGAATTATCACTGTGTTTCACTTAGGTTGAGAACCCCATATTACGAATTATCATTCAAGTAACTGGCGAGCGCCGTAGCCCAATGACACCACCATCATTAGTCGATCTTGATGACCTCGAATTATTCATCTACTTTGTCGGCTCCAACGGGATAACATGGCATGCAGGCAATGTCCCATATACCAGCAAAATTACTTGATGGCAGTTGTATATAAATAAAGAAAATAGTTTAAGGTGTTTGCTAGCAAGGTATAACTGTAGTATAAGGGGTGTTGTTAAAAAATGTACAAGGGAAGGTACAATTACATAAATGAGCATTTGACATAAATAAATAAATAAATCTATACCTAATAATAAAACACGAAAATTTCTACCAATCTGTCATATTTTCTCTATTAGTCCCTAAAAGACTTTTGGACGGGACTTTTTTTAAAAGTCTCTTACTAAAAAAAAGTTTAGGTGTTGTTTGGTTGTTAGGAACTAAACTTTCTTTAGTCCTAGGAACTAATAAAAAAATCCCTCTAAGAGAGTCTTTTAGGGACTAATAGAGGAAAAAGTCACAAAAAGTCCCTCCTATTTGGTTTGATAGGGACTAAAAATAGGACTAAAAAGTTCCTAAACCAAAGAGGCCCTTACTCCCTAGGAACCAAACAACACCTAAGCATGTCAGGTATTGTCATGATCCGAGAATTGGGCCAGCCGAGTGGCTAATTGGGCCAAACGCGCCGACGGCGCCGGCCCGGGGAGGGGCCAAGGGCGCGCGCCCGCGAGGGAGGCCGGCCCCTGCCGCCACCGCTTTCCCTCTCCCGCACGACTCCGAGTTTGCTTCGCCTTCAAGTTAGGATTATCTTAGGTAATTTTTGGTGTGCAAGGGGCTATCTCATCTATAAGGGAGACCCTTATTAGGAAATAATAAAATAGGAATTGCTTGTAAAAGGTATTCCAGTCGTATAAGGAAACCTTATAAAGATTGCTTAGATTACAAGTCCCACTAGTCGGGCTATATAAGCAAGAGGCATGTAATCTCTAGGGGACAAGCAAGAAAATAAAAATATATCTTAGCCTTCAGCTCCGGTCCGCGCCGTTGCCTCCACGCCCGCGCCCCGCCGCCCCCCGCCGCCGCCGCCTCCAAGGCCGGCGCGGCTGCCGCCACCACGCCACCGCCGCCATCGTCATCCCCATCCTCCTCCTCTCCTCCCAATTCCCCAACTCACGTGTCAATTCCGGCCCAATCTAGCGGAATCGGCGGCCCCAGTATCCGAGAGACGGGGCGATTCCCACCACCCATGGCTTCGGGATGAAGGAATTCAACGCGGCGGCGCTCGCTCCTCGGCGACAATCGTGCGCTCGCATCTCGGGCGCTTCGGCGACATCGAGACTTCGCCTACGCCGGATGGAGTGCGTCTACATCACGTCAAGGACCACTGCACGTCACGGCGACTACTGCCGGAGGACAGCCAGTATTTTGCCCGCCGCCCGGCCGGCATAGGGCCGGCCGCCCCCTTACGGCCGCCCGTCCCCCCCACCCCCACGGATCCCGTCGACGGCTCCGACCACGCTATCCTCGGTGGAGGAAGATGATGGCGTTCTTTGGTGGCGCTCCGGCCGTCATCGGCGTCACCCTCAAACGACACCGCGGCACCGGCTGCCTCCTCCTCTCCCGCCGACACACGCAACCGTGCGGGGCGCTGTCGAGCCCCCACTTTAATGGGTCCTTAACCTTACGTATTAGTGCCAGGATCACGCGCTAATACGTTGCTAAAACAAGAGTGGACACAGATTTATTTAAAAAAGTGCCGGAGCTTTATTGATAGGATAAATAGGTCTTATATAAGTGGCCCGAGGGTCACAATCTTATTACACAACGGTAGGTGGGCATAGGGTGCTATGACACTTTATTTATCAGAGTCTGCTACAGCGTTTAGTGGTCCTAGTCTACCACACCCACAAGCATACTTGAGCGTAGGTCGAAACTCTAGTATCAACATCATAGTCCTAGCAAAGCCGAAAACATCACATCTAATCCTCCTGCGGGAAATCCTCACGATCATCGTAGCCGAAGTCCTCCTCTAAGCCGTAGTCTGAAAAATCAACGGGTGAGTACAAAGGTACTTAGCAAGTCCAAACCTGGGGTTTGGTGGTTATTAAGGGTTTGGGCCCTAGCAGGGTCTCTAAAACTGCCCTTACTAGTTCCCGATCAGGTTTTGTGGTCGTCGCTTCACCGGGCACAAGCGTTTAGTATCAACGAGATTAAACTAATCATAGATGATCCGTCCTAGCGGTTGCCCATTCCAAGGACGTGGCTATTTGAATAGATTTAAATAACTCTGCAGAGGGTGTACAATTTCCCCACACGATGGACCTACTCTCCTCGTGATCAGCGGGCAAGAATAGTCCAACAAGATCCCGTACCCGCCTGGCAGCCATCCTAGGTTTCCATATAGTTCCCACCACGGTTTCTCAGGGATTGGAAGGATGACGCATCATCCTAGACAATACGGTGATACCAAATCACCCGCAGCTTTACAGGTAATACCTAATTACCCAACCTATACTGTCAACACAAACCCAATCATAATCATCAATATGTGCCTCTAGCATGCGCCATCATAGCGCCCACACACTTACGTGGAAGATCACTCAGCATCCACGCCAACCGGACCATGGGGCCACTCTCCCCACGTCTGCTCCTGATAGACCGCTTGCCTTCACCGGCCTCCTAGGTTAGAAACTATACTTTGACCTAACGGGGTGTGAGATCGGCTTCGTCCCATCTCGACGTGTGGGCATGCGAATATCGTACTAGGGGATGGTCTATGAACCGGTCCTTAGGGAAGGCGAGCATCTCTCCGCGGGATTCATCCCCGATTGTGACAAGTCTACCTCCATGTAGACTATCACCACTCACCTTTTTGTTGGATGGTTCACATTATTAATTAGGTTATATTGATCTCACTTAGTCATATTATAGCATCATGCATCATATCATTCACATAGCAATATAAACCATAATTATCATCTCATAAGGTTGGATTAATTAAGTCAACATTATTAAGGGGGGTAAGGACTTGCCTTGGTTACCGTTGTCGTCAGGCTCGGACGTAGTCGGGATCGTCTAGTTCTGGTGGAGGTCTTCGTCGGCTACTCTCGCGTCGGCGGTGATTACACAAAATTAATAGGGCAATTGAATAGCGACAAAATGAACCATGTGATAATATATAAAACCAGTGGTAATGGATAAAGCTCGAATTTAGAAAAATAACAGAAGTGGTTTGACCCAATTTGGAGTTACGGTTCGGAAGTTATGATTTTTCGAAGTTTAATTCCAGTTAATAAACATGGTGGGATTTTTATGTCATTATTTTATTAATGTAAAAATGTAATAAAAATCATGACAATTATCTCCACATGATCTAGTTTATTAACATATTTTTCTCGAATTTTTAAGGTCCGGATTGGTACTTATAGCATTAGGGGTACACAATCTCGGGTAGACCTAGCATTTTCCCTTCGTTTTCTCTGCTGCAGCCGCCTACGAGGGGGGCCGACCGGTGGGCCGGCCCACGTGGGCCATAACAGAGGGAAGAACGGCGGCGTGATGGGAGGGGCACGCGTGGCGGCCGCTGATTGGCTCCGGGTTACGGCGCGTGGCGGCGGGTGATGGCGTCGTGGCGCCGCCCGTCCGTCGCTCCGGCGGCGAGCCGCGGCGTTTGGCGGAATGGCCTTCCCGCCCACGCGGCTCGCCGCGAGGGGTCCCTTGGACTCCCCGCTGCCCCGGCGTGATGGTGGGTGTCGGGGCGGCGGTGGGGGCTCCCACCTCGGCGGCGGCGTGAGTGGCGGTCGTCGGCGACGACGGCGCTCAACCTTTGCTACGTTACACAATGTAGGCCAATAAGGTGGGAAGAAGAGAGTAGAGGAGGGAAATAGAAGACTCAGCGGGGCCCAATTACCTTTGCCCGGCGACCAATCGCCGGCGTTCCTCGAACCCTGGCTCGGCGGCGGCGGGGGTGGATTTGGGGAAACTCCGTCTAGGCGGGAGAGGAAGAAGGGGGGAGAGGAGTTGGGCGCGAGCACGGTGTGTTCTAGCTCCCGGTGGAGCTCCTCGGTGCTCGGCGGGGGATGGAGGGCCGGACGGGGCTATTTATAGCCTCGCCGCGGCGGCCTCTCCGGCGAGATCTTTCTCCGTCCCCCGGATATTTTCCGGCCGTGGATCAAGGCGCGTGGGCTTGCCGGCTTTGGCGGTCGTCGTGATGCGGTTAAAGGTGCTCGGCGAGCTTGGCGTGTCGCGGTCACATCACGGCGGCCGACATCGTCGGCGAGCTCCCGTCCCCGCCGTGCGCCGCGGGCGCCCGGCGGGCAGCTCACCGTCGTTTAATGACCGAGCCGCGTGCGTTCTTTGTATCTTGGTCGTCGTGCATCTTGTGGTGCGGCGGGGCTCGCCGGCGGCGTGAGTGGCTCGCCATGCGGCGGCCGTCGCCGGCTTTGTGCGCCTCGGACGCGTGGTGCCGAGCGGTTGCTCGCGCTTGTCGTCGTGCTTAAGTGTCCGTGCTCCACTTGCTCCTTGGTCTTCTCCTCTCTGGCGGTGGTACGGCGGGGGGGCCGGGGCCGGCGGGGGCGTGCCGGGTCGGCGCCGACGTCGCGTCGAGGAGGAAGAAGGAGCGGGTCCCGCGTCGGTGATAGAGAGGAGGAGGAAAGAAAGGTGGGCCGCGCGGCTGGTCTTTGTTGGGCCGGCCCACTTGGGAAAGAAAGGGAGAAAGGAGGGAAGGAGAGAAGGGAATGGGCCGGGCTGGTTTCTCTTCTCCTTTCTTCTTCTTTTTCTTTTTCTCTTTTCTTTCTTTTTTCTCTCTTATTTTCTTACTCTTCTATTCTTTTGGTAAATGTAACTCCACTTTAGGTCTTGCCAAAATTCATGGAATAAATTTGAGGTGTCAAAATAAATGGAGACTTCCAGAGTGTTGGGTTAAAACACGATTATCGAAAAAGTTCAAATTCTTGGCGAATTTTAAAACGGGTCAAAAATTCGGGGTGTTACAAACCTACCCCCCTTAAAGAGAATTTCGTCCTCGAAATTCGCACTGTTCCTCGAACAGGTATGGGAATTCCTTTTTCAAACTTTCTTCTCTTTCCCAAGTTGCTTCTGCTTCTGTGTGGTTGCTCCATTGGACTCGGCAAAATCTAACTGCCGTCCTTCGTGTTTGTCTCACTGCCACGTCTAAGATTCTGATTGGTCTTTCTTGATACTGTAGGTCTGGCTGGAGGTCTACTGTCTCTAGTGGAGTCTGTTCCTCAGGGACTCGCAAACACGTCTTCAGCTACGATACGTGGAATACATTGTGGACTTCTTCCAATTCTGGGGGTAGCTGTAGGCGATATGCTACTTTTCCGATTCTCTCTATGATTTCAAACGGTCCGATGTACCTTGGGGCTAGTTTTCCCTTTACTTGGAATCGTCTGGTTCCCCGCTGGGGTGACACCTTTAGGTAGACGTGGTCCCCTACTTGAAATTCTAACTCTTTTCTCCTACGGTCGGCATAGCTCTTCTGTCGGCTCTGTGCTGCTTTCAGGTTCTCGCGGATCATGGCTACCTTGTCTTCTGCTTCTTGGATGATGTAGGGTCCAAACACTGTGCGTTCTCCAACTTCGGACAACATTAATGGTGTTCTGCACTTCCTCCCATACAGTGCCTCGAATGGGGACATCTTTAGGCTGGCTTGATAGCTGTTATTGTAGGAGAATTCTGCAAACGATAGGCTGTGCTCCCAATCCTTTCCATAGGCCAGTACGCAAGCTCTCAACATGTCTTCTAATATCTGGTTCACACGTTCCGTTTGCCCATCTGTCTGTGGGTGGTAAGCTGTGTTGTAGTCTAGGCGTGTCTTCAAAGCTTCGGGTAATCTTCTCCAAAATCTTGAGGTGAACTGCGAGCCTCTGTCTGTCACTATTCTACTAGGGACTCCGTGTAGCCTAAGGATTTCGTCGATGTACAGCCTCGCAAGCTGGTGAGCCTGGAGTGTGGCCTTCACAGGGATGAAGTGTGCTACTTTTGTTAGTCGGTCCACAATTACCCATATGGAATCGTTGCCATTAGAGGTTCTTGGGAGTCCTACTATGAAATCCATACTTATCTCATCCCATTTCCATTCTGGTATGTGTAACGGTTGTAGCAATCCTGCCGGTCGATGATGCTCTGCTTTGATTCTCTGACACGGGTCACATCTGGCTACAAAGTTAGCAATATCTGCTTTCATGCCTTTCCACCAATATTTCTGCTTTAGGTCCATGTACATCTTAGTTGCTCCAGGGTGGATGGAGTACGGGGTGTCGTGTGCTTCTTCTAATATTAAATCTCTGATATTTCCTTCCTTCGGTACACAGATACGATTTTTAAACCATAGCTTTCCCTCTTCATCTATTTGAAATTCTGACATTTCCTTTTCTTTGAGGGTGACCAACTTCTTTAATCTTTGAGTTTCGTCATCTTTGTCTTGAGCTGCCTTGATCCGAAGTTCCAAGGTAGGTTGCACGCTTAGTGTGTCCAGCGTCCCTTGTTCTCCCATGAGTAGGTTTAGCTTGCCTACTTCTTGGGCCAATTCAGGGTTGCTCTGAAGGTCTTCTACGTGTCTCCGGTGGGTCTTCCTACTCAGTGCGTCGGCTACGGAGTTGGCTTTTCCAGGGTGATACTGTATACTTAGATCATAGTCTTTTATTAACTCCAACCATCTTCTTTGTCTTAGATTTAATTACATGCAGCGTGAATATATACTTCAAGCTCTTATGATCTGTGAATATCTCACATTTGTTCCCGATGAGGTAGTGTCTCCATATCTTGAGGGCGTGTACCACTGCTGCTAGTTCCAAGTCGTGTGTCGGGTAATTCTCTTCATGCTTCTTCAGTTGTCTGGAGGCGTATGCCACAACTTTCCCTTCTTGCATTAGAACACATCCTAGTCCGCGTCGGGATGCGTCGCAATATACCACGAAATCCTTATGTATATCCGGTAAGGTGAGTACCGGGGCCGTGGTAAGCTTTGTCTTCAACTCTTGGAAGCTCTTCTCACAGGCTTCTGTCCATAGAAATTCTTTTCCTTTATGTGTTAGTGCGGTCATGGGTCTAGCAATCTTGGAGAACCCTTCGATGAACCTTCGGTAATATCCTGCCAATCCTAAGAAACTTCTTATTTCTGTGACATTGGTGGGTTGCTGCCATTCTGTTACTGCCCTTATTTTCTCGGGGTCTACTTTTACTCCTTCTGCGGTGATGACATGGCCTAGGAAGGCAACTTCTTGTAACCAAAACTCGCACTTGCTGAATTTGGCATATAGCTGGTGATCTCTTAACTTGTTTAAGATTATTCTCAGGTGTTGTTCATGTTCTTCGACGCTCTTTGAGTAAATAAGTATGTCATCAATGAATACTACGACAAACTTATCTAACTCCTCCATAAATACCTTGTTCATTAAGTTCATGAAATATGGAGGAGCATTTGTCAATCCAAAGGGCATAACCGTGAACTCATATTGTCCATAGCGGGTCACAAATGCTGTCTTTGGAATATCACTGAGTCGGATCTTGAGTTGGTAGTAGCCTGATCTGAGATCTATTTTGGAGAAATACTGGGCTCCTTTTAGTTGATCAAATAGATCGTCTATCCTTGGAAGAGGGTGCTTATTCTTGATGGTGACTTCATTTAAGGATCTGTAGTCAATGCACATACGTTGGCTGCCATCTTTCTTTTTAACAAATAGTACTGGCGATCCCCAGGGTGATGAGTTGGGTCTAATGTATCCCTTATCCTGCAATTCCCTTAGCTGTTTCTTCAATTCTATTAACTCATTTGATGCCATCCAATACGGTCTCTTGGCTATTGGGGTTGTCCTTGGTATTAAGTCTATAATGAACTCCAAGTCTCTGTCTGGTGGCATTCCTGGTAGTTCTTCTGGAAATACATCTGGGTACTCTCTTACTATGGGTACATCCTCTACTCCGGTGGCTTGTACATTGTATACTGCTGGGGTCAACTTAAGCACTTGCGGTTGGCACGTTACGGTCTTTCCTAGGTGATTGGTCACGGTGACTACTCTGTCCTTGCATGATATGTTCCCATGATGTTTTTGTAGCCAATCCATTCCTAGTATTATATCCAATCCATCCGTCTTTAGGACTACTAAATCTGCTCTAAATTCTATTCCTCTGATCATAATTCTCACTCGAGGACATTGTAGTGAGCATCTCATTACGGCTCCAGGGGTGCGAATTAAAAGAGGGGTGGGTAACAACACCGTTCTCAACTTATTTCGGGAAACAAAACGATCGGAAATAAACAAATGCGAAGCGCCAGAGTCAAATAGCACGGTTGCAGTAGTAGAGTTTGCTATAAACTCACCGTACACCGGGCATCGTCTTTGTCAGACACGCGTCTTACATTCACATGATTTACTCTTCCTTGACCAAAGCTCGGGGCGGTCCTCCTGGGTGCGCCGGAGTTCGGAGGGGTTTTGCGATTTATTCCAGAAACGGCGGTCCTGGCATCGCGGCAACGAGGGGCGGAGGCATTACTATGGTTCCGATTTGGGCAAGGCTGCGATGCGGTGTCCGGGTTGACGGCATCAAAAGCAGGTTTCTTGTCCGAGGCTGTTTACGCCTTTGTCAAAGTTCTTTATTCTTTGGCGTTGTTGTTCGGAAAATTATTGTTGTTGTGGAACTTTGTTGTGTAAGTTAGGGCTGGTGCGGTAGTTGTTGTTCTTTGGCTTTGGGTTTGTTGACTTCACGGTGCTCGAAACTGCGTAGTGGGTGGGAATCTTGGGGGTGCGTTACTGCACGGTCCGGCTCGTTGAAATCTGTCGGGGTGGCGTTCTCTGCTGCTATCATCTTGCGCTTCCTTTCACGTTCGGTCCTTATCTTTTCTTCTTCTATAATTATGGTCTTGTTCATCATTGTATTGAAGCTGGTGTACTCGTGTCACGCTATTTGTTCCCTCGGGGTAGCATTGAGTCCTCTCGCAAAAGCACTCCATTTTCTTTTTCTCCTTATTCACCTCACTTGGCGCGTAGCGCGCAAGCTTCATGAATTCTGGGATGTCTTGTGGGATAGTCATGGCGCCTGGCCGATGTTGCGAAATTCCTCCGGCTTTACTACGTATGATCCCCTCGGGAATGTGGTAGCGGCGGAATTCTTCTACAAACTCGTCCCAAGTAATAGCTCTGGATCTTACGAAAGCTTCCGGATAGTTGTCCCACCATTCACTTGCGGCTCCGGCAAGTTGATGGGTGGTTAGTATGACTCTTTCTGGCGGGGTTGCTCCAACGCATCCAACTTCTTGGTGATGAGGCGTATCCAGTCATCTGCGGACAAAGGATCATCCCCAACATCCTCGAAGGTGGGTGGGCATAATCTCATAAATGCCCCTAATCTTCCGTTCTCGGGGTCTCTTCTTCCGGCAAGTCTCTCTAATAATTGTGTCTGTCGGTCCATCACTTCTGCTAGGTTGGGTGGAGGTGGTGGTAGGTGTTCATTTTCTCCCTGATTAACCTCCTCTTCCGCTGGTCTTTCTTCATTGCCCCTATTGTTTCTAGGTTGCCTGCCCCTATTCTGCCTATTTCTTGGAGGTTCCTCGCCTCTCCCATTGCGGTCCATGGCTTCGGCTCTTTCGCGGCGTTCGCGGATCCTGCTAGACCTTCTTTCCATCAGATTGCTGTGATAGCAATGCGAGTAAGACGGTGTTCGCGGATCATGAAGGCAAAAACTCGATGCAATTTATTAAAAACATCAAACATTCAACACATCCTCACATGATACATGCGCATCATACATAATAACCATTTAGATGCTCTGCGAAAACCACATCCAAACTACGGACATTGAAACGGAACTACGCTCATTCTGCCCTAAAGGCGATCGCTTTCTACAGACTACTATTATTTATTTCTAAAACCGTAGCTTTTGGAGGTTCCACTTCTCACAATATTTGTTGTCTTTGGCACAAAGTACCCTTGTCATGGGCACCGGGATGGTCCCGCTTCCTGTTGGAAGTTGTCTGCGACAGATTCCTCAGTTTCAATTGTTTCGGAATCAGTCATAGACTCCTTCGGTGCGTATCCATTTAGGCCATAATGAGGTCATTGGGGGTCATAGGGGCGGCACTTCACTAGCGGCATTTCTTGAAATCCTTCTTCGATGTATGTCCTCTTGCTTCGCTTCAGTCGCATGCGATTCTTCTTTGGTTCTTCCTCAACTCACATGCGCACCACTCCGGTTCTCTAGCGATCTTGTGTGCCTCCATGGTCATCTTGTGCGACTTGGCTTGTTTCTCTCAAAGCGACTTCTGCCGGGCTTGAATCTCTTGTTGCTAATCTTCACACAAGGTGTCGGGTGGTGTAGGTACCTGACGGTGAACACCTTGCTGTACTCCAATACTCCTGGGTCGATCTTCATCAATTCACGTACCTTGTTGCGCCAGACGGGGGTAGTTTGGTCTGGTACAGGTAGATACTTCGCCGGTGTGTACTCTATATCCTCCTCGAAGATGCCGCAGTATTCTGCCAATGCCTGTCGTGCCACTTTTTGGGTGGTGTCCCATGGACTCTGACCAATCATGGTGTACCATCTTGCATGGACTGCAGAGAAGTCGGGATGTTCCTTAACGTGCATGCGCACTTCGCACCTTCGCACTCCCGCATCCTCATATTGTATGAAGTAATAGTGGGGAGGCTCGGTGTATCCCAGTCGCTGGAGTGTCTCCCATAAGAGACGGGGAAATCCTTCCTCAGCAATGCAGTTTGATTGTTCCCAGTCATTATCAATGGGGCCTTCCATACTGCAAAAACACTTCCACAAGTTAGACTTATTTTTGCATATGAAAGTATGAGAACAATCGGGGTGTGTTCATCTTTTTTGTTGTGTATTAGGACCTAGAGTTTCATCCTACGGTCAAGCTCGGCTCTGATACCACTCTGTCAGGCCCCCACTTTAATGGGTCCTTAACCTTACGTATTAGTGCCAGGATCACGCGCTAATACGTTGCTAGAAACAAGAGTGGACACAGATTTATTTAAAAAAAGTGCCGGAGCTTTATTGATAGGATAAATAGGTCTTACATAAGTGGCCCGAGGGTCACAATCTTATTACACAACGGTAGGTGGGCATAGGGGTGCTATGGCACTTTATTTATCAGAGTCTGCTACAGCGTTTAGTGGTCCTAGTCTACCACACCCACAAGCATACTTGAGCGTAGGTCGAAACTCTAGTATCAACATCATAGTCCTAGCAAAGCCGAAAACATCACATCTAATCCTCCCCGCGGGAAATCCTCCACGATCATCATAGCCGAAGTCCTCCTCTAAGCCGTAGTCAAAAAAATCAACGGGTGAGTACAAAGGTACTTTCGACAAGTCCAAACCTAGGGTTTGGTGGTTATTAAGGGTTTGGGCCCTAGCAGGGTCTCTAAAACTGCCCTTACTAGTTCCCGATCAGGTTTTGTGGTCGTCGCTTCACCAGGCACAAACAGTTAGTATCAACAGGATTAAACTAATCATAGATGATCCGTCCTAGCGGTTGCCCATTCCAAGGACGTGGCTATTTGAATAGATTTAAATAACTCTGCGGAGGGGGTGTACAATTTCCCCACACGATGGACCTACTCTCCTCGTGATCGGCGGGCAAGAATAGTCCAACAAGATCCCGTACCCTTTGGCGGCCATCCTAGGTTTCCATATAGTTCCCACCACGGTTTCTCGAGGATTGGAAGGATGACGCATCATCCTAGACAATACGGTGATACCAAATCACCCGCGGCTTTACAGGTAATACCTAATTACCCAACCTATACTGTCAACACAAACCCAATCATAATCATCAATATGTGCCTCTAGCACTGCGCCACTGCGCCCACACACTTACGTGGAAGATCACTCAGCATCCACGCCAACCGGACCATGGGGCCACTCTCCCCACGTCTGCTCCTGATAGACCGCTTGCCTTCACCAGCCTCCTAGGTTAGAAACTATACTTTGACCTAACGGGGTGTGAGATCAGCTCGTCCCATCTCGACGTGTGGCTGTACGAATATCGTACTAGGGGGATGGTCTATGAACCGGTCCTTAGGAAGGCGAGCATCTCTCCGCGGGATTCATCCCCGATTGTGACAAGTCTACCTCCATGTAGACTATCACCACTCACCTTTTTTTTGGATGGTTCACATTATTAATTAGGTTATATTGATCTCACTTAGTCATATTATAGCATCATGCATCATATCATTCACATAGCAATATAAACCATAATTATCATCTCATAAGGTTGGATTAATTAAGTCAACATTATTAAGGGGGGGGTAAGGACTTGCCTTGGTTACCGTTGTCGTCCGGCTCCGGAACGTAGTCGGGATCGTCTAGTTCCTGGTGGAGGTCTTCGTCGGCTACTCTCGCGTACGGCGGTGATTACACAAAATTAATAGGGCAATTGAATAGCGACAAAATGAACCATGTGATAATATATAAAACCAGTGGTAATGGATAAAGCTCGAATTTAGAAAAATAAAGAAGTGGTTTGACCCAATTTGGAGTTACGGTTTGGAAGTTATGATTTTCCGAAGTTTAATTCCAGTTAATAAACATGGTGGGATTTTTATGTCATTATTTTATTAATGTAAAAATGTAATAAAAATCATGACAATTATCTCCACATGATCTAGTTTATTTACATATTTTTTCCGGAATTTTCTAAGGTCTGGATTGGTACTTATAGCATTAGGGGTACACAATCTCGGGTAGACCTAGCATTTTCCCTTACGTTTTCTCACTGCTTGTTGCCTACGGGGGACCGACCCGGTGGGCCCGGCCTGACCCACGTGGCCATAACAGCGGGGGAAGAACGGCGGCGTGACGGGAGGGGGCACGTGGCGGCTGCCGATTGGCTCCGGGTTCTGGCGTGGCGGCGGGGTGACGGTGTCGTGGCGCCGCCCGTCCGTCGCTCCCGACGGGTGAAGCCGCCGGGCGTTTGGCGGAATGGCCTTCCTGGCCCGCGAAGCTTGCCGCGAGGGGTCCCTTGGACTCCCGCGCTGCCCCGGACGTGATGGTGGGTGTCCGGGCGGCGGTGCGGGGCTCCCACCTCGGCGGCGGCGTGAGTGGCGGTCGTCGACGACGGCGGCGCTCCAACCCACTGCTCTGTTACACAATGTAGGCCAATAAGCTGGGAAGAGAGTAGAGGAGGGAAATAGAAGACTCACTGGACTGCCAATTGCACTGCCCCGGCGACCAATCGCCGGCGTTCCTCGAACCCTAGCTCGGCGGCGGCGGAAATTGGATTTGGGGAAACTCCGTCTAGAGCGGAGAGGAAGAAGGGGGAGAGGAGTTGGGCGCGAGCACGGTGTGTTCTAGCTCCCAGTGGAGCTCCTCGGTGCTCGGCGAGGCGGGATGGAGGGCCGGACGGGGCTATTTATAGCCTCGCCGGCGCGCCCTCCCGGCGAGATCTTTCTCCGTCCCGGATATTTTCGGCCGTGGGTCAAGGCGCGCGTGGGCTTGCCGGCTTTTTGCGATCGTCGTGATGCGGTTAAAGGTGCTCCGGCGAGCTTGGCAGCGTGCGGTCACATCACGGCGGCCGACATCGATCGGCGAGCTCGCCGTCCCCTTCGTGCGCACGGGCGCCAGCCGGAGGGCAGCTCACCGTCGTTTAATGACCGAGCCGCGTGCGTTGCTGTATGCCGGTCGTCGTGCCTGTCTTTGTGGTGCGGCGGGGCTTGCCGGCGGCGTGAGTGGCTCGTCGCGGCGGTCGTCGCCCGGCGCTGTGCGCCTCGGACGTGGTGCCGAGCCACCGCTTTCGCGCTTGTCCGTCGTGCTTAAGTGTCCGTGCTCCACTGCTCCTTGGTCTTCTCCTCTCGGCGGTGGTACGGCGGCGGCGGCCGGGGGCCGGCGGGGCTGTGCCGGGTCGGCGCCGACAAGCGCGTCGGAGGAAGAAGGAGCGGGTCCCGCGCGTCGGTGATAGAGAGGAGGAGGAGGAAAGAAAGGTGGGCGCGCGGCCTGGTCTTTGTTGGGCCGGCCCACTCGGGGAAAGAAAGGAGAAGGGAGGGAAGGAGAGAAGGGAATGGGCCGGGCTGGTTTCTCTTCTCCTTTCTTCTTCTTTTTCTTTTCTCTTTTCTTTCTTTTCTCTCTTATTTTCTTACTCTTCTATTCTTTTTTGGTAAATGTAACTCCACTTTAGGTCTTGCCAAAATTCATGGAATAAATTTGAGGTGTCAAAATAAATGGAGACTTCAGTGTTGGGTTAAAACACGATTATCGAAAAAGTTCAAATTTTTGGCTAATTTTAAAAGCGGGTCAAAAATCGGGGTGTTACAACGCCCCGGCAGAGAGAAGGTGCCAACCGCGGCGCCCGCTGCCCCTACCCCAGCGCCACTCACGGCGTCCCCGATCGCGCCACCAGCGGCGCTCGGGCCCATGGTGCCACCCGCGGCATCACATCCTCCTCGCTACATCACGCGTGCGCAAGTCCGAGAGTGCGGCGGCACCGACGACCCGACCTCCTGGCCCGCAAGCTAGAACTCTTCTTCCGGCTTAACTTGGAGATCGCCCGGCCGACTACGTGAGTTACGCCGCTTTCCACCTCGTTGGTATTGCTGCTTTCCCCGGTTCATGGATCATCCCAAGACGAACTCTCCGATCAAGTGGGGCGAGTTCACTCACCGCCCTCGCCATCACCGGACCGCCCACCTACCTCGACACTTCGGGGGCGTACGCGCCGCCTTCCCAGGGAGGCAAGCTGAACGACTACATCGACGCCTTCGAGAACTATGCACTACGCATGGAACTCGAGGGACAGCGCCACCGTGTCAGACTCTTCGTGGAAGGCCTACGGGAGACGCCGCAACACGCCGGCCGTTCGAGCCTCGTTCGTTGGAGGAGGCCATCGACCTTGCCCGCCGCTACAACGACGACGAGCCAGACGACGCCAACGAGGACGCTGACACCGGCGCCGCAACGGCCGACCGCCGCGAACACCCAGGTGGCCTCGACGGCGACATAGCGGCTGCCCTGTGTGACCGCATGCCGTGGCAAGAACGCCTTGTTGTTGCCATGGATGACATAGAGGGGGCGACAACAAGCAACATGATCACCGAGCCGCAATTGGACACAACTACCAACAAGGAGCTCGGGATCATCTCCGCGCCATCGAGCTGGGATCAACTGCGCCAGAGTGGAGTCTCCGCTACGGCATCGTGAGGTACTTTCACCGCTACTACATCCCCGCTGCTTCAGAGCTTCTCCAGGACTTCCTGCTGGGGGAGAACGTTCCACTGCACGGCGTAGCGGTGGGCTTCCACCTCCCAATCGCCCCTCGGGAGGATCGGGCGTTCACGGCAAAGCGTCCTTCTTCTCGAGCACGCCCGACGAGCGGATAGAGGGTGCCACCGTCCTCCTCTTCAACAACAACGGCGGCGTCTTCTTCCGCATCGACAACATCACGGTTGGCGCCCGTGGACAAAGGAGAGGCGGCTTGGGACCCCCGTCGGCACGCCCGGCGATCTCCTCTCACGGCTGCCTCCTCGACTTCACCTCGTCGCCGCCTCACGTCGCCGACACGTCTCTGCGGGCAACTCCATGCAAGGGTGACGGTCTGCGGCAACTTACACCTACACGTCTCCACCCCGACTTGCCGGATGCTCGGCCGTCGGGCACCCTCAACGCCTCGTCATGCGTCACGCATGCGCGGAACGTTCCTTCGCGTGCAACCCCCCGCCGAGCTTCAAGTTCGGCGTCTACTTCGGCGGTTTCCACCTCGACTTCTCCTTCTCCGACAAGGACTCCGGCATCCTGCAACGGCGACAACGATAAGTGCGGCCCTCTCGTCCTCTACTTCGGGCCTGGAATTGTCGCTTCCCGGACGACGAGCCTTTCGCCACCACTGGTGGGTTGGGCGGCACGTGGATCGCGCCGCCTCGTCGAACGGTGGGGAAATGTCATGATCCGAATTGGGCCAGCCCGAGTGGCTAATTGGGCCAAACGCGACGACCGCCGGCCCGGGAGGGGGCCGAGGGCGCGCCAGGGGGGAGGCCGGCCCCTGCCGCCGCCGCCCCCTTTCCCTCTCCCGTACGACTCGAGTTTGCTTCGCCTTCAAATTAGGATTATCTTAGGTAATTTTTGGTGTGCAAGGGGCTATCTCATCTATAAGGGAGACCCTTATTAGAAAATAATAAAATAGGAATTGCTTGTAAAAGGTATTCCATTCGTATAAGGAAACCTTATAGAGATTGCTTAGATTACAAGTCCCACTAGTCGGGCTATATAAGCAAGAGGCATGTAATCTCTAGGGGACAAGCAAGAAAATAAAAATATATCTTAAGCCTTCAGCTCCGGTGCCGCCGCCGCCGCCTCCCACTCCCGCCACGCCCCGCGCGCCCCCCTCCCCCGCCGCCCCTCCAAGGCCGGCGCGGCGCGCCGCCGCCACGCCACCGCCGCCATCGTCATCCCCATCCTCCTCCTCTCCTCCCAATTCCCCAACTCACGTGTCAATTCCGAGCCAATTCATTACTGAATGCTCAAGATCAGAACGGCATGTGACGAGACGCGTGCGTGATAACTGATTATCGACTTTAGTTAATTTCTTTGCATGCAGGTGTGGAGTGTTTTTTACTAATTCTGTTTCCCTCTTCGCTAGCAATCGCATTTTTGCTTAATTGTTTTTAAGGGCAACAAGTTAGAATGAGTTATATTTAAGACCCTGTTTGATTGGGGTTGACTAATTTAGTCACCCCAATTTTAATCACTTTTAGTCACTTAAACTCCAAACACTAGGGGGTCCCCAGCGTTGTTGCTAACTTGGAATGAAGAAAAATTGCATTGAATAAAAGAAGAGATTCATGTTATAATTTTAAATTCCATAAAAGACACATCTAGGATAATCATCAGTTCAGTTTGTTTGGCCGGGAAGTAGATGTCAAAAGCCGAACTATATTGTTTGGGTCAGGTCATTCAAAGAATGTCAATGTAACGGAGTAGCACACGCTGATACATATTATATTACTAAATAGCACAAAAGAGCAAGGGGATTTGGGTAGTATATTTTAAAATGTGCAAACTCAATGGTTAATCAGGAAGATTATTTTTGAACCCTACTGTGAAGATGGATACCAGAATTGATTTTTTTTAAAGAAAACACATATATATTTACACGAAATAACAGGCTTATGTTGAAAACAAACCGGTAATCCATCTTCAGGAATGCATGATGATCTGTTTCGACATAGAAGTGGGTCACACAGAAAGTATGGAAAGTAAAATTAGAATACAATTTGAGAGGCATGAAACTATTTCTCTAGTCACTGAGTCTGAATATATGAAACTATTTCTCTAGTCACTGAGTCTGAATAGTTTAAATGTGGTATGTGCCACTATAAGTTAAGCTGAAACCATTAGAATATATTGTTTGGTTGTTCCATACCTAAGCATGTTTCCAAATGGAACATTTTTTTTTTTTTTAAAAATTCTAGGTCATTCACTTTTTCTCCATGTAGGTAACCAAATGTAAAATAGATAAGGCAACATAATTGCAGAAGAGTTCTTTACCTGTCAATCAAATGGGAGAACAGGGGAAGGGAGCACAAACACGATACCAGAGCATCGATGACACCAAAACGATCTGTACATGCATAACATCAAGTTAATAGGACTCATACATGTTTTTTTTCATTTGGCACACTATTATGTTAAATCAAAAGTGCTTACAAACAGATAAAGCATAGAATACGCCTATATTGGATAAAAGATTACTTTCCGTAACTATTTTGCCACCATGAATCCAATTACATTAAGGACACTAAATAAAGCATGGAGGACACATCAGGCACATGTCAAGGATATATAATCCTCTTGCATGTTTGAACAAATATGCAAGAAGATTATATAATGTTTCAGTTTACCAAACCAAGATAGCAGAGTCTCAAATAAACTGACCAGTAAAGTATGAGCAATGCTACTCTAACCTTTGATGCTGTTTTAGCAGGGGTAGGAGTGTGGGTAGGAGTGTACGGCCTTATAACCTACATGAGAGGAAACAAATAGTTGGAAGATTATTGACTTTTTTTTATTATTTAAAGAAATCGTTGCTCTTATAATCTTTATGTAGCCTACGAAGCCTAAAGGGCCATGTGTACTGTCTTCAGCAGGAAGAGAATGGAAACAACATGATCTGGTAATTTACACGTGTGCGCATAAACAACTTGAAAGTATAGTATCAAACCATTATCTGCTGGAAGGGCAAGACCTCTCCGGCTTTGGCCAGCAAGCCATAATATAAACTGTTACAACTCCACAAAAATTGTTAATTCAGCAACCAATTTTTTTAAAATAAATAAATAAATCAATCAAGAATAAGGCATGGCCTAGAGCAAGAATTCGAGCATGAGAGGTCTGTCAACATAGCAATGGAATGAAATTTAGTATATATGCTAATGAATGGAAGATCAATATTGTGCATCAGAAATATGCAACAAATAACTATGTCATGGACAAAACTGAACCTTGTAAGCATTTAGTCGAGCATGTGATGGGCGTCGTCCATGGTGCTGTCCATTGCTCCAGGCACCGGGTCTTCAGGTCCAGCTCGCGCAGAAGGTCGCCCACCGCGTCTCGTCGGTGCCCCATGGCCGTCTTGGCGCGTGACACCTGCTGGCAAGTCTGATTTGCTGCGCATCATATAATCATACATGCATCAAAAAATATTAGTTGGATTAGTTAGATGGGCTGTCATTTAAGCCCTTTGTAGGATAATATTAGAATAGCATAGGGATCGCAAGTCATCAGGCAAACTATTGTAGTCATAGCGAATTGCTACCTTTTTAAGCAGGCATGTATTTAGTAGCATGTGTTGTACCCAAAGGGGTAATGTTGAGAAAACATAGAGCATGTGTAATTTGAAGATGGCGATATTTAGTAGACACCATGGACTTAACCTGGCATCATAAGACCTGAAGGTTTCAATCAACACAGAGATATGGGAATGCTTTACCTCATGAGAAAACATACCTCGTGTCCTCTGCTCATTTTCAGCATCAGCAAACAAATCTCTCACATTCTTCTCGGTTTCTCCAACAAACTTGCTCAGAACTTCAGGTCCATTCACAATCTGAGATGGGAAAATATACAGGACTGTAAGAGGCTAATCGACAGAAATCTAGCATTGTAAGCAGAGGAAGATGATAGTATCTGTGGAATCAATTCACTACACAGATTAATTTAGATGGTGTAACAACATGGCTAACCTATACTTCACTCCACAGCTACCCATGGTCTTGTTGATTATGGACAATGCTATAAAGAATTCATCTACTACTTCTTTACATGTATGCATTTTGGTTTTGTGATATATTGGTATGTTACCACAACAACCAAATCTGGCAAATAAATTCACCAATAGATAAGGAGTAAGCTAGCTGTAGAGATATTGATCACTTCGACATGTTGCTTTTCAATGTTTGTAAGCATTTAATCCTAACCGTCGTGCATTAAAATGGCTATGCCAGTGCAATTAGTAAAGCCTTCTGAAACAGAACTTTGCAGGCATAGAGGAGACGTAGCATACCTACGTGTCCAACTATGCAGTAATCAAAATAGAAAAACAGATAAATTCAGGAGTACACTATTCAAGGTGGTGTAATTATTATTTTGTAAAGCATGGAAAATCTTTCAGATTTCAGAGGTTAATAAACATTGAATTGAATGAATCTAAGTTTAACTAAATAGCAGAGGAGGAAGGACAATTTAGGGCAGCTATGAAGTTGCTACCTTAGATCGACATGGAGTACTTGATGACATTTTAGGGTAGCGAGAAGAGCTAAAAGGAACATAAGCAAAAAGGCTCACATGCAAATACATGGAGGGTGGAGTTAGCTTAAAATAATTGATGAGAGCCGAAACATGAATCCCTGTAGAGTCAAGAACATATACAAAACATATACATCGTGCGTACATCACATAGGAACAGTCCCTATGTGGAAAGAATTTATGGGAGTTCATTTTAATCAAAGGTTTTATTATACAACTTAAAAGAAAAAAAATTGCTCACCTGCAATCCTCACCTGCACCCATCATTAGAGGAAAAGCAGCAGTTGCTCATGAGCGTAGCACCAAAATTAGTAAAATAATGAAATCAGGGGATGATGAAGCAGTATGGAGGTTCGTCCCAAATTAGCATGTCTATGGGCACATGCTCAAATTAAGATGAGACCTGCATTTCAGAGAGGGAGGACGTTGAGCGGCAGAAGTGGAAATAGCCGCTCGGAGAGAGGATGCGAGGAAGGAGGCACGGGAAAAGGAACACTCACCCGCCGCGTGATCTGGTGGCCGAGCTGAGGCAGCGCGCTGGTGGTGCGGCCGGCGTCCATAGCAGGGTGGCAGCGGCGGCCGACCGACAAGCTGGCACGCAAGAGACCGGGCGAGCGGAGGCTGGGTCTGCAGCACCAGCGCACGGTAAGGGGGTGCGCCTGTACGGGTGCTGGTCCGGAGCTGGCGCAGGTAGGTCGCGACGCCGTGGCCCGTGGGGAGGAGCAGAGCAGGCGCGGCCGAGGGGCGAAGCGGCGCGAGCCGCGTCCGTGAGACGGCGACGGTGCCACGGGCTGTTGATGGAGTCATGGAGAAGGCGACGGCGGTGTATCCGTGCAGCGGCCCCGACAGCCACCACCTCCTTAGGCGGGTCCTCGCACCGCACGGGGGCTAGGTAATCGACGATCTTGGCGGCGGCGCTGAGGTACTCGAGCGCGTCGCTGAGGCTGCCGGCGAGGCGGAGCATGTGCGCGACGGGGAGCGACCACCCACCGTGGGACGCCTGTAGCGGCGCGAGTGCCTTGGGGGCGAGGCCGATGGCCTCCTGGAGAAGCATGAGGGACTCCCTATTGGACGTCAGGTAGGGGAACATCCCGCCTCCCCAGATTCGACACGAAACCGATCATTATTTTGAGCGGCGTCGATCCAGTGCGTGGTAGGGGAGGAGACGGAGTCCCTACGACGATGGATGGATGAGCCGGCGAGGGGGAGGGGAAGAGTCCTGACCAATGCCAGTAACTGAAGGATTCTTTGAGGTGTCATCTCTGCGTGTGTGAAAATCCTCCAGGTGGCCTCCATCTATATAGGGGTTATAGATTTGTAACTAAAAAGTTATGGAGTTTCTGAAATGTAAAAATCAAGGAACCCCTATCTTTTAGGGACTAATCTTAGTCACCCCAATCCAAACAACCCCAAAGTTGTTCTACACCCACAAAAAAGTTTTTGATTTGTATAGTATTTCTCATTTATATATGATTTTTGCTATGAAAATAAAATCTATGAATCATAATGTAGTATACAAGAAAACAGTCTCTAAAGTGATTCAGATTTAGCTAGGTAGATAGATTTAGAACCACCTCTAAAGTTGTGGGCGGCTGAAAATACCAGCCACAATGCATTTGAATGACTCGTTTCAGAAACGATTTTTATGTACAGTTTTAGATTGAGCCGTGTCTATTAGACAAAATGGCTTTTTTTAGTAGTGTTGCAGCTAAACGATTCTAGCCAGGAGGAGCAAAACGATTCTAGCCTGAAATGCAAGAATTGGTTAACGACATTATTTTATTTCTTTGCTTGCAGGTGTGAAATGGCATAGGAGTGTTTTTGACTAAATTCTATTTCTCACCTCCCCTCTTTGCTGCTAGCAATCATATTTTTGCTTAATTGTTTTTTCTAAGTGCAACAAGTGAGACTGAGCTGTATTTAAGTTTTTCTTTTAAGACCCTCATTTAAATGATTTTTGAACAGTTTTTCATATCGAATAAACTTGATTCCTGAATAGTGTCACAAAGCATGCTTTTCTGACACTGAACATTCAGCGGAGGACACTGATGATGCCTTGCTTGATCTGTTTTGTCTGATTTGAGAGCTCCCAGTTCAAACTCTGTCGCTATTGCACGATCGAGAGGGAAACAGCTAGCGTTCCTTTGAATTTCATTCAAGCGAAGTGGGTGTCGGCCGACTTGTTTATCAACCAGCCTTTGATCTCTTGCGTCAGCTGAACCTGAATCCACATGGGGCCCTCGGCGAGCTCGCACCACAGCTTTTGGATCGCCGCCGCGTTGGAGAGCAGGAACTTGGCCAGCGCCCTCTGCGCGCAGTGCTCCCCTGGTAAAGCACCAGGTTCATCTCCCTCACTTTGCTCCTCAGGCAACAAGGGATCATCGCGGCGGCGCTCGGCGGCGGCGTGGCGAGAACCGAGTGCGGATTGTAGCTGAGATGGTGCGCGTCAACTAGCTCCTCATGGTCATTGCTGAACCAAACGTGGCGTTGGTGATCTTGGGGATGGAAGGCCAGTGATAGCGTCTCCAGGTTCGGGGCGTGCTCGAGAACCGTGCTCATCGCGCCGATGATGGCGGCGGCGGCGGCGGTGTCCTCGCCGTCGCCATCGGGAAGGCATCCCCTCATCTCGAGGTGGAGGAGGCTCGAGAAGGAAGGGAGACCCATAGGAACGCCCCTGTCGAGGCCTGAGCCGAGGCGAGCCGACTCGAGGTGCAGGTGCTTGGCGTTCTCGAACAGCCGCAGGAGCTGCCTCAGGTTCACGAGCTCGTCGTCTGATGTGGCCTCTTCTCCGCAGATGTCCACCTTGCAGTACGCGATGGAGCCGCCGTCGCCGTGCATGGTGAGGAACGAGCTGGGGGGCACGGCGCCCCTGTACTCGAACGCTTGTAGCTCCGACGAGTCGACGGCGACGGCGGTCAGGCTGTGGCAGCAGCGCAGGGCCAGCCTGCGAAGGCCGCCACCGATGGAGAGCGCGGTCACCGCGTGGCAGGCCTCGAGCGTCAGGTCGGCGAGCCGCGGGCATCCGGCGACGACCCGCTCCACGTCGCTCCCGGGGTCCGAGACGTGGGACAGGAGCAGGGTCACCAGGGACGGCAAGCTGACGGTGTCGGGCGGCGCGAGCCGGCAGAAGTTGAGGGACAGCGACCGCAGGTGGACGCAGGAGAAGATCACTCTCGTCGCGGTGTACTCCGCCTCAGCCCTTGGCCACCGAGGTTTCTTGCGCTCGTCGTCATCATCGTCATCGGAGGACATGACGGTGTCGCCGTCGCCGTCGTCGTTGAGATTTGACTCGGATCCAGCCTCGTTCATTGAGCGCGGCGTCTCAACCATGTCGTCCACGGTCATATCGTTCTCGTCACCATCACAACTAGTAGTCGTCGTTTTGTCGTCCCCGAGGCGGCGGAGAATGTAAGCGTGGTCACAGATCAGGGAGCGACGCTGGAGGCTGAGGTCGAGGTCGAGGCCCTCGTCGGCAGCGTGCTGGACGGCGTACGAGACCCACTGGTCCACCGTGGAGGAATCGCCGCGGGTATAGCTTTTCTCCACGGCGACGTGGAGGGCTCGCAGGGGAACCGCGCCGCGCGGTCGTTGGCGGCCGATGATCGCGGCGCTGACGGTGCTGTAGAAGGACGGCGGCGCGTTGGGATTCGAAGGTGGCCTCCACGAGTAGTCGTAGCTGTAGTCATCGTCATCGTCGTCGTCGTCCGGGCTCTCTGGCTGCTCGAGGGAGATGGTGTGGACGGCGGCGAAGATGTGGCGCCACCGCGACGACAGCAGCGCCGCACGCGCCGCCTCCTCAGTCGGGAGGAAGGAGAGGACGTGGCCGAGCGCGCGGTCATTGAGCCTGCTCAGGCGGTCGTCGCCGCCGGAGGACGACGAGCTGTCCATCGTCGTGATGGCCACCGCTTCAATCCAGATTTGATTTGATTGGTTTTATTAGGGTTATTTGATGTTTTCATGAACTACAAATAAAAAGAAATCAGAGTCGGTTAAGAAATCAGAGTCGGTTTCGATTCGAGACCCACAAAATGCGGCACCGACTTGGCCTCCGATTTCCATCCATAAAACACGAGTCGCCGTAACGTGAGATCGCGGCGTTACGTCACAATCCACAACACCGCCGACGATGACGACGACGGGCGGCGGCGACGACCGCTTGTCCGACCTCTCCGACGACCTTCTCCGGCGCATCCTCTACTTCGTCCCTTCCAAGCAGGCTGCTTTCACCAGCGTGCTTTCCCGACGGTGGGGCTCGCTCTGGCGATCGTCTGGCGCCGTCAACCTCGCCGTGCAAGTTCGCGATTACCAGCAGCACGGTCAATCCTACTCATACATACGAAGAGGCCACGGAGGCCTTATTCTCCGACCAAGACGCCTTCGTCCGCGCCGCCAAGGCTGCGCTCGACGCCGCCGAGGCCCCAATCACAAGGCTCACCTTGCGAGTGGACTCCAAAGACGGTGACAGCGCCATCAACATGTTCCTCTGCCGCGACAGGAACTGGCGCAGCGCCGACGTGGTCGGCGATCTACTCTCCCACCAAGCGGCGCGCCGCGTTGAGGAGCTCCGCGTCGCCGCCGGCGACTATTACAGAGAAGGGATCTATCGGCTCGTCTCCCTCCCCTCGTCGGAGACCCTCCGTGTGCTGGACCTCACCAGATGTAACCTCAGGCTGTCGTCGTCGTCGTCGTCCCTCCGACTCCCACGACTGGCCATGTTGCGCCTATGCTTCGGCTCCGTTGAGGATCTTCAGGACCTGTTGGACGCCGCGCCGGAGCTCACCACCGTGCAGCTGGAGTCTATCTTGTTCCAGCAAAGAATCACCAGTGCTCCGTTTAAACTTCCATCAGAAACAGAATCAGACACGACATCAGAAGATTCAGAATCAGAATCTGAACTCGACACGGCAGAAGCCGAACCACCAGTGCTCCGCCTAAACTTCCATGGCGTGACCACGCTCGTGCTGGCGTCCTGCTACATACAGGTAACCTACTGGGCCATGGAGATCGAAGCACCCAAGCTGCAATCCTTCACATACAAGGGTCCCATGCGACGATTCATTCTACGACAGGCGGCGGCAACCGGCGTTGCACGGGTGGACCTGCACTTCCTCCGGGACAACGGCGAAGACAAAAGTGAGAACTTCTGGCAGTTCCTGCACAACTTCGCCGATGCGAAGACTCTCAGGCTCAAGGTGGATAACGACCTCAAGAACATTGCCACCATTGGGAAGGAGAGGCGCGCCAGGCTCCTGTGTGCGTTCCCCAGCCTGGAGCGCCTGGAGCTGGAAGGGATGCATCGTCCCAAGAGCAAGACGGCGGCTGTGGCCATTGCCAACCTGCTGCATTGCTGCCCTGTTCTTGGTGAAATCATTTTGAAGCTGAGCACTGGGACAACTCATAAGCGCAATATTTCACCAGAATTTTTCTTGCAGAGGAAAGATAAATTGGATTACAACAAATCCATCGGTCGCTTCGTGCGCCGCCGCAAATCGAAGACGACAACCATCTCCATGGAGGATAGCTCCTTCTGTGACAAGTACTTGTATGATGGTGTTCCCGGTATCCCTGGTCTCAGTGGCCGCTCGTTCGCGTGCTTGCAACACACTTTGAGAAGAGTTGGCCTGCAGTTCCGACTGGACAACAACTCCATCTCCAGCTGCTTTGGAGTGCGGCTTATCAAATTCTTCGCAGGTCATGCCAACGTTCTTGAAGAAATCTGTGTTGACACTGGCAACCGGAGACTGTTCGAGCACCTCAACTTCAATGTGGTGACACAGATGGCACTCACACATATACCTGTCTCACCCACAGCTTCTATCAAGCACGAGGATCTGGCGGAAAGTTCGTCGGAATTTTCTAGAATTCCTGGTGCACCTGTTGATTCCACAACAAACTTTGCCAGGAGTACAGTCGGCTTTACGGTGTTACCCCTTCAAAGGAAGCGAAAGATAGAGTGCATGTCTTAATCCGTTAAAACTACGATAGGAGATTTCAGACATTTGACAATGTTCAAACTTTAGTGGTTGAACCCCAATATATATAATACTTCGATTTGAGGACTGTCTCTTGTAATTGCTTTGTATGTTTTTTAAGGTAACTCCTGAGATAAAACATACTAGAGCAACTAAATATATTTCTAAGATGTTAATTTAAAACATACTAAATATATTTAGTTGCCCTAATATAAAACATACTAGGTTACCTTTCATATCTCAGGGCATGCTTTGGTTCATTCACTTAGTGCACCTCGCCTTTGCTCACATGTGCAAATAAAAAAGTTAACCTTCCATCCTCGATTTATTTCACACATCTATAAAATTGATTGGAAACTTAAGGTGAATATTGAGATTTACTTCCAATTATTTCAATCACGGAGGAGACGTGACAAATAGCTCTACTCCTCTGACGACGCAGGTCCGATTCCAGCAACAGCAACACAACATGGCCGCGCAGTTTGATGGTTAATGATGGGCCACGATTCCACCCCCGTCCGGTCCGTATGGCTGTATGACGGGCCACGACCAGGAATGCTGGCCTGATTCGACATGGGCCGTAAAGTTTGACCTTTTCAATGGCCATGGATCACTCGCGATGCAACCCACATGGAATCATCAACTATAGATGTGCATCGGGCGTGCCGGCCCGCCCGGGCGCCCGGCGTGCCGTGCGTCGCCCGGCTTCGCCGTCGTGCCTCGCCGTGCCGCCCGTGCCGGCCGTGCCGCGGCCGCCGGGCGTGCTGCGTGCGGCGGCCGGCGCTAAAAAGGGCCCGTGGGCCGTCGGGCGGCGGCGTGGCGCGGCGTGCCCACCGTGCCACCGTCTGCGAGAAACGCCCGGCGCGCAACCTGCAACTTGTGTGCCGTTCCTCGCGCGAGCCCAGCGGCTGCCGCAGCGGCGCTAGCCAGCTCCCCCGGCGCTCCTCCTCGCGCCTCCGCGGCACACACGCAGCGCCCGCCGCGGTCTGCCGCAGCGCCGCTCCTCGCGCCGCCCGGCGGCCAGCGGTAGCTTTGCTCAGCGCCCGCCGTGGCTGCGAACACCTCTTTGCTCGCGCCGCCCGGCTTTACCCGCCCGGGAGGCGGGAGGGGAGCAAAGACGGCGTGGGTTGGCCAAGGGACGGGGCTTGGCCGAGGTGAGGAGCGCGGCGCGTAGCTGCGTGGGGCGGCGATGCGAGGGTCGCGGAAGCCTGGGAAGGGGAGTCGGGGCGGGAGGATGAGGATGACGGATGACGGGATGTGTTCGGTATTGAGAAAATAAAAGTGTACCGTATACTTATGGTGGTTTGGGCCAAATTCACAGTTCTTTTCTAATTTCATCGGGCCGCCGGGCGTTGCCTATGCCGTGCCACGGGCGGGGTGGCGGCCCGGGCGCGGCCCGGTCACCGGGCGTGCCGTGCCTCGGCCAGGATCACCGTGCGTGCCGTGCCTCGGGCGGGCCAAATTCCGTGCCACGGGCGTCGTGCGGCCGACGGGCCTCGTGCTGCATGCACATGTATATCATCAACGTGTACTGTTTAAAAAAATCATTTTGATGACTCACTTTTATCATCCCTAATCCTATATGTACACAAGGAACCTGTTTGCATTTATACTGTAATATGAAACATGAGCCTACCGCAGTGCAGTGCAATTGTGCAAAGCATCTCATACTTTTGTTTGCAAGACATCACACAAGACAAAATTACTCTCAAGTACGTAGTGACCCAATAGAGATTATTCCACTTGGCAAAGATGATAATTTGTTTTTTTGCTTGGATGGATGGCATCTTATCCTATCTAATTATTATTATATTATACCATAACACAATGAAAGAACCTATGTAGGAACAAAAGCACAAGCCCAAAGACTACAATGAATGAACTTTTTTTATGCCATCTTTTGCGGCCCTTAGTTTGTACAGTACCACAAAGGTTTGTTTTTACATGCTCAAGAAAAGCATATAACAAATAATAATTATTATTATATTTATATATATATAGCCTAAAAGTTTCAGAGCGAATCACTTTTATACAAGTCCCTGCTGCCACGTGAGCAAGCACCAGCCAAAGGATCCTGCTGCTTGCAATCGCATGGGCCACACCATTGTCGGACACCTCTGTTTCTGCTCCCTCATCCTAACTACTATATCATCCCTATTTCAATTTGGCTCTTCCCAAGTCCTGTTCCTGTACAGCTTCCGTGACAAGTGCTTTTTATAATAACTGAAAAGAAAATTGGTCAGAGTAATAATTTCCTAAAATCTGAAGCGGCCATGATTCTGAATACTACTACAAGATATAGCGAGTTAACTTTGAGAAATAGAATTTGTTTCGAACCTGATCAGCCATGGCATGATCGACTAGTCTGCTCTTAGTTCTTGCATCCATAAACGTGGATGGTGGACCCAAGCGTGGCCTGTTTCTACTTAATTAGCACCGGCTAATAGCGTTATAGTGTCGGAATGAACAAGGCAATTAGCATGGCAGCAGGGTTAAGCAATGTATGTTATGATTAAGCAAGTCAGGTATCTGTTACTCCTCAATACCCCTCCATCCCGTCTGTGGACAGGAGTATGTTTAAAGCATGCTAGCTTGTTTGCATGATTCCCACGGCTCCGTCCATCACCACGACAGATTGATCATACAATACAAAAAATAAACCCAGGCATTCATATCCAGGGATTTGTTTTTGCTGTACAAACAAACCCTTTTCAGTAGTTCGCTTGCAATGCAATGAAGGGGATGGATGCTAACCTTGGAGCAGTACAGCATGGCTTCAGTGGCGTGTGCTGGAGTCGTTTGCCCTAGACCGGAGACGCAGGACAGGATGGGGCTACTCTTCATTGTCGTCAGTCGACGAACCTGTACGTGTGCAAAGGTTTAGTACACTACACGAATCGCACAACTAATAAAATCTGTGACAGTGAGCGATCCATGTGTGGTTGCGATGTGTGGTTGCTGGTGTTGGTATTGCGAATTTGTGATCCCGCCGCCGCCGCCGCCGCCGACGACTTGGAGCAAATCCTGGAAGCTGTGTGTGTGACTCTCGTCAAGCAGCGACGACCATACTGATTACTGAATGCTGAAGATCCAAAACGGCATGTGACGAGACGTGCGTGATAAGCAGAGTCGGCAACATGTGGCGCCGGCGCGCCGCCAGATACAGAAGCACTAGTAGCATTACGAATACCAAGCAGCCGCGTGTTCCTTGCGGACGCTTGAGATTAGATTAGATTACTACAATAGATCTTGGGATGATTAGGAGTAGCGCAGAGCATCTGCATCGACGTCGGTGAAACCAAAAAAAAAAAAAAAAAAAAAAGAAAAAGAAACAAAGCATGCAATTTGCCACAACGGAGCAATACAATGCCAATAGTATTAGAGCAACACCCTTCTGTCAAAAATAGTATTAACACTCCACTGAATGCCTTGGTAAGGATAATTAGCGGAGCATCCTCGCTAGATTAAGGATTCATTTTTCCTAAAATGGTGATATAATAAGAGGTTGAAAAATAAGACTCAGGAATATAAAATAAAAAAAAACCAATAAAATGTCCTAACACTCCAAATCCTACAGTGATTCTGAACAAAGGAAAGCTTAGGAAAATCGACTTTGTAAAACAACGCGGGAGAAAACATAGGAAACAAAAACATGAGGCTGGAGAAGTGCAGCTCATGTTTAGTTTGCTCAGATTTCCTTTGGAATGACCTAACCCATAGAAATTCCAAAGAATTTTTCCTATACAAATCGCTTCGAAATCCCAATGTTAGGGGGGTCTAAAGTGAATAGGCGAGGTGTATGCCCGCAAACTGAGAAAAACTTTACCCATTTTTCATCCATAGACATAAGTTGTCCACATGTTCCTGACCGAAAATTTGTTTCTCTGTTTGTCTCTGTTTCCTCTTCTATTTGTCTCGCATGTCCTCGATCAGCCATGGACAAAAAGACCAAGGTGCTTGCGCTTGACGATCCTATATGCGACAACCCTTGTGGCGCTGCCCTAGATGGCACGCCACATTCCGTGGCAATAGCACTAGAGACCGCCATTGTCACTACTATCTCCGACCGCCACACCACCGTATGCCAAGTGGTAGGCGACGTTCGCGTCGACAGCGAGACACATGTGGTGACTTTGTGAACTTCAAGATTAGCCGCCCCGGTCCTTCGAATGTGCTCATAGGGGTATGGTATGTGTATTCTTAGGGGTGAGTGTACGTGCGTGTTGAGCGTCTGCGTTATGTAATGTAAAAAAAAAAAAAAAAAAAAAAAAAGAGATAGGATTGACTTGCTCTTCCATTGAGTCAAGGGAATTAGAGAGTTTTTTTTTTCCCAAAGAAATAACTTTTAGACAAAGTGGATTTGCTCATGCGCAGATTCAGAGGGTATTCCCCGTATTCTCGGGAATACCTAACTATTTAGGTACGCTTTTATGTATATAGTATGTGTATATGTTTATATGTCATATAGTATTCTCACTCATTGCAACCTAAAATGGTAAAAAAAAAAACAGCCTCTCAACTTGGCTCCATCATGTTTTATATTATTTTCACTCATTACAGTTCCAAATAGGTGATTTTTTCTTGGTTGACGTGGAAGTAGGAATATCTAAGTTTTATTAATTTGATGGAGATTTGCCAGGTCACTCTCTCTCTCTCTGTGTTTTATTAATTTGATGGAGATGCTCCTGTGAGTTGTTTACCAATGTCTGCACGGTTAAACTATGTTACCAATGTCCTGCGGCCCCCCGTTTCTCTCGCCTCCGGCCTCGCTGCCGGTGGTGACGAGGAGCGGGGGTCCGCTTCTTCAACAGTCTGGCGTCTTCGTAGGGTCTTGGGTCGAGTCCAACTAGGTCTAGGGTTTGCTCGCCGTCGATGTTCGGCGGTGGAGTTAGAATCGTACCGAGGCGTGGCTCCTCTGCGGTTTTGCTTTTCTGGCGACGCCCGGCGATGCGGAAGCGGCGGCGGCGCGTGAAATAAATTCTCGCGGCTTCTTCCGTTCTCCGATGGCGATCTTCTCCGGCGTCAACGGAGAGGCTGTGGAGACTGTCCGGGAGTCGAGGGCCGGCACATCGTCGTCTTCTTCAGGTGATGATGTTGTTGACCTTGTTAATCTCAAGGAAGATGTTCTCGGTGAAAATCGAGCTTTGCTCGGGTTGCCGGCGGTGGAATCGAAGGATGCGTCATGGGAACGGGGAGTTGGCCGATGCGCCCGGGAGGCAATTTATTCGGCTGATTCGCCTAGAAGTAAGTCCTCCTCTGCGGCCTCCACCTTGTGGAGTTTGGCTCGTGCCCCACGACGATTGGGAAGCGGTTTCGACGGGCGGTGACGAACGGATCTCTAAAGGCTTCGAGGAAGATGAACAAGTTTTGTACTTTTTGTAATTTTCCTTTTCTTAGGATTTCTGTTTGTAAAAAGGTCGGTGTAATGCACCAAAATTAATACATGTTCCTTCTAAAAAAAAAAAAAAAAAAAAAGTAGGCAGATGCATGTCGGTCCGTGTACGAGTGGGCCTGGGGAATCCGGCACGTGCTGGCGGTAAAATCTTTACTCTTGTTTTTATTTTATTTATTTATATTTATTAATTACCCCCACAGCTTTCATCATCTTCTTTGATAGTTGCTTCTCCTGCTCTGCTACAACTAGAAATAACATCTTCCGGTAAATGTTAATCGGCCTAGTACGAATTTTGCAAGCCAAATGTAGTTCCTCACACACAAGTGCAGTCCGTACTCTATAAATGAATTCAGGGATTCATGGACCACCAGTAGCAAGCAGCAAGCGGCGCGTATTGAGACGAGCGTACTGCGTACTAGAGTAGACTACTCCTACTGCGTTTGGAATTCAGAGCCAGGGGATCAAGGGACATTGTTGATTTAACTAGTAGAAAGCGCGCAAAGATTTGGAACGCTATGGTAATCGATATTGTAGAAATAGTTCAGTTCATTCGCAAAGCATTTGAATAGAGACGTTGGTCTAGTTGCGGGAGTTTACATCTATGCGAGAACATGTGCAAAAGAACCGTTATGCGGCGTAGTCATTTAGTAGACTATCTTTCGTAACGATACACGTGGAACAACTCGATTACTTTTGGCAATCGGAGCAGAGGAAAAAATACTTCAAATTAAACCGAACCATAAAAGTATCAGCACATACGTTCTTTATTCCCCGGTAGTTTATAGAGCACACATGGTAACGGTATTACTTTGAAGGAAGCGTGCAACCGATGGAAGCACTTCAAAGATAAAATAGATGGTACAGTCCGAGAACATTTTTGTTTACATGTCAAAGGCACATATGCCATCGATGCCTCAATACCGTGATACGGCAATTATTTGCACTACATACTTGCGGAGTGATCCGAAGAGGTGGTCCGCTGATATCTGGTCGCTGGGGGTGATTCCTTCAGGTGTTCGAGCAGCTGCGAGAAATTCTGTGGAGGACGTTAATTCAGCATTATTTGGAACAAATAATAAAAAGGAGATCTAAATAATGTTCAAAGGGGTTTGAGGCAAGCAAATTGCAGCAAAAATTATTGTACTTCGCTCTATTATTGAAAAAAGAGTAAGAGATCTGCCCTTTTCAATTGAGAGCAATCTCGTGCAAGCAAACAACTGTTGTGGTTGTGGAGGGTTATTTTGCTCATATTTCCTTCAAATGAAACACAATAAAAGAAAACCTTGGTCCAAAAATGGCTAAAACGAGCAAGATATCTGGTCCTTGGAAACCGAGAGCAATGTTGAGCAACAAAATCACTTTGTTGTGGCGGGAGCATTTCGATCAATTGTCCTCAATTGCGGTGCGGTAAAACGTAAAACAAACACTTGCTCTATATAATGAAAAAAAAAGATCGAAACCGAGAGCAATGTTGAGTAAGTAAACAAACTTTCTTTGTGACAGAACATTTTGATCAAATTTCCTCAATCTGCGGTCTTTGTAAAAAAGCAAAAAGAAACACTTGCTCTATAAAATGACAAAAGAAAACAGCAATAGATGTTCCGTTTTAACAACAATGTTCATCAAAACAATGGGAGTAAAATTTTGCGGGCAAAGCAAAAAACGTTCGATAAAATTATGGCGGTAAGATCATGTGTTGTAGATAAGTGCGTAAATACTCGCCATGCTCGCTTCACCCGCCTGCAGCATGTTTAGGTTGTGTTCGGTGGTTTGGTCGGTTGGGCCGAGCCAAACGGGCCCGATATTCGAGTGGGCGCCGCCTTTGTTCGGAGTGGCGCAAAGATGTTTATCAATTTCTAATACATGTACGATATAACTTTGAATCGGGTGGAAGATAGAGAACAATACAATTATTTATCTCGTATCAAAATAGAAAATAATGGATTCAAGATACAATGAGAGTGCTATATAGACTATAGCAATTGTAGTATCACAATTTGAAAAACAACCAAGGACCGGATCAAATTCATGAAATAAAGTTTTTGTAAGATGAAACAAAAGCATTAAAAAAACATTGTCTAAAAATAAGAATTCGATTTTAGAAATCGGAAGAGCTAGCTTTACCGTCGTTTGTGACTTTGTCTTTTTGCGAAGAATTAACTAAAAAGAAGGAATGATTGTCATGTATAGTTTTATTTGTTCTCATGGAAGGGAAAGATCTGTGTAGCATTTTATTAAAAAAGAAAGAAGAAAATACATGCATGGAAAGGAGATGTCTTATCACCAAAATGCACATCTAAGAACAGGGGAACTCTAAAAGGAAAATAAGGGAGCAGAGGCACAAATCAAAACATTAAAAGTGATAGATAGCTTCAAAGAAAGACCTCATACTTGACATGCTCCGCAAATGCCGCGATAACAAAGATATTCTAGCACTACAATTGCAACAAATGGTGTTGTCCTTTTTAATGACCGTGAGGTTGGGATATTACTAACTATCCATCTGTACACAACGGTGTTCTTTGTTCTAGCAAAAAAAATGATTTGTCCGATTTAATAGGAAAGTTGTGAGAAAAAGCAATTTTTTAGTATCTTGAAATGGATGTGGTCAATAACAAAATTTGTATGTGTCTATGATGATTTGCAAGCGAAGAATGTCACCAAAGACGACCCGAAGTGCACTAAGAACATAGGATAGTATCAATTTCGAGAATGAGCAAGATAATCTAGAGGGAAATCACACAAGATGAGAGGCTTTTTTATTTTATCATATACAAAATGGCTATGCGAGCACGGCCTATGTTCTAAGGCACTAAGGCAGCAGCTAGAAAATTTTAAAAATGAGAAGGTTACGTATGTCCCCGCTAGGGGGCATCATAGACACTAACCTATGGAAACGGTAGTTGGTAGGAGTTGAAAACTTGAGATCGTTCCGATCGTTCTCAATAAATGCAGAGGTTCAGGTGATCGGGAGATGGATATAGCCACTTATTTTCAATTTCTTTAAGCGTGATAGATGCGCCAAATGCTCAACTCACATATACAAATCTTCTATAAAGAGAGGGTGGAGGCGTGTGTAAGTCTCACTTACCTTGACTCTGTCTCAATAACCTCGCCATGAAGTGGTCTTTCACGGTGGTTTAGGATCATCATTCTTTGATCTGGGCAAAATTGCAAATCGCTACATATGAAAAATAATGTCCGAGTGGTTTAGTCTCCGGTGATGAAAATAGTAAATCAAGAGGTGTTGTTATGATGTATGAAGCATATGCGGACAGATCACGTAAATAAGCCTCGAGTGAGGATATAGTTTTAAAGTAAAAGGATAGAGGTGCATAGATATGTTGCCATTTCTAGTAACCGATAATAGAGTGAAGGAGGTCGGTTTTTTTTTTGCCTCCGTGCATGTTCCCGAGATGCCATACTTTTACTCTATCCCATGGTACAATAAGAGGCATGTCGACATTTGGCAGCGAAAATGGAAAGACAATATACGCTTATTTGTCAAGTTGGCGAACATGTAGTAAAGCAAGGCAAAAATGAAACGCAATTGTAATACCCATCTGAATAAGGAAGCACCGCAGAGTAAAAAAATGAGTAGAACCATGATCGGTAACAATGTGCATAGTTCATGACACCCTTTATATGTGCATAGTTCATGACACCCTTTATATGTAAGCAAACATAGGTACTGTTGAGCCCAGTGGAGCGGAGACGCCGCGGCATCGGAGGGATAGAGAAGTCATGAGAAGTTTTTGGGTTTTTTTTTTTTTTTTTTTTAGGGAGCAAGGGAGTGCGGTATATATTTGGGACGGAAACAGTAGAAAGGCCAAAATCTGATGTCGAAGCCATGATCTAATGGGTAAAAGTAATTTTGCAAACGTGGATACCCCCAAAGCGAGGGGAAAGTCTAGCCGCTTTGTAGAGGTTAAAATCTTGATCAAAGAGTTTCATTTAATTAAAATACTCTTTGCTGAAAGAGTTACCTTTGAGGCTAAAAAATACTACTAAAAATAGCATGCATTATATTTCCTAGGAAATTACCAAATATATTAATGTAGAAAGCAAAGACCACCTTTAAAAATAGAAAATCGATAACGATCTTTGCATAAAAAAAGAAAAATTATTAAAACTATAAAAATCCATACTTCCATGTCTCACCGGGTAAGAATGACTCACGTATTTGCGAGTACCGGGAAGCCAATAAATAATAAAGACCATCTTATTTGCAAGCTCATAAAGTGGCATAACTATCTAAAATCCATGTCAAGATCAAATTTGATCAGATGGTAATAGAAGGAGCAACTGAAATCTGATTCTTTGTTCTCTTAATTGGCTTTTTAAGTGAAAATAATCGGTGTTTCTAGAAATTCGAATAATGCATCTCATCTTTGCATAGAAAAAAAGCACTGACTTGTCATTGGCATCGAGTGCTTCAAAGAAATTGAGTGGTCGCCCAATTACGGAAATCCTTTTTGGATCTAGGCCTAATACTTTTTCATATTGGTTGGTTAAGGTCCTGCACTATCAAATTAATATTACATATCGGTTTAAAATACATAATACCAAAAGAAGGAAATCCAGTCATCACTACATAAATAGTAAATTATGAATGTGTGGATGACTAATTTTAATTTCGCTCTCATGCAATTTCTGAAGCGGCACACCATTAGAGGCTTTCAAACTCTAATATAAAAAAAAAAAAAACAATTCAGATCAGCCAAAGCTCACACATAATCAATCGAATTTGTTGACAACATGCATGTTTCCAATGATATACAGCTTGAGACCGAGGTGAGCTGGAGACTAACACAATATCTTATTGTAGAGCTGAACTTCAGAGTCGACACTTCTTGATCCGGTTGCGAGAAATCCAACTAAATTTGATAGCAAGTAGAAGTTTGAAAATGATTTAGAATAAGATTTTTAAAGAGAGCGTATCAATTTCAAATTTTTCCACTTTTAATTGTAATCAAGATAGAGAGGTGCTAGAATCTTCAGAATAATAACATCTATTCTAATTTCGAAAATAGATTAAGATGGATTACCATAGTGTAAAATTATTACATATGTGCAGGCCTCAATTGATGTAACAAAGACAAAAAAATCTTAAAACAATTGAAGTATAAAGCGTAACCTTAAGACATGTCCAAAGACTAATGTCTAATGTCACTTTGAAGTATGCATAAGAACCCCTCAAACGTCGTGCCGTCAAAATCATGGACATCAATGTCGGTGAACTCTCAAGTCAAACATTTGAATTTTAGAGACCTTCCTAATCCTAATATTATTTCGGTTGGGGTCTCCCCTCTTTGTTCTCTTGAAAAGGGGAAAATGCCGGGGCCATAACAACACCGTTGGAGCAACAAATGAAAATGTGCGCACACTTTAAAAGGGGGTAGAGGTTAAGCATGATTCTTGTAGAGCTAACGTGGCTACCGGTTTTAAAAAGCGAAGAGGATGAAAAAAGCGTAAATGACCAATTCACCATTGCCTTAATTATCATGGAACAAGAAAATGAGATGGCAAAAAATAGAATCAATGTTGATCATGATCATTGACTCAACTATGAACATAGTAAAAGGATTATTTTTTTAGACTATGTAGATTAAGCTATTATGAAGCAAAAAAGATAATAATGCGTGAGTAATTTGCCAACACATGGAAAAATTTTGATATCTTGGCCTTAAGCAACTAAATAGATATGGATCGGTGTTATCAAAACAAAAATCAGCAGGGTGACATAATCATTGTTACGTTACGTTTTAATGACGCCGACCGATAAAATATCATCACCTACCCCGATGATTGATCTAATAACTTAAAAGGCTATGTGAACTGTGTACCCTATCCAAGCATAAGAAGCATATCGGTAAGTAATCCGTCCTGTATATAGAATCAAAGACCGAAAAAATAGACGCATCCAAGGATATGTACCTACTACAAAGATCGGGCGGTCAATCAAGCTGCACTCAATATGTCCGTGTATATAGAATAAAAAATCGAAAAGTAGACGAGATCCAAAGGTATGTACTTACTACGGTATTGGGCACTCCAAGCACGCAAAACTCAATATACGGAACAAGAGTTCGCTGTGATAATGTAGGTTGCAAAACCCATGTCGTTATTAGTAGCCATACAAAAAAAATAATAATAACAAACGGACCTGAAATTATTCAAGAGTCACCGTATCTCGTGAACCTTTTGGAACTTACCTAGCCATATAAATTGCAAAGTACAAAGTAGTTTAGACGCAGGTGTACGCTTCATTACATGTTAGGAGTTCTAGCCTACCTCATTTTTAACTTGAGCTGTTGAGCTGTGCGATTTCTAAAACTTCTCCGGCCAAGATTGAGACAACGAAGATCGAGACACCGCGCAAAACAGCACAAGAGAAATCCCCAAGCACCGCTTGGATAGCAACCATAGGAGATTTTCTTTTTTAAAAAAGCATCTTATCACCTTTGCTGATAACCAAAGTGTGTGACAATGTAATCTTTGGGAATAGGGAAAGTGCTCGAAAACAATATCGCATGATTTCAAGAGACAAGCATTGAGCACGGACAATGATCACGGGCATACAATCAAGAAGAATATATCTATGACTTCATAGGCAAAGAAACGTAAGCTTCGAGATTGGACCACTATATATTTTTTGACATCACAGACTACGATCATAAGAAAGCATGCCCGAGAAACCCGAGAGGCAACGATTAGATTAGACAAAAGGAGAAACTATCAAAGGCAATGAGATCGCAAGTCGCACACTTTTTGTGGGGGTGACGTCAAGGAGACGACATCCTCCTCGGTTCCGTTAAGGAATCATCATAGCCCTCAAATGCCCATTTTGGCCAAATGGAAAGATTTTTTCAAGGGAAAAACTGGACACATGGATAAGCTGAACGCAATTTGAGGAGACGTGGCCATAAGGAGAGGCTTGAGAATGTCGCCCGATTGAAGAGGGAAATGCATAAAGGCTCAAGTAAAAAAAAAAAAAAAAAGGTACGAAGAGACGCAAAATTTATCATCGCTTCATCACCATGGAGGAGCCGAAAAGTGCCGCAAAAAAGTATAATCGGTGCCTCGGTCACAAAGAGAGGGAAAACAAAATGGACATTGGTCATGATCATCGCCTCGCTTATAAACACAAGAAACATATGGAAAAGAAAGAATCATCATAGCTCATGAGTATTGCCTCGGTCATCTAAAAAAATAAAAAGGTGTAAACCTGTGGAACGATAGCCCGTGATCAACGCATACGACACTAAACATTTCCTCGTATTCATCACAAAGACTACCCTATCCCCTCAAATTAATCTAGCGAAGAAGAGATCATCACCGGACATGGCCAAAACCATGAGCGGCACAATGTAGTAAGAGATCAAACAAATACATCACCGACATGGCCATGTCCTCGGATATATGGCATCACACCTAGGTAGTCTCAAGATTTAGCCGAACCGACAAGAAGGCGGTAACCATGTATCCAAGTCAATATAGGGAAAAATCATAGAGACAAGAGGAAAATGAGAGGGCAAGAGGAAAGCGGGAACACACACAGGCACCGGCGGCGACCGGCACCGAGGGCATCCACCATAGTAAGTCACATCGGGAGATGAGAGGAAGAGAGCATAGGGAGCGCGGCCGCTTTGCAACCACCGGCCAGGGCATCCGTCCGGCCGTGACGGAGCTCGAAGGCGCCGTGCCCATGGGCCCATCCCGTCCACACCGTCGCTCTCCGTCCACGCCGCAACGGCCGCGCCGCCATAGATCGGTGTCGGATCGAGACAAAGAGGAAGGGAGAGGGTAGGTGAGACAACCTTGCTCCGGTCGCCGCATACCGCGCCGCCGCGCCGCCCGTACGCCTGGCGCCACCACGCCCGGCGCCGCGACCCGCGCTACCGGCCCCAGCGCCACCCGTGCCATCGACCGCCCGCGGCGCTGCCCGCCAGCGCGGGCGCCCGCTTGAGGTGGAGGACGCCGGCGGACGGCGGCCGCCGGAGGCGACGCTACGGAAAACCCGCAGCGGAGGTTGGGGCCGACCTAGGGTTAGGGGCGCCCCAGTGGCCGGCCGTGTTGGGACGCAGCCATGGCGGTGGATCGAGACGGAGGGAGAGGAAGAGGGGAAGAGCTCGGCGGGCCGGCCGGGCGTCGCCGAGGCCGGGGCGGAGAGACGGGAGAGGGGAACGGCGCGGCGCGAAACGCGACGATGGCGACGGGAACGGCGAGGCGGAGACGGAGGAGCCGAGGAAAGCACGGGATGACGGCGGGGCGGTAGGTAAGAATTAGGTGGGAGCGTAATCCCAAACACTCCGAATCGGACAAAAATTACAAAGGGCACTAAAACAAATCACACCGTTTAACGAGGAAGATCGGAAAGGTCAGAAAACAATTTTCTACCGTGGCTACCCCCCAGAGCCGGGCAATCGTAGCCGCCTTGTAGAGGGTAAATACTAGTATTAGTAGTAATCATAAACTCCCTTCATCATAAATTGTAAGTCGTTTGATTTTTTTGACAACAAGTTTGACCACTCGCCTTATTCAAAAATTTATATAAAATATTATTTTTTGTTGTGACTTTCTTTATTAATAAAAGTTTTTAAAGAATGACTTAAATTTGACAATATTTACGTAAATTTTTGGAATGAAATGAATGGTCAGAATGGAGAAAAAAAAAATCAAACGACTTTACAATTTATGAGGGAGGGAGTACTAGAGTATCTCAGTGGCATCCCCGGGCCGTCGATCTGACGCCACCTCAGCTCGTTGGCCTGCCATGGCCACCGCCGTCGAGCGAGCCGCAACGGTCGATGGCTAGGGCTCTCTTTTTCGCCACTTTCTCCCGTTTTCCGTGCTACTAGCTGCTCGATTCCTTCCAGCAAAGGCCGGTGTTTTCCGTGCACAGCTGACACCAGCAGTGCAGTGGAACGGGCGAACGTTACAGCAGCCCCAGCCGGAACGGGCCAAGATCCCGGCGACGTGACGTGCCAACGGAAGCCACCAGCGGCTCGTTTGATGAGCGGGCAGGGCACTAGCAGGCCGGCGTGGCCACCACCGCAGAACGAAACGGCAGTCGGCGCCCGCCGCACTAGCTGGCCTGCCTGCGCCTGGTCTGCGTTGCCATGCCATGGCATGCCACGCTCGCTGCTCCTCCACGTAGTAGACGTTGGAAGGCATGACCGGCATCCGTGTCCGTCCAAACCGCAAGTCACCCACCACGCGACGCGAGCAACAGCAAACATGGCTGCGACAGAGCGAGGCAGCGAGCCCACCCACTCCAGTGACACAACTGTGTCACGCTGCCGGCTCACACTCTTCGTCGTCGTCCTCCTCACCTCCCTACCGTTGCCACCCCAGGCGCACGTGTCCCGCCCTCCCTCACGGACACCTCACCTTCTCTCTCCCTCCCCTCCCTCTCTAAAAAGCGGCCGGCCCGGCCACTGTCTGCCGTCTCTCTGGCTCTGCCCAGTCCCCCCCCACCTCACCGATCTCGCGCACACTCCCCAATGACCCAATCTCCCCGACCCTGCCAGCGCGTCCACCACCTCCTCCCGAATCGCTTCACGGGCCGGGAAGAAGCAGCAGCACCAGCAGCAGCACCCTGATGCCCGCACCCAATGCCGGCCGCCGCCATGGCCCGAGCCTCCCTCCTCCTCCTCCTCTCCCTCCTCCTCCTCCACCTTAACCCTCCAATCCTCCCGGCCTCCGCGGTGCGCTTCGACTACGCCTCACTAACCCTCGGCAGCCTGCGTCTCCTAGGCGACGCGCACCTCAAGAACGGCACGATCCGTCTCTCGCGCGACCTCCCGGTACCCACCTCCGGCTCGGGCCGGGCGCTCTACGCTTCGGCAGTGCCGCTCAAAGCCGGCTTCTCGACGCAGTTCGCCTTCACGGTGGCCACGCTGAACCCGTCGTCGGTCGGTGGCGGGCTCGCGTTCGTCGTGGCCACCGACGGGGCCGCGCTCGGTGACGCGGGGGCATACATCGGCGTGGACGTCAGCACCGACGCCTGCGCGGTCGAGTTCGACACGCTCATGGATGTTCAGTTTGGGGATCCGAATGGGAACCATGTTGGGCTGGATCTTGGCTCCATGGTATCGGCGGCTGTGGCGGACCTCGGGGATGACGCCACCGGTGGCGTCGAGCTTGCTAGTGGGAGGACCGTCAACGCTTGGATCGACTACCGACCCCCGGCGGCGGTGGGAAAGGAGGCGGCGCTGGCGGTGGGGGAGTCTTGGAGGTCTTCGTGTCCTACGCGGCGAAGCGCCCGCTCAGGCCTGTCTTGTCGGCGCCGCTCGACCTTGGGGAGCGCGTCAAGGACGCTGCGTTCGTTGGATTCTCTGCTTCCACGCAGGGGAGTACCGAGGCGCACGCCATCGAGTGGTGGAGCTTCTCCACCGCGTCGCCGCCGGCACCGGCCCCGCGTTCCGCCGTGCCCGCCACGCCGCCGCCGGCGGCGCTCCCGCCTGCCGTCACCAACCCGGTGCTCCCGTCGCCGCTGCTTCCAGGAGTGACGACACCGACGCCGCCATCTGCCACGACGACTGGCGCAGCCGCCGCACCGGCCGGCTCGATCGCCCCGTCGGGCTCCGCCGCGGTGGGGAAGATTCATGCCACCGGCGGCTCGCGTCCGCCCGCGCACGCGGCCGTGGCCGGCGCAGCCACTGCGGGCGCATTCGTGGCCGCGTCCTTCGCGGGCGTCGCGGTCTGGGCGCTGGCGCGGCGCGCCAGGGCCAGGAAGCGCGGCGGCGGCCAGGGCGCGGTGACGGTGGGCACCAAGCAGCAGCGCGACAGCAGCGTGGCGTCGGCGGCAGCGCTGGCGCGGTCGCCTCGCGAGTTCAGCTACAAGGGCTGAGCGCCGCGACGCGGGGATTCGACGCGTCCCGCGTCATCGGCAACGGCGCGTTTGGCACCGTGTACAAGGGAATCGTCACCGACACGGGCGCCATGGTCGCCGTGAAGCGGTGCACCACGAACGCGCGCGGCGGCGGTGGCGGAGGTGGCAACGCGAGCAGCGGCGAGCAACAGGCTCGGTCGGAGTTCCTCTCGGAACTCTCCATCATCGCGGGACTCCGGCACCGGAACCTGCTCCGCCTGCAGGGCTGGTGCTACGAGAAAGGGGAGATCTTGCTCGTCTACGACTACATGCGCAACGGCAGCCTGGACAAGGCATTATTCGACGCCTCGGCGCCCATGCTTCCATGGCACCACCGGCGGGAGATCCTGATCGACGTGGCCTCGGCGCTGGCGTACCTCCACCACGAGTGCGAGCGGCGCGTGATCCACCGCGACGTCAAGTCCAGCAACGTGATGCTGGACGAGGCCTACCGCGCCAGGCTCGGCGACTTCGGTCTAGCCTGGCAAGCGGAGCACGGCGAGTCCCACGACGCGACGGCTGCGGCGGGGTTACACCTGGCGCCCAAGTACCTCCTGACGGGTCGCGCCACCGAGTGCACCGACGTGTTCAGCTTCGGCGCGCTGGCACTTGAGGTGGCGTGCGGGCGTCGGCCGATCGGCGCCACGCCGACCGACGGCGGCGGCGGTGGTGGTGGCAGGTGCTGCAACAACCTGGTGGAGTGGGTGTGGAGTCTGCACGGGGAGTCACAGCTACTGGACGCCATGGACGCACGACTGGGCGGTGAGTTCGACGAGGACGAGGCGCGGCGGACGCTGCTGGTGGGTCTGGCGTGCTCGAGCCCCTGAACCGGCGCTGCGTCCAGGGATGCGCGGCGTGGTGCAGGTGCTGGGCGGCGAGGCGGACCCGCCGTTCGTTCCGGCGACCAGACCGTCCATGAGCCTGATCGGCGGCAGCGCCAACAACCAGCAGCAGCTGCTGCTCAGCCTGCAGGACAGCGTGTCGGACTACAACGCCCCTGCTGGGTCTCGCCGGACTGTCGGAGTCCGACTCGTCGGACGACTCGCTCAGCTCGTCGTCGCTCACCAGCACGCTGAGGGAGAGGAGGACATGACATTGGGTTCAGCAGCACCGCCGGCGACGCCAGGTGAAGACAGACCGGCGGTAGGTTGGTAGCTTAGAGTTTGGATTCTGAATCGGTCCATTGTCGATCTTGAATGCCGGCCGAAAAGAAGGAACACCGGTCCATATGTATGTATTGATGGGTACATAGAATTTTTAGTTGCAGAAGTCTAGCAATGGACTGCAGATGATCATCATCAAAGGCAAGCAGCCTCCATTTGTTGCGTTACATACATACATTTTCTCTTGTCGATAATAATGCAGAAATCGAAGAATGATTCATTCATTCGTTGGTTGGTTCAGTTGAGCTCAGCCGCCATTGTACGTCGTCCTCCAACTGCTTTGCTGGTGGATCAAAACGCCCAACTTTCCACTCCCTCCCCCACGCACACTATCTTTTGTTGATAGACCTCACCTTTGCTGCCGCATGCAAGAAAATATGGATTTCAGGCCACGGTGTCACGGATGAGAATGAAGATCGATTATTCTCTCTGACGGTCTGACCTGACTCCGAGAGAGCAAAAAGGATGTCGTTTTCTTTTCTTCTCTGTTGTGTTGTGTTCTACCTGCGATGACGTCACAAGGATAGATCAACCTGCTCTTTTGTATATCTACTATATCTGTCGTGTGGATCTGTATGTAGAAAGGAAAGGATAACTTGCGCCGGCAGCAGGTGTGCGATCCTGTGCTTTGCATTGGGATAGCAACAAGGCATGGCAAAGGAAAGGAAAGCATCTCCTTCTCCTTCTCGTCTCTGCTAGTGCGCTATGCTTTGACATCCATGGCGTGCGTGGTCACCAACTCAACCGCAAGTCGTCACGGGGAGGCCGGCCGGCCGGCGCCGCCATTATTCCACGTCGGCGAGCACTAATCCTCCTAACAGGCTAACACTGTGCTACTAGAAGAAGAAGAAGAGGTGGCCCGCCACTAGTGATGGATCGAGTACTAGTGACGACGCTGGGTGGCACGACGTCGCACCAACTGATGCCACTGTGATGATCGAGCACGCATGCCATTGGCATTGGCATTGTCACTGGCATGCAAGTTGTCCACATCCAAAAGGGCATGATCATTAGCTAGGCTAGGGTATCTCGTCTCGTGATGACCTCGATCGATCCTGGTCGCTATCCCGGCCGTGGGCCCGATGGCCGCCGGACCTTCTCTTTTTCTTTTTCCCTCCCTGGTGCCATCAGCTTCGTTCTGATGAGCAAGCAGCAAGCACACTGGTCGGCGTACGTACGTACGTGTAGCCCTTCAAGCCGTCCGATCATCACGGGTTCCGTATGATCGATCGCCATGTGATTATATTGGGAACCGGCATCGTAACAGAACGGTACACGCGGATATGTATTTGTGTTTGTTTTTGCCCTGGCCTGCAGAACACAAGAATGCACGGTCGTTCATGTCAAGTTATAATATAGCACACCTTCGTTTACGAATGATGTGGTAACCACCTTCGTTTACAAAAAATGCATGATGAGTGCTCCCTTTTTTTTTGTTGTTGTTGTTCTGGAAATCAATGTCCTGCTTTCATTTGGATGTTTCCGGCGATAGATAGTTTGTTTGTGTACTTAATTATATGAAACACAAGGTAGCTAAAAGCTAGCTAGCTGCTGCAAAACGGTGGTAGGAGTAGTGTCACTAGCGTCGCTCTCATCATCAGGGAGTAGAGTACGTTGTCTCGTCGTCCACATCTCCAGGTAGTGCGCCACGTATTATTACATATACAAGCAAAGAACACGACCGCTCAACAGTCGATCGGCACAATCCCAACTTGGACCAGTGTCGTCAAAGACCTATCCTGTACGTGATCCAAACGCATGCTGGCCTGGGTGACGTTCCTTTGAAATTCCCATGGAAAATCTCCAATCCAAACGAAATATTCCCTCCATCCATTCGAAAGTGTCATTTAAAAAGCATGCTCCTCTCATAAACATGTTTAGCGACACTTACAGTAAGTCTTGTTTAGTTCTCTCCGAAGTTAGAAATTTTGCAACTTCGACATTGTAGCATGTTTCGTTTGTTTGTGGTAAATATTGTCAAATCATGATTAAGTAGGCTTAAAAGATTTCGTCTTGTGATTTACAATAAAACTGTGTAATTAGTTAATTTTTATCTACATTTACTTGCTTTATTTATGTGTCAAAAAAAAATTGATGTGATGAAAAGAGAACGTAAAATCTAGAACGTGGAGGAAAACTAAATAAGGAGCATGCTCGATGAAAAAAAAAAAAAGATTGCAGCTTTCCACGGAGTGGGCCAGGCAGTAGCAGTGGCATGTTGGTCACAGGTGGGCGGTGAAAAGTCCTTGTCGGGCTGGCGAATCTGGGATTAACGCGAGTGATTTGGTTGCTGGAAAGGGTACTAGTTCGTGTCTCGTAGGTTTCATTATCGCTTGGAATATGGCACTGTCTGTATATATATTACTGCATCAAGGTGGGTGTGGATGGAGATTTTCACAAGAGACGCGCCCAACGCGAAATGTGCACCAAGGGAAAAGATAGTGTCACAATACTATACTGCCGACCTCCTTGTCCTTGTGTTTGCGTGGATCGAGACTGGTGAAAAGAATGGTATACCGGTCCCGCCTTTGCTCTCGTTCTAGGGTCTCATTGGCTCTCTCTATCCTCGAGCAAGCTACATATGAATTACGTTTTGCTGCACTGATACTAAATTATATGATGTTTTTTTTAACTGCATTACTTTTACTACGTAGATATAGTACATACTCCGGAGTATCTAAGTGCATAGTTAAAAATATTGAATCTCAGGTTAAAAGAAGGTAATTCTAGTTCTATAGAATTAAAAATAAGTCAGACTTTGTTACGTTTGATACAAAATGTATTTACGTCTATGAATAATTAAGTTTGTTATAAAAAAAAGCCATATATTTCATAATTAGTCAAATCATACTTCTCGGTTCGTAGGTCAATTAATTTGGATGTGATACACAATTGATTGATTTGGTACGTACTCCCTCCGTCTCAAAAATAGTTGTCGTTTTTTGGTGTTAGATGCTTTACCTTTTACTTTGATTCGATTTGTATAAAATACGTGCAACGTTTAAATTTCGAAATAAATTTGTTAAAAAACTAGACTTAAAGATCTTTCCGATGATACTAATTACTTAGCATAAATATTTGTATATTTTAAAATAAAATTGCGGCGGTTGTTTTACCGAAAAATCGGCAACTATTTTTTTGAGACGGAGGGAAAGATTGTATGTACATTCAGTATCATATATGGGAAACAAACAAACAATATATGGTCCGATATGTGTCATCCGATCCTCAACAGCTAGCGGTTTCAATTCATTTCGTCCCCCTCCGTGAGAGAATGATGGAGAAGATTTTTGGCAACTCGGCAATCCCTTTCCACATATATCTCGCTTCTTCGCTTCCGTCCATGCATATATATGCATAAATAATGAATGCACGCATCATCCATGGGTCATGCACATATCACAACCAAGCTGAAACGGTAGGAAAACTGTCCGCTGGCGAGAGCGAGCGCGCCGACTCGTCACGTCTCACCGATCACCGTCTACCGTACGTACTACTACATAGCAATATCTCTATCTAGAATGAAGTGTGTGCTGCTGAATCTGCCTGCCATGGACGGAGGCAGCTAGTTGTTGGTGTAGCGTCGCTGTCAGGCTCAGGCTTGGGATTATATTCAACACCAATTGCTTGGATTGGATACTGCCATGCCCTTGGTGGTGTTGAAAAAGGATTTCATTCTCATGCCCTTTTTACTGCTACTACTACTACTCCTAAAAGGATCGGAGAGGCGGCCTTTTCCCGCAAAAGGATTTTTATGGCACTACTACTACGCTCCTCCTCGTGCCACTATGCCATATAAAGGTGTTGGTTCATTCAATTCTCGATCGCCCTTTCCTTTTTTTTTCTTTTTTGCGAATCCAGCCATCGTTCGTTATCAATTTCCCAGCGACTGATAGTTGCAGAAAGAGAAGAAAGAAAGGGCCGCGGACCATGGTGCCAGGATCTCCACTCCAGTCAAGCAGAAGCAAGTAAAAGGACGGTGGAGACGTGCAGGAGGTTTGATCCGGTCGGCGGCTCCAACCAATGCACGACACGACACGTAGTCGATACGCCGTAGTTTACCCTGCTAATCGTTGCCTACGAATCTTACCAGGCAGCCTTGCTACTATCCCTCCGTCCCACGGAGTTTGTCGTTTTTGACTTTTGAACTTTATGTTTTTGTTATCCGTCTTATTCAAAATATTTATACAAATTATAAAATAAATTAATCAATATTCAAGTATCTTCATTGATAAAATAAGTCATACCAAAATAAATTATTTTTTTTTCCAACTGACATTACCCATTTCCATTGCTAGAACGGAAATACAAAGCATTCTCGAGAGTTTACTGAGAGAAAAAGCAAACAGGCTTTGGCAGACAGTGCCAAGAAAAATGGTCTATCGACCAACTGGCTAATAATCCAGTACCAAACTGACTAAAACTGATAACTTGAGGAGGCTCACTCACTCCAACTGACCGATCAAAATTTTTACCAACTAAACGCGCAACGAACATAGACCTGTTTGCCATCAAGTTCAGAGTACAGATAACTAGCAAAAGCCACACATCACAAATGATCAGATTCCTCCAAAGATGAATGATCCCCGTACGCCACTTTCCTAAGCACCGATGATAAGCAGTCAGGCCCCGTCTTGGACCTCATCTTGATCTTCGTCATCGTCTTGGAGCAGCAAGTGATCGATCTCTCTGGAGGTTTGCTTGGCGAGGATATCCTTTGCTATATTCAAAGATGACATTGGCACCTTGTACCCATAGATCTTTATCTGGAACATCATATAAACCTGACGAGAACATCATGTATGCATGAGCTTGACAGAAAATGACAATTGGGTTACTTATCGGTTTCTTATCGAAAACAGCTTTTGTTTACGCACTTCCAAATTGACCAACAAAAAAGCACCAATACCCATAGCATGAAACTCACTGCCTTGAGGTAACCAGTATTTGCACCACTCCCAGCATTGTACTAGATTTTGTGGGATATTATGGCCCCAATACACTTAGCTATAACTGTCCAAACTAATTTTGCTACAGGGACAAAGGAAAAATAAATGATCCAAAGTCTCTAATTGATCACAAAAAGCACAATCAGTGTCACCATTCCAATGCCTTTTTAACAAGTTTTCTTTAGTTAATACAGCATCATTAGTCAATTGCCACAAGAAAATTTTGATTTTCTCTCGAATTTTACTTTTCCGGATGTTTTTGTGGTAAATACCAAAGATCTCAAAGCAGTTAAAAGCCTCATAAACAGATTTAACATTGAACTTGGATTTCTTGGACAGCCTCCAAAAAGACATGATCGGGACTATTATTGAAACGAGAAAGTACCCATATCAGCTAAGATTTTATTCCAAGAAACTTGCAAATTCCCATACAGCCATCTTCTAAAAGCCATATTATGTCCATTTCTCACTTCTAGTACAGTAATGTTTTTTTCCTCGATAAACAAAAAGTTCTGGATACAGACTCATTAGAGATTCATCATACAGCCAACTATCTTGCCAGAATCTAACTAGATTGCCTTTATTAATTTTCACACCTACCCCCTGTATGTAAATGTCTTTGATTTTCAGCAGATCAGACCACATTGGTGAGTCTCCCAATCTATGACTTACTTCATGTATAGATTTATTTTGTAGGTATTTGTATTTCACTATGTTCTGCCAAAGACCTTCTTCCTTTTCTAATTTCCACCACCATTTACACATCAAACTAATGTTCATTTTCCTCAAATCTTTAATTCCTAACCCACCTTTCTTTTTGCTTTTGCAAATGATTTCCCATCTAACCAAATGGTATTTCTTTTTCAAACTTCCTCCTTGCCAAAAAAAAGTCCTTCTCTGTTTATCCATTGGTCCTAAAGTACCTTTTGGTAAAAGATAAACTGACATGTGGTAAATTGGTGTATTATTTAAGCCGGATTCAATCAAAACTGTTCTAGCAGCCATAGACATCAAACCCCCTTGCCAAACATCAAGTTTCTTTTCTCCCTTCTCCACTAATGGCAACCAATCCTTAACTTTGAGTCTACTAGGCCCCACAGGCACACCAAGATATTTAATTGGAAACAAGCCAACTTGACAGTTAAAGATATCGGCATATTTAATTCCCGGTTTTCCTCATCATTGATCATATATACCTCACTCTTATTGAAATTAATCTTAAGACCAGCTAGCATTTCAAACATGTACAAAAGTAATTTCATATTTGTAGCATTTTGGATTCCATGCTCTAGAAACACAATTGTATCATCGGCATCTTTGTAAAAAGCACTACCCCTTTAGGGATGATATGACTAATCGGGGCCAACAATCAAATTGTTATTTTGAGCTTGATGGACCATTCTAGTCAAACGGTCGACCACAATGTTAAAGAGAATTGGGGATAAAGGATCTCCTTGCCTTACCCCTTATAACTTTTTATATATGGACCAATTTTATTATTGATTTTGACACCGACAAATCCACGAAACAACTTGTTTTATCCAATTTGTCCACTTCAACCCAAAACCTCTTTTTTTTCTAAGCACATAAACAACAGATCCCAACTCACTTTATCATAAGCCTTTTCGAAATCTAATTTTAAAATTACACCTATTTCTTTCCTTCTCTTTGTTTCATGCAAAATTTCATGTAGACAAGCAATTCGATGTAATATTCACTGTTTTTCATGAAAGCATGCGTGTTTCATGAATGATATCGGCAACAACTTGCTCCAACCTAATTGTTAAAGTCTTTGTGATCAATTTATATAAACAATTGAGCAAACAAATAGGTCTCAGTATTGTTGGATTTTAGCAAAGATCAACTACTTTTTGGTAAAAGAGTGATGATGCCATAGTTGAGTCTCTGCTAATATCCACCTTATTCTCATAAAAGTCATAAAAGAGTTGCATGACATCATTTTTCACAATTTTCCAACATGATTGATAGAATTCAATTGGCATTTTATCCGGGCGGGGGCTTTATTAGCTTCCATTTGGTCTAGTGCCTCCTTAACCTCTTTTTCACTAAAAGGTTTTCCCAGAACTCTTGTTGTTCCACTGTGATGTGTGGAATATTTTCCCAAAAGGATTCCTCCGGAGAAACATCATATCTCATTGGAGGGCCAAAAGTTCTCTATAATACTCGATGGCATGATTTAAAAAGGTTATCATCTCCTTCTATGATTCCGGAATCATCTTCCAAATTAAAGATGGTATTTTTTTTTCTTTCTACCACTAGCACATTTATGGAAAAAAAAGATAAGATCTCTGTCTCCTTTTAATAACCAAGTCTCATGACTTCTATCGTGCCCGTGATATTTCTTCCTCCCCGTAAACCTGCTTTCAAATTTTCAAATAGTAAGAAGGCTTTCCCCGTCAATTTGTTCATGACATAGCCCCCGATTCTCCTCTATTAATTCTAACTCCCTAGTTCTTCTTGAAATTTCTTTCTTGTTTTTCTCCATTCTCCTTGGATATGAAACCCCCATCCTTTGAAATATTGTTTCAACAACTTATTTTTTTCTCACGTATCCTATCCAGGGGCTGATTTAGCCCCCGCAAGGTTTTACCCATATCTCCTCAACCTTCTCATAAAAATTACGGGGTTTTCAACCAATTGAGATCAAATGAGAATTGAATAACAGTTTTTGAACATTCATTCCCAAAGATATTATCAAAGGGTTATGATCTGAAATTTCCCTTGGTAATTTCCTTACTATTGCTTGTGGAAACATGTCTTCCCACTCTTTAGTCATCAAAATTACGCTAATAATTTCTCTAAAAAGAGGCTCTTGATTATTGGTCCGTAAAAGTACCTCCGGACATAATCAATTCCCTCGAGTTCATAAAACTGAATTAAAGCATTAAACATTGGAGTATGTCTATGCACTCCAGTTAAAGAACTTTTTTCATAAGAATATCTGATGATATTAAAATCCCCCCCTATGATATAGGGTTCCACGTAATTTGCACAAATCTTTGAGAGCTCTGCTAGGAAGGATGTTTTAAACTCTTCTCTAGCAGCTCCATATACTACCATTAAATTCCATTTCATCTTTAATGCTTTATCCCACAGATTCATTTGTAGGATAAATTCACCTTGTTTAAAAGAGCCTATATCAAACCTTTCTAATAAAATGCCCACTAAAATGCCTCCAGACCTTCCTTTGGAAGGATTCCACATCCACATATATTACCAAAATAAATTATATTTGTGCAAAAAAATTGAATAAGACGAAGCATCGAATAAGATGGCACGGAATCTAGGGTGACCTCAGTGGGACGGAGGGAGTACCTTGAACGGGCGGGGCAGTCGGCAGTGTGTGCAGTGGTTGCAGCAGGATCAGTTCCACCCTGTCCCTTCCCGGATGCATACACAGCGCCCCAGCGTACTGGTGCTGGTACTGGCACCGTGGCACGTTGCCGCTCCTGCTAGCATGTATCAATGGCAACAACATGGCAGGTAAGGTAGGCAAGCAAAGCCATAGCTTAATTCACTCCAAGTACTCCAAGGCTGCGCTTTCAATGGCACGCCGATATGGATATGGATTGGTGGATCGTCCATGCATGGGGTCCGTCCGGCCGCTCCACTTCACTTACGTGACGTACTCCCAAGGCCGCCGCCGAGACTTTATTATTTGTTTGGGCCTCACTACTCAAGCTTGTGGCACTAGTCAATACTATGATGACATGCAAGATCCACAACATCTACGGTACGGTACAGTACAGTACAGAGGTGGTCCTTCAAATTAAGCTATTCAAATCATTGATCAAACTCTCAAAATGCCAACCTTTGTGCGGGAGGGAGATCACACCGTGACAGAACACGTCCTTCCTTTATCGATCGAGCTGCTGCTGGAAGAGATCACTGAAACGGACTCTAGTTCTTGTGATGACAAAACAAGGCACGGGTCAACCTTTACCATCGATCAGGTCAGGTCAGGTTCCTTTGGATCCAGATGATACCCTAGTACTTTTTTTTTCGATCAATCACCCTATAAGTTAAGTACCTTTGAAGTCTCTGAAAATTACATTTTGAAAGTTTAGGGTCTAGATAACGTAGGAGCCCAGACGAAAGATAGATACCTCAGGACCAGATGACACCTCAGCAGACTAATTAAGGAACGTCCGTGCATTCTTACCTTTTTCCAGATCTATAAGTATCAATTATCAAGTAGCAGATCTCACACTTGTGCATGGGGATTGGATGCATCATGGCCAACAATGGTCAGCCCAGCCAGCCACCTGCTGCATCGCATCACAGCCTCAAAAGGACAGCAGCAGTGCCCACTGTACAGCCTCCTCTCACGTGTCCTGCAGGCCTGGATCAGAGATTCAGACAGGTCGTGCAACATAATAATGTGTACTACTACCGGAGAATAGACAATCCATGTCCCTTGCCCGGTTGTTTTAATTGCTGGTTCTCACCTTTACTTGTGCTTTCTTTTGTTGGCACTTTTATTAATCAATCACTTTTTTGTGTTGGCACTTTTTATTAATCACTTTTTGTTTATTTAATCAATTTCAGTAGGGGCCAAAACCCCTCCTGTAATTTCCTTCAAAAAAGAGCCCTGTTGTTGTTTTGCTACCACAACCACAGCAGCAGCAGAAGCCGGCTGCAACTGCAAGTAGACATATCGGACCACAAGAGTACAATGTACAAAAAAAGGGAACTGAAGGAAAAAAAATATATATGCAGTGATTACTGCCTGTAAAACCAGGTAGGTAGGTATCCACATAAAACCGACTCCGATCAAAATCGGAACAATACGTCTGAGGCTCTGAGCTTCAGATCAAGCTCAACTGAATTGGCAGAAATAAGGAGTAAAAACCCAACGTGTTCCAATGCAATTGACATGCAGTCCTCCTCTGTGTTCTACAGATAAAAAAGAAACAATCCACCGGTGCTTTCTTTACTAGATGGAGCTGGGAGTTTCCAAGGCAAGACATCACCATACAGCGCGTTAGCTGGGACACAGATCCTGGAAGACGCAAAGCGCTTCTAAGTTTAGCACCTCCAGGAGGCAGGAGCCTATTCTTGGCTCAGCAAATCCTCCTCCTCCTCCGCGCGAAGGCATGACGCAAATGCTCATCCCATCTCACCACATTTCCCCACAGAGATCACATTTACCGCGCACAAAGCACCAACACCGATCAGATAGCCTGTATGCGAGATCTTTAGCACAATGAGGGAGGGAGGATGATGCAGCATAGAGACTCCAACGCATGCTCCCATTGTCCACACAACGAGGTCTGCATCAGATTGGTCTGTGCGTTCTAGAGAGAGGGAAGGAGAGGTTTACCAACTGCAAGAGGAATAGGGATCCAAGGTTTGATACATACAGTTGGGAGAAGATGAGCTGCTTTGGGTGTTTCAAGCCTGAGAAGAAGGTGCCTTCCCCGAGGGAATCCAGGGAGGTCACGGTTGTGAAGAAGGCCCAGACCCAGACCCAGAATGAAGCGCCTCCCAGGGATTCTTCTGGTAAGGATCATAAGATGCTCCTGCTACTGATTGCAAATAGAAATAAGGAATTAGCATGTTTTGTACTGTCCAAACTGATAGCATAGAAAATGATTTATTAGGAGCCATGTCGGCAAACAGACCAAACAATGAAACAACAAATTAAATACAATGCAGCAGTATAAAGATCCAAAATCCTCAATCCCCCAATACGTCCTGTTCTTCTGCGCATCAATTTTATAGCTGGATACCTGTGGTTAAACAATCTATATATATACTGTACCAGGGTCAGTGGTCTCCTGCAGATGCTTTTAGACCTGAATATACCGACCATTCAGTGTATCTTTGTTTAAGGACGAACCACACCCCTGTGCCACTGTATTCCCTTAGATTATGTATATGTTCCTCTGAACCGAATCTATGTAGCAGTTATATTGTGCACTATCTGTTTCCCTGTCAGTGTCACATACATACTACTACAACTGCAATTCATGTCTAGTTCTTAACTGTCATGGGTGAAAATGGCTTTCAGTGATATAACATATCCATATCCATATACATACTATTTAAATTTGTTCAACAAATGTGAAAAAGAATCAGAACAACTAAATGCGAACAAAATAGAAATTTAATGCAAGGTACCACTCACCTTTGCAGGATCAATCAGGCCATCACCAGTTGCTTCAAAGCAAAAGCAAAAGCCATCATCATCTGAAACAGCAACAAGCATTGAACCCCCTAAAGGAAGCTGTTCTGTTTCCAGAACCGCAAAAGCATTCACATTCCGTGAGCTAGCCACGGCCACAAAAAACTTCCGTTCTGACTGCCTCCTTGGAGAAGGGGGCTTTGGCAGGGTATACAAGGGCAAGCTTGAAAATGGACAGGTACACACCACACAGAAAAACATTCAAACATTCTATGTGCACACACTTGCTAATTCATCTACAGTAATCAGTGGCTGACTTGTTTTCGGTTTGCATGTACAGCTTGTTGCTGTCAAGCAACTAGACCTCAATGGGTATCAAGGCAACAGAGAGTTCCTAGTTGAGGTCCTGATGCTCAGTCTATTGCACCATCCAAACCTAGTCAATTTGGTTGGCTATTGTGCAGATGGAGATCAAAGGCTTCTGGTGTATGAGTACATGGCCCTAGGCTCACTTGCAGATCACCTGCTTGGTAAGTGGTAGTCTTTTTTCTTCACTAATACATTCAGATATCAGTGCTACATAATTTTTATAATATGGTGAATAAGATACTTAAATGTTCAAACTTGAATTGCCATTGCAGATAGCACTCCTGATCAAGTGCCACTGAGTTGGTACCTCAGGATGAAGATAGCTCATGGAACTGCTAAAGGGCTTGAATACCTCCATGAGAAGGCAAACCCACCTGTCATTTACCGGGATCTGAAGTCCCCCAACATCCTTCTTGATGAGAAGTACAATCCTAAGCTCTCAGATTTTGGGCTCGCAAAGCTCGGCCCAGTTGGGGGAAAGACACACATCTCCACCCGGGTGATGGGAACATATGGGTACTGCGCTCCGGAATATATAAGAACTGGCCAGCTAACTGTCAAGACTGACGTGTACAGTTTTGGAGTCTTCCTACTGGAGTTAATCACAGGAAGAAGAGCGGTAGATACCTCCAGGCCAGCAAGTGAACAAATCCTGGTTAACTGGGTACGCACTTCTATTTTATTACTCCACATATACATTCAGAACTTGCCTGCCCGTTGTGTTCATTGCAGTTGTCTCAGTTAGGAATTACCCATGGAACACATGGACATAAATACAACTGACAACTGCAATGGAACACATGGAAATAAATACTAAAGCTCATTAGAAATTACCAAAATAAGATTTCTGGAACAAGATTTTCTGACAAATTCATCTATGATCAACAGATCAAGCCCATGCTGAGAGACAGGAAGAGGTACAATGAGCTAGTAGACCCTAATCTTAGAGGTGAGTACCCAGAAAAGGACTTGAGCCAGGCTGTGGGTGTGGCAGCAATGTGCCTTCAAGAGGAAGCCTCAGTCCGGCCTTTCATGAGTGATGCTGTTGTGGCACTGGGGTTCCTTGCAGAAATGCCTGCTGGCTGTAAACACAAATCTGGCCCTATACTCAAAATGAAACAAGTTGGAGATCCCTCACTAACTGGTAGTGGTAGCGTTAAAGAAGATAAGGATGCATACAATCGTCAAAAGGCTGTAGCTGAGGCCATTGAGTGGGGCTCACTGAGGCAGAAACAGAAGGCCCAAAGTCCAGAAAAGAAAGCTCAAAGTCAAGGTGCAACATCCCCTCCAGAAGCCAGTAAATTGTAAAAACACCTCTGCTATGCACTAGGATACCCACTGACTTGTAACCCTCCAATTTTGTGGAAGCCTTAGGGCCAAAGTGTCCCACATAGCTGAGAGTTTGTAAATGAAGTTCCTTCTCTCATAAAGATGTAAGGGATCTATAGTATTTGTTGTTAACATATATGTGTTGGATCAGGAAAGAATTCTTATTCCATATTGTATACATAAAGACCAATTTTGGTATATGATATATTACTAATTAGCCATTGCCTTTCTATCTAACATCTGTAGGGAGCAGGAAAGAGGAGCACAATGAGGTGTTACACTAATTCTATCTAGCTACAATGGTTCAAAGTTTTTTATATATATTAAAAAAAACTCAAGTGGGCAGGTGACAATGAAAGCTACAGTAGCTCTACAAATCTCCTTTACTACCAGCCAACTTTTTTCAAAAGACTTAGGAGCATTTCTCCAGGACTTTTTTATACTAAACTGTTAGGGAATATTCTTCTCTATTCCTCCAAACCCTAGAGGGTGGGCAATATAGTTCTTTGTACATGGGCCACATGGGCCTAGCCTCATGGGCCTTTACACATATACACTAACACCCCCGCCAGTCCTCGAACTACCGGCGCAGCGGAGATCGAGATCGGACATGAAAGAAATCAAACACACACACGGGGCCCCCGCAGTCACAACTAGCCACCGGCGGCGTTGAGGCTGGATCGGAACTCGGAGAAGATCGAAGAGGGCGCACCCTTGGTGAAGATATCGTGGCCCGGGAGGTAGTCGGTATGGAGCACCGAACAGGCGCCGATGGCAACAAGTCCCGGACAAAGTGCAAGTCGATCTCCACATGCTTCGTCCGTGACTTCGAACGGGGTTGGTGGAGGAGTAGACGGCGCCGACATTGTCACGATGAACAAGTGTGGTCTTTGTCGGTGGTGTGAAGCTCGGCCAAGAGCCGACGGCCGGGAAGCCTCCGCCACACCGTTAGCCACGGCCGTACTCGCCTACCTTTGGGCGGGAGGCGGCCGGTTGCCGCTTGGAGGACCGGAGAGGCGAGGTTCCGCCAAGAAAGACGGCATACCGGAGGTAGGCGGCGAGTGTCGGGACGGCCCGGGGCCGGCGTCGGTGTAGACGACGAGCTCGGTGGAGGTGACCGGTGGATCATCGGGCCGGAGTCAACAAAGCCACGAACATAGCGGAGAAGGCGCTTCATCGCCGCAAGATGGGGTGCCCGTGGATCATGCATGTGAAGACAGACTGGCTGAATCTGGCGACGCGTGATGTCGCCCGGTGAAGGTGAGGCGCAATGCACCGCCCCGGACCAGGAAGGCGAGGATCCGCCACGTGGTCGCCCCATCATCAGAGAGCCGCCGAAAGTATCGACCGGAGTAGCACACGGCCGACAAGTCATCATCCTAGCCCGCTCGAGGATATCCAGAGCATACCGTCGGCCGGTGCGGGAAGAACCCCGAAGGGGCGAAGTCTCCACAAGGACCCCCGTGAAGTGGTGAAGGGGACCGAGGTCCTTCATGGCAAACTCCCGGCCAGAAAAGCCGATATGACACGCCGAAGAAGCCTGGGGTCGAGGAGGTGTGAGGACAATGTCATCAACATATAGCAAAGGTAAAGCGCCCTCGGCTCCATGGCGATAGACGAACAGAGAAGTGTCGGACTTGGCGTCTCGGAAACCCAAAGTGAGGAGGAAGGTGGCAAACCGAGAGTACCAAGCACGAGGAGCCCGCTTGAGACCATACGGGGACTTGTTGAGCTTGCAAACCAGTCCGCCGACCGAGTCGACAAATCCCGCCGGGCCGATCGATGAACCGTCTCGCACAATGTGCCATGGAGGAATGCATTCTTCACATCTAGGCGATGCAACGGCCAAGAGCGGGATAGAGCAAGTGAAAGCACCGGCGAATCGTAAAGGGGCTTGACCACCGGACCGGGTCTCATCATAGTCAACCCCCGGCGCCGGTGGAAGCCTCCGAGGACCCGGCCGAGCCTTGTAGCGTTCAGGACTGCCATCCGCCCGACGCTTATGTGTCCGTGATCCACTTGCCGGTGACCACATTTTCACCGGAGGGACGCGGCACAAGGTCCCATGTCCGGTTGGCAAGAAGAGCCTCATGCTCCTCTTCCATCGCGGCGCCGCCCGCTTAGGATCCGCCAATGCGGCTGTGCGGACGGAGGAAGGAATCGGGAGAGACCGCGAACTGCTCTCGGTGGCGGAGAGGGCCGCGGGACGGAGAACCCCCGCCGCATGGCGAGTCACCATCGGGTGAGTGTGACGGGGGTTCGGCAAGGATCTGCGGTGGTAGACCGCGGGGGTAACCACGGACTGCCGTGGTGGAGGTGGGGGCGGTGGTGGAGGAGCCGGAGCGGGACGGAGGCACCGGCGCCGGGGGGGCAGCGCGGCGAACGTACACTGCGTCGGGCCGCCACGGCCCCGGGTCCCCGCCGCGAGACGGGAACGGGCGCGAGGCTCCAAGGCGTCGCGTGGCGCGGGCGGTGCTCGAGGGCCCCACGTGGGCGCGGCGAGGGGCCCGGCCGCCGCCGCGCGCCGCGGCCCGCGGGCGCGCGGGGCGCAGGCGGGGGCGCGGGCAGCGCCGTGGCGCGCGCGGGGGACGCCGGGGCCGCCCGGGGCGCAGCCCGAGACGCCGGGGTGGGGCGGGCGCGCAGGGCGGGGGCGGGCCGCGTGGCGCAGCGCGGGCTCCGGGGCGCTGCGTGGCGGGCGCAGGGGATGCCGGGGGCCGCGCGTGGCGGCGGCGAGTGGCGCCCGAGTACTGTGGAGAAAGGCCGAGCGGGGCGGTGGCTGAACCGGCCGGGTCGTGAAACATGGACTCCAACTCGGGATCGGGAAGGCGAGAAGAGGTGGAGTACGGAAATCCGACTCGTCGAAGACGACGCGTGCGGAGATAAGCACCCGCGAGAAGTGAGGTCGTAGCAACGGTACCCCTTATGATCAGGGGAGTAGCCTAGAAACACACACCGTGTCGAGCGGGGCGCCAACTTGTGAGGAGTAGTGGCAGCGAGGTTAGGGTAACAAGCGCAACCGAAGACACGAGAGGTGATCATAGCGAGGAGGTGTACCGAAGAGGGCATGGTGTGGAGTGGGAGCGGAGAAGCCGTAGAAGGAAGCCGGTTGAGCGCGGTAGGTGGCGGTGTGTAGGCTCTCGCCCGTGGAAGCGCGGGCGAGGCCCTCAAGAAGGAGAGAGCGCGATGACATCGTTTGTGGTGCGAATCATCCGCTTCAGCCTTGCCGCTCCGGGAAGAGGTGTACGGGCAAGACATGCGGAGTCGAACACCATGAGCGAAAAGAAGGAGCGGGAGGTGTTGTTATCGAACTCACGCCCGTTGTCACACCGGACGGCCTTGATGGTGAGGCCGAACCGAGTGGACACCCGTGCAAAGAAGTGGAGGAGGGTGGAAAAGGTCTCGGACTTGGCGCGTGAGGGAAAGTCCAAGAGTAGTGAGAGAAATCATCGAGTACGACCGGATAATACTTATAGCCGGAAATGCTAGGAATGTGAGAAGTCCACGGATCACAAAGTGAACAAGAGCAAAGGCATGCGTCCGCGACGCGAAGAAGAAGAAGGAAAAGGAAGGCGCACATGGCGACCCTAACCGGCACGCATGGCGTAGATGCTCATCGAAGCCCGAGTGCAAGGAAGGTGGGCACTACGACCGAAAGCCGAGCCAAAGCGTCACGGCCGGGGTGGCCGGCCGGCGGTGCCGTGTAGAGGTAGAGGGAGTAGTGGCAAGGGCGGCGGTGGTGGAGGGCGGTATAGCGGAAGCCGAAGGCGGAGGGAGGAAAGGGGTCCCGAGTCACACGGCGAGGAGTGGGCGCCCGGAGGCGGAATCCTTCACCGTGAGACCAGAGAGTCAAATTCAACGAAACAAGAGTTGTCGGCAGAGAACCGGCGGATGGAAAGAAGGTTATGGACGATCCGAGGAGCAACAAGGACAGCGGGGAAGGCGAAAGGGACCGGGGCGTAACCCACGGAGGTGACAGAAGACAAGACCCATTCCCAACCATGATCGAAGAGGGACGAGGGAAGGGTGAGGTGGGCGAAGAGAAGAAAGGATGCCGGCATGAGGGGTAGTGTGGAAGGAAGCCCCGAGTCGGGCGATCCACTCGGTGGAGACAGTGGTGCAACCCCATGGTCTTGAATGCTTGCGCCGATTGCCCGGATCCCACCCCCCGGGCCGGGACAAGCACCGGAGCGGAGCAGGCGATCGGGCGGCCCGACGGGAGGTGTCGGGGCCATGGTGGCGAAGGAGGTGGCGGCGGGCGACGGGTCCCAACCGAGGTCGGGCGAGACAGCCGGGGAGATGGCGCGCCACGGAGACGCCGGGAAGCACAGGGCAAGCATGGCCGCCGGCGGGGTGGCGTCGTGCCGTGGCCAGTGTGCCAGGCCATTTGGAGGAGGCCGCGCCCACATGGTCGACCACGGGCGGCCCCCAACCCCGCCGGCTCGGAGGGAGGAGGAAACGGCGGCAGCGTTGGGGTAGGGGCTAGGGTGGCTGGTCGCGGCCGGGCGGCGGCGGCGAATCGGCGCCCGAGTCGACGATCCAGGCTGGCCCGATGAGGTCCCACGAGGCTGGCGGATTGGAGGGGGCAGCCCGGCTGCGTCGGGTCGGGTAGGGGGATCGGCGGCCCCGGGCCCACCACCGGCGCCAGCGGCGAGGGCCGCGCCCGGTTGCGTGCCGCCGGGGCTGCGGCGGCTTTCGCGCGTAGGAGTCGGATGGGGGCGCGGCGGGGCGCCCACCGGCGCGGCGGCGGGGGCGCGCCAGTGCGTGCTCGCCCGGGCCTGCCAAAGCGGGCTGCGCGCGTGGGAGAGTGGAGGAGAGGCCCGGCCGCCGGCAAAGGAGCCACCCGATGCGACCCGTAGGGGAAGAAGGAAGGAAGGCGGCGGCGAGTGGAGGCGGGCGAGGGCGAGCTCGCGCGCGACCGACGCGCGCCGAAGGCGGACCCACTTCCGGGCGCCAGCGCGGTGGGTGGGAGCCGCGCCAGCGGGCGCTGCGAGGCGCCTACGGCCGGTGGGAGGCCGGCGCCCTCGGTAGCGAGCCGCCAGCCCCCCCGCCGAGGCGCGTCGAGTGAGCCCGGCGCCGCGCCGGCCGCGCGGCGGCGGCGGCGGCGGCGGCGAGGGACCTCGCTACGCTGCGCCGCGGCGGCCAGCGTCAGCGCGTCGCGGGCGTCAGGCGTCGGGCGCTGCGTCTACTGCGGCGTGCGTGCACCCGGCGCAGCGTAGGAGAAGCTAGAGAGAAGGTGGAGAGGGAGGGAAGAGGGGCGGCCGCCGCCGAGGGCGGCGCCGGCGGCCACCTACCGCCATGGGGTGGTGGCGGCGGGTGTACTGGCCGGGATCGGAAGGGAATTTTGTTTAGGGCCGATACCATGTTAGGGAATATTCTTCTCTATTCCTCCAAACCCTAGAGGGTGGGCAATATAGTTCTTGTACATGGGCCACATGGGCCTAGCCTCATGGGCCTTTACACATATACACTAACATAAACCCCTCACTCCAAGCAGACCCTCGACTGTAGCATCAATATTTTGGTGCATGGACAAAGTGTCACGGGTGTTAGCATAGCGTGACAAATGTTATTTACATGGGCATATTATTTTCTTTTAAGATGTTGATATGGATTGT
>JADLZK010000905.1:0-143972 GCA_015847255.1 Hyparrhenia diplandra | reverse complement strand
GGAGATAGAAATTCTCCTAAATATCTAGGCTTTAAACCTAGGCTTTTTAGAAAGCCAGACCAACGAGTTTTACAACTGGGGTTACCAGTTTACAAGGAAGCCAGAAAGAAAAAAAAAAAACAGTACTCAGTTTAAGGTCTATTACAAAGATTAAATTTCTACTATATCCGACGATTGATTGCCTGTAGTCTTGAAATTCCTCAACCAGCTTGTAATAGCCTCCTTGACCTTCTCGACGCGCCCCTGATCAATGTCCTTCAGCTTGACACTCCATGTCTGCATTAACGAAATGGCATTGTAGATAACATCAGTTGGTGCCCTGGGAAACCTTTTCTCAATAGCCATTTTATTTCTATTAACCCATAAAGCCCATGCAAAAGCTGAGAACAAATAAAGGATAATCTTGACCGGTAATGGCCCCTTGCCATTAAGCCAAAGTATCACAGAGACCTTCCCAAGAAGTTGGATATTCTTGTAGCTGGAAGACCTCTGCAATTATTGCCCAAACAAGCTTTGCTAGATGACATTGGAAAAAAAAAATATGATCAATATCTTCAGTACATCCACATAAGCAACATTTTGTTGACCCTTTCCAACCTCTCCTGGCCAGACTGGTTGCCACCTGGAGTTTATTATTAGCAATTTGCCATAGGAAAAATTTGATCTTGGGGGCACTTTACTTTTCCAGATGTGGCCAGCCAACCTACTACCAAACCCTCTATTAGTTATAAACCTATAAAGAGATTTGGTTGTGAAGACTTTCTTACTGTCCAAAGCCCAAGAGACTCTATCTGCTTTGTTATCAGTTAAAGAGCAGTCACTTAAGAGAGCCAATAACCCAGTCCAGCTATTATATAGCTGTGGAGAGAGAGACCTTTTGAAATCAACAAACCATTCCCCATTCTCATAACAGTCCCTAACCTTGCAGAGGGGGTCCCTTGTGATTTTGTAGAGATCACTAAAAAGTATTTTTAGAGGGACTAGCTGTAACCAGCAGTCCTCCCAGAAACTACATAAATTCCCATTTCCAATGTTAATCACAGACCCCCATTTAAACAAATGTTTGACTCTATGAAGCCCCTTCCAAAACTGTGATCCCCCTCTATGATTAGAGTCAAAAAAGCTCCCTTCTTTCATGTATTTAGCTTTAATGATCCTAAACCAAAGCTCATCAGGTTGTTGGTAGATTTTCCATATCCATTTGTTTAGAAGACACTCATTCATAATTTTTGTGTTAATAATGCCAAGACCCCCTGGTCCTTTGGCCTGCATACCATTTCCATCTTTGCCATATGATATCTGAACTTATCCTCAGCCCCTTGCCAAAGAAAGCCAGCTCTAATGCTATCCATTTCCCCATGGATCCCATCTGTAAGATGGTAGAAACCCATACAATAGATAGGAATGGAGCTTAGGCAAGAATTTGTTAATAACTTGTTTCCCTCCCCGAGGAGCTATGTATTTACCCTTCCATGGATCCAAAACCTTTTTTGACCATTTTTTGAATCATATAACCAAAGACCCCGCACTTAGATGTTTATAGCTCACGGGGAATACCCGGATATTTCATGGGAAAGCTACCGAGGACACAATTTAACATGTTTGCCCCGAAGTTCTTTCTCCTCCCGTGAGTAACCAAAACCCAAATACCTCACTCTTATGATAATTGATTTTGAGACCGTAGAGCCATTCAAAGCAAAGACAAAATTACTTTTAAGTTTGTTATAGACTCCTCGGAACCATCAATCATTACTACTGTGTCATCAGCATATTGAATATGTGACACTCCTCCTGGGATAAGATCATTTAACACCCCTGTTAAATACTCTTTTTTGATAGCTGAATCTAGCATTACCCCCAGAGCATCAGCAACAAGATTAAAGAGTAGAGGAGATAAAGGATCTCCTTGTCTTAAACCTCTATAGGTTTTGGAATAACTACTTCTCTCCCATTAACATTGACACACACTCTACCATCCCCGACGGTGCTCATGACCTAGCTAATCCATTGAGCAGAAACCCTCTTCCCCGCATTACTTGTTGTAGAAACTCCCAACTAACCCCTGTCATACGCTTTTTCAAAATCTAATTTGATTATTAGGCCCCTTGCCTTAGTCCTATGTAGCTCATGTAGGACTTCATGTAAGACCACCACTCCTTCTAGTATGTTCCTCCCCTTCACAAAACCTGTTTGATTCTTAGTGATAACTTTCCGGCTATTGGCACCAAATCATTTAGCTAGAACCTTAGTAAAGATTTTGTAATCAACATTTAACAAACAGATTGGCCTATCTTTGCTTAATAATGTTTGCTTCCTGAATTTTTGGAATCAAGGAAATCACCCCATAGTTGAGTCTTTTTAATGTCCGGATCTCCTTCCGAAATCTCGAACATATTCATCAGTCCCCTTTAACTGTGTCCCAACAATTTTTAAAAAGCTAACACTATATCCATTAGGACCGGGAGCAGAATTTTCTTTCATATTCATGACAACTCCCTTGATTTCCTCCATGGAAAAGGGGACAATAAGATTATGGCTATCCAAACTGCTCACTACACATTCAGGGGCCAAAAGTCATTCCTTAGTTTCATATGACAGATTTCATTATGTCCAAAGAGCTGCTTATAATAATCTACAATATGATTAGTGATACCAATCTGTCCTCTTATTTCCCTTCATCAGATTCCGAAAAGCAATATTTTTTTCCTCCTTCTCCCATTAACAAACGATGGAAAAAATGAGAATTAGCATCCCCATGTAATACCCAATTTTTCCCAAATTTTCTGCTTTGTATTGTAGACTTTCTACTTTCCCTATTTCTTCATTTTTATTCTCTAAATCTATTCTTTCCTCCCACTCTTCCATAGTAAGCAATCTTTTTTCTGCTATCAAGTCTATTTCCCCACTCTTTTTTAGAGATAGCAACTTTAATTTCTTTTGTTTCCCAATATTGCCCAATTCCCAACCCCTCAGAATTTTCTCAAAGCTTGTAAGCAATCATGCCAAACAATCTAGGGAATAGGTACCCCTTCCTTTGCCTCGGCTTCCCACTACCCCACTTGTCCCCGACTAACTCTGTGAAATTATTCATTTCAACCACTTTTCTTGAAAATAAAAATACTTAGCTTTATTGTCCCTTTTTTTTTTTTCCCAGTCCGTGACAATAGGTGAGTGATCTGAACCAATTCGGCTTTTGCCCAAGCAAAGCAAGCGTAATAATGTACATCCCAACATGGGGTAGCCAGGATTCTATCCAAATTTGATAAGTGTTGGATATTGTTTTTGTTGGACCAAGTGTATTTAGTCCCTCCAATATGGATCTCCCTTAGGTGATGGTCCCCAATGAAAGAATTGAAGAGATTCATAAGCTTAGGGTCCCCTTGACCCTGATTTCTATCAGCATTACTCCTGGTTAGGTTGAAGTCCCCTCCCATCAAGAAAGGCAGCTCGGTGCTTAAGCAGAAGGCCCTAAGCTCCTCAATGAAATCATATGAATTCTCATGTTGAGCTGGCCCATAAATGTTGATAGCCCAAAATCTAAAATTAGACAGTCTATTTCTGATTAACATGGCTAGGAAGAACTCCCTTTCTCACTTTGCTCCAACTCAAAGTCTTCTATTCTAATGCATGATAGAAGGCCCCGGTGACCCTTAGCCGGGGACCATTCCCGGACAAACTCCCTATTTCCCCAATTTCTTTTAACTCTTGGTCTAAAAAGTCTTATTTAATTGTTTCTTGTATTAAGACCATGTCCACATCTTCCTCCATCACATGATCCCTAACCCAATTTCTTCTATGTGACTTTTCCGGCCCCTACACATTCCAAATGAGGATCCTCATTTAATAACCATGATATTTTTGGAGACCGAGACCCTCCCCTTGGATGGCCCAAATTTCCTCACTAAACAAAAGGCTCCAAATTGGTCCCCTTGACCCTTTCTCCCCGAGATAAGTTGCTTAACTCTCCTCGATATTATTATCAATAATATCCAGAGTCACATCTTCGACAATATCCTCCCCTTGAGGTTTGTCCTTTTCTTTCTGTCTTTCTAAAAACACCTTATAATTGGCTTCAGCTATAGCAGCTCTAGCTATCTCTTCTGCTTTAAACACATTTATTTGGATATCGGGATTTTCTATGTTTATGTTTAAGTCATCTAGGATTTCCTTGATAGGTTCACTAGGCATGCTATTCAAGATAGTAAAAGGATTGTTTGATGTTATTGAACCTGAGATGGTATTCTTAGCCGTAGCCCTTTGCAAAAGAACTTTTGTAGCAATAGGCACCCCATCATTAGGAACTCTTTTACTAGTCCTTTTGATACCACCACTTGTTTATGCCCCTTCTTCTTGCTCTTTTTTGACTTATAAACTTGCCACTTCATAGAAATCCCTCCATCATCTGAATCCCTACTCATGTTGGACAGGTTGTCCATCGGGTCTTCTTCAGTCTCATTATCAACTGTGTTGACAATATTCCCAGTCTTGCCTTGTAGATTGCCCATCTGTTTTGTAGCCTCTCTAGTATCCTCCTCTTGGGTTAAGCTTTCCTGCATATCTTCCTCCCCAGCAACAATGAGTTTGGGCCACTTATCTCTACTCATGACATATGGCCCTTCCCTCCCCTGTACTATCATGTGAGTGTCAGCATCAAAGATTAGCTTCTGTTGTGATTCTCCTTTTTCATCCTCCTTCTGTATCTTTTGGGAGTTACTGATTGTCCTGTCCCCTTTACTCAATGGAATGAAGCCAGTTGTAGGATGAAATGCAGCAATAGGAGTAGTCATTCCATTAACAGGAGCATTGGATCCTTCCAGCTGCTCCAATTCTTCTTTCATGTATTCATCTTGGCCAGAATCAGTCTCCTTATCAATTCTCCCAAATCTATCAGATTTGCCAGTTTTCTTTGTATAACTCTCATCCTTGTTGTTCTTATCATGATGCTTGTCATCCTTGTCCCTTGAGCCACTTGGTCCTTTGGGGCCTCCACCACCCCCACTTTGTGTGCTACTGGATGAGCTTCCTTCCACTTCAAATTTAATGAATTTACCCTCACCATTGAAAAAGATCTCTATGGATCCTTTTATAGCTCCAGGGTTGCGGCATCTTGCTTGAACTCTAACAGCTTCTCCCTTCACTAAGCTGAGTTCATCTACCACCAATGATTCAGCCACCAGAGCCACCATTTCTTTAGCAACCTCAGCCTCTCTAGCTAGATCAGGCACCCCCAACATCCCGATCCGTGACTGCATCGCTCAGAACAAGAAGAATTCAGATCCCTTGCTATTTTTTCAATTCTGACTTTGAGACCAAATACTGAAAGAGTTAATTTTAGAGATTTTGGAGAAGGTCTCCAAAGAGCTCTTGTCAGGGAAGATCACCAGATACTCTTTCAGGTGGATCTTCCTCACTTTGTAATCCCACTTTTCATCACCCAAATGCTTAAGCTCTTGATCAAGTTTCTCTTCAGTTGCTTCTCCTGCTAAGATTGTCACTAGCCCTGTGTTCTGATAAGTCTTGACTTTGGAGTCTGGTATGTTGAGAGCATAGAATCCCTGACTTGGAATGCCAAAGCCATACATCTTGATCTTCTTAGAATCAGCTAGCTTACAATCAACAGCCATATGACCCTGTTCCTTACACTTGTAACAGACTGGTTCTTCATCACAATCAACCTGAAAGTGACCAGTCTGCAGACATCTAAAGCATAAGACATCTGCATTTGGATTGAGCTTGTTACCTTTGTTGGGTTGGTTATGATTGGCACCCGGCTTCCCTTCGTCTTCTTCCCCCATTCTTCGATCATTCTTGTTCGGTTTCCTTGCGGCCCCGAGCTCGATTGTTCTACCCTTGATTCCAATTCCCGCGCCTTGGTTGCATACGGTTGACCTCCACCCTTCCCCCTCCTGGTGGATTACCAACCTTCCTCCACTCTTGATTAGCTCCCAGATTGCTTGTCCCCTCAGTTCTTCTCCCTTTGAAACCTACTCCAGCCTCTCTATTGGATCTTGGAATCTGATTGCGAAGATCATCCCCCAAACAGATCATCCTCCTCCATCCAATCTTCTGGTGTACGTTTCACTATCTTGTTTGCTGCCCCTTGTGTTGCCATGGTGGTTTGAGCAAAGCTACGTGTCACCCGGGGGAATTTTGTGTATGACTCTTGCCCTAGAGCCCTGAAATCTAACCTCATCTCTTCGGGCTGGATAAAATTGTTCCATGGATATTCCCTCCTTGGGAATCCGATTACCGGCCGGCCCGGCCCAAATCGGTGTCGGGGAATGGTTGAATCTTACATCCGTATTTTTTCGACCATGTTTTCCCGCTCCACTTTCCTTCCTTTTCCTTCCTCAAAATCCCCGCACTTGGATATGATTCATCCTATCCATGGATTCTTCTAGAAGATTACACGCATCATCAAGCAAGCATATGGTTGTCACTCTCTCCTGAGAAGATTTGCCTTCGAATTTCCTCAGCCAGTTGTTTTCTGTTCGATTCCTTCCCTCCTTTAGTAGTGGGGGCGATAGCTTTGAACTCCCCTGGCGAGTGTTGATTTGATTCAACATATTTGGCGCAAGAGTTAAGCGCCTAGCAAAGCCCTTCCTACCGGGGCGATGAACTTCGGCGGCCAATCAATCCCTCTCTGCTTTCGGCATAGGGGTCCTACGCCCATCCCCCGTTCGATTTATCCCCATTCTTACAAGGACACGCGAGGAGTCAATGAAGCTGAACATCCGTCACAAACGATGAACCTCTCGTTGAATCCCTGCGGTGCTCCCCTAGGCTAAATCCTGCGTTGCTCCCCCTTGATCCGGGCCCTCAAGCGCCTGCCGGCCCTTCCCCCCTTACATCGCGAATGGAAGTTACGCTCTGAAGGCGAAGGATGGGTCGGACGAGGGCGGAACGGAATGGGCATACCTTTCCGTCAAGTTGTAGAGCGTCACCCCCTCCTTCCGATTCCCTACTTTTTCCGGCCGGGGAGCTGCTCCCTACGCGGGATCCACGCGGAATCGCCGCTCGCCCCCCAGTCGCTTTCCCTCAAGAGCCCCTCTCGCCCGGGCCAAGGGCTCCCGCACGGACCTCGAACCGCTTGTTAGACTTCGCCTCGTAACTCGTAATCACTAAGTTAAGCAACATGATTAAGACACGCGGGAAGTATAGACTCTTTTTACTATTGTGGCCATTACAAGTCCTTGATGGGATGGAAGTGTATGATTAACGTCTCAGTAGTGCCTTTTGCATATTAATTTTTGTGATTCGCTCAACAAAGAACAACAATTAACTAGAATGTTTTTTATGTCATATTTTTTGGAGACCACGCCGTTGCGCGCTTTTCATTAAGCGTAAAAAGTTCAAACAACAAGAAGCAACGGTAACCAACCGATTACCGAGGCGAAACCTAACATCTATCGGAAACACTACAAACGATTACATCTTAACACACTTGCGACCAAACCACCGGCGCTCGCTGCTTCAGCGACCTCCTCCCCGAGGCCCCTGTGTTGAGGCCCGGGGTTGAGATGTCGAAGGCAACATTGAGAAGGATCTCAAAACGGCGCCGCTTAGCTGCGCGACGCCCCCCTCGGAAGACAGCCTCGATATTTTCCTCAATGGCGGTGGGAGCCTCACCCTGGCGCCCACGGTGCCCAACTTCGAAGCAAGACAACCCGGCCCGCAGAGTCACGCCTAGGCGTCCCTAGGCCGGCGCTGACACGGCCGCCGCCGCAGGGAGGAGGGTAGAGGCCGGAGGGGGACCCACGTAGGCGCGGACTGACTTGATGAGAGGCGTGGTGAGCGGCACACACACTTGAGCTTCACTTTCTTGCAAGCCACGGACACCCGGGCTATGTGAACAAATAAGTTAGGCGCCTCCGAGCGAGCAGTAGGCCCGGCACGCCGGTCGCAGCCGACGCGTGACGCCATTCCCTAACCCCACCGCCATGCGTGGCCGGGTGGTGAGGGGATCCACCCACCACGAAGGTGCCGTAGCATCCCCGTCTCCTCCCGCCCACCGGTGCCCCCCGCAACGGGATGAACGAATCTTGGGGAAGTGGCCATGACATCGCCGCCTCGCGGACGGCTCCCCGACGGCCGAGTCGGATCATCTCAGAGCGACGGCGCTCCAGCCAAAGAATGGCCGAGCGGGTCGGCGAGTGGAGTGGCCGTGAGCGCCCAAGCGCGCGACGAGGGAGGCGGAGCTCATCAAGCATTGGGTCGACCTAAAACTCGAGGGCCCCTCCTCTTGCACGCCGAGAGCAAATCGGGGGCAAGGGGCGCAACGGGCGGAGGACTCGATGCGGCGTGGCCCGTCCCCGCCGACCGGTGGGCGCTTTGCCAGCGTCGGCTCGTGTGCCCTCGCACACGTCCATGGCCCACCGCGGCGGTGGTGCCCCCGCACCGCCGTCTGCGTTGTCGACGAAGTGGTGCCTCCGGCGCAGCGCCCATGTTGTCGGTGACGAGGGCGGGCAAAGAATCTCTCCCACACGGATCGGAGCGATGGGCGACCCCGCGGCGCACCGAATCCCCGCCACCAGACAACTGCCGACGCCAAGGCGCGGTGCACGTGCGCACGCCTCGGCCGGAGGGTGAAGTGGACGGCGGAGGTGGAGCTGCGTGCGGTCCTCTTGCCTGCGCGTCGTGCGAGGCCGACGAGGCAACGCGTGACGCGGGAGGTGCATTGGGCGGCGTGTGCCCTCCGCCTGGGTAGTTGAAGCGAGACCGACGAGCGAGCTCGGCAGCGGCCGCCGATGACATGGGTGGCGCGGAGGCGCCGACGTCTCGCCGACGGCTTACCACAAGCGTGAACCATCGGCGTCGGCCGGAGCGGCTGCGAGGGCGTGGTGCGAAGAGGTGGAGGACCAAGGACGGCGGCGCCGCCGGGATCCTAGCCGCAGTAACGGACCAGCGCGACGGAGCGCAGTACACGCCCGCAACCCTTTGCGAGTACCGACCACGCCGCGGGCGCCGACAACGGCGGGTGGAGCCCGAGCACCCGCGGTACCCTCCGCAGCGGGCAAACGCGACGACCGTGGGCCGAAGAGCCGGGCTGCGGCGCGCGCCATGGGCCGGGGCTAGGAGCGAGGCGGCACGGCTTTGGTGCGGGTCTGCAATCTTCCTCCAACTCCACCCCTCCTCATCGCCTCAGGCCTCACGCCAGCGAGGTGCTTGACTGCCGGAGGAGGGGAAGAAGGTCGACCTAGGGTCAACGTCGTCGTCGGAGGCGTCAACGAGGTCGGCAATTACAGCAGCGGAAGCCACCTCGTGTGGCAGCGGGCGACAAAGGTGGATGGCGGGCATGAGGCGAGGGCAGACGGGGCGGACAAGGCAAGCATCGAGTGGAGATCTCGCCCTCCTCCGCCTCGCCGTCTGGGGCGACCTCGACGAGGCTGCAAATGGGGATGGCCCGTCTTGGGTAGAGGTGGAGGTCGACTCCACCCAGTCGAGGCGGATGGGGGCCAAGGGGATGGACGGCGGCGACGACGGCCCCGGACACCGATGGCGGCGGCGGGCGCGACACCACCTCCGATCTGCGGCAAAGCAGCGCGGCCTGGCGGCGGCATCGGGGAGGGCGGGGAGCATAGCGGCCGTGCCGACGGCGGGTGCCGCGAAGAGGCGCGAGGTGGCCGGCGGGGGCGGGGCCGCCTGCCCCAGCATCCGCGGCCGGGACGAGGGCGCCCGATCTGGGAAAGAAGTCGGCGGTGGCGCGCGCCATGCCCCCAGCCGGCGACCGCCCGATGGCGGAGGACACGGGCGCGGGCGGAGGAGGGCGGCGGCGGCCGGCGGAGCAAAGACACGGCTCCGCGGGGTCGGGCGACTCGGCGGGCGCCGGCGACGCACCATGGACGGGGACCTCGGCGGCCATATCTCCTCAAAATCACGGCCTCGGTGGAGCCGCCACCAAAGACGAAGAGCGGGGCGGCGCCGGGCGGATCCGGTGTGGGCTTGAGCGGGGGCCGGCTTGAATCGGCAGGATTTGGTGGAGGATTGAGGTGGGGATGGAGGCGGCTCGGGAGGGAGGGGTTGGGAGGGGGTCAGACATGACCGTTCAGAAAAGCTAATGTCCTCTTTTATGTCATATATCAAATGGGTTCTTTTTTTCCATCATGACGCTAGGGCACCACCCTCTCCCAGGTTCAGTAAAACAGAAATCATATTCTTATCTACCAAAATGCAATGCACAGCAAAAATCTGATCAAATCAATCGTCCATCTCAAGTTAACTAGGGAACCAACAGTAACAAAGAAAGGTTAGGTCACTTACCTCTTCATAGAAATTGAGGAACGGCCATAGTTTATCAACAAATATTTCTATGACAAATATTTCTGTAATTCATCGTTAAGAAAATCTGTTAACGCAAATCAAGAATCGAAATCAATCAAATTCCTGGGCTCAAAGATGAAGAACCAATGGTCTTGATTGATTGACCAATCATTCATATTTTTATATACACTAGTAAATTTGCCCGTGCGATGCAACGGAGAAAAATCTATCACATATCAATGGAAAACAATGAGAGAAATAATACATATCTAGAAGTATTTATGTTTTATCATCTATATAAAAACCCAAGTCTATAATTTATTTATTTATTACTTTGAGAAATCATAAAAGCGCAGGCGGGGTGGGGTCGTCATGCAGATGCTCCAAGGGACCCATCATGGCTTTCCTTGGCATCTCACAATGCAACCACTTTTGAGTTGAGTTGTTAGGATTTTTTGATCTGCATAATGACAAAAAATGAAAGCTGCTTATCTTAGATTCTTAGTCTATAGTTTCGGAATAAGTAACTTGGTCCATGCTATATGCATCATAAAAAAATCGAGCGATTTTGCATGCCAAAATCAATTGGACACTACTGAAAGCATACCCATAGGCAGCTAGCTGGCGGTGATGATTAGAGGCAGATAAGAGGGAAGGCTAAAACGCTGGTGTTGGTGAACTTGTCTTTGACGTCGACCTGCTCCGCCGACATGCCGTCGGCAGCTGCCACTCGAACGCATGCACCAGAGACGCCAGGACCAGCGGCACGACCTGCTCCACTATGGGCATGCCGAGGCACAACCTGCGGCCGGATCGAGCAGAACGGGACAAACTCCAGCAGCTTCCCGTGGAAGTCGAGCTCCCTCTCCCTGCCCAGGAACCGCCCCGGCACGAACTCGTCGGGCCTCTCCCACGCCACCGGGTCGCGTATGATCGCGAGTTGAAGATCACCGTGCAGCCCTTGGGCATCGCGTAGCCGCCGATCTCCACCCCGCCCTCCACCTCCACGGCCTTGTGCGGCAGCCTCGAGGTGCGGCAGCCCCACCGCGTCGGTTCAGGATGATGGAGAATCGTATTTGTAAATCTCTTGTTTGCTTCCTATGGTCGTGTATTCAAAATATATATAGTATGTATGTGGACTTGAATAGGACTGCAACTCTGTTTTGGATTTAGAGCTATACAACCTGTGATTCCTATTGCCGATCAGTATGAGTCGTATTGTGATCGGTCTCCAACTCTTTTTTTGGCGTGTATTGCCGCATACGGGAGACAGAAGAGGTAGGCTGAGGGCTGGACGAAATTTTTAGGAAGGTGGAACCAAAGATAGGGGAGACGACGGAAATTTTCTCTCTTTATTAGTAGGTATAGAATAGAAGTCTCGTTCCCAGCTACTCGCTGCCTCCTCCACCGACGGTAAACCCTCAAATCTAATGAACCCGATGCAAAATCCTAAACCCAGAACTCAGTCGCATCGGGTAAGCACAAATAATCTCATCGTTTAAGGAAAAAAAAAGAGAGTATAAAATCCAATGCTGTACGAATCACGCGGCTGTACGTGAATCCAATCCATGATTCCATGTCGTCCAATAAGCACTTGTCTCGGTTTCGTTGCAATTGCAACCGGAGACGATCAACCGACCATGCATATATCTATAGGCTAGAAGAATCGCCACTTGCTGGTGGCGTTGTTGAGGTCCCGTATCCGGTCCTCTAGCTCCTGGATGCGCGCGTCCCTGTCCTCCTGCGCGTCAAGCGCGCGCCGGAGCTCCTCCACCTGGGCATCCTGGCGCGCCGTGGCCGCCCGCAGCTCGGCCTCGGCCGCCTCGGCGCGCGCTTCCGCGTCCCGACGCTTCTTCTCGGCCGCCTCCCTCGAGCTGCTGGCCGCCGCCAGCGCGCGCTCCAGCGCCTGCACCTCCGCCGTCAGGTTCTTGGCCTCCTGCTTCTCCGACGCCGCGGCTGCCCAGCCGGCGAGCAGCCTGCGGTGCAGCATCGCAGACGTTTTCTCCTCTCCCTTCTGCGTGTCTGGATCGTCGTCGTCCTCTGCGTGGCCACCGATGACCGCCGCCAGCACCGATGACCAACACGACGTTGTCATCGCCTCTTTCTTTATTTTTTTCCCCCCGATCGTCGACGTCCAAAACGGAAAGCAGTTAGTTGCGAGTTACCATATATGAATACATGGGTGACGGGTATACCGAATTATATACGATTATTACAAGGCGGAGTTTGGAACAGTGAGTTCTGTACGGATTAGGAGCGACCTTGCAAAACTTAGAACCGTTTAGGAATTGGACTCGAATCCATCACAACGACTGGGCCAGATTGGGCCCAGGTGGAGGAGAGATCTTATCATGTTTTTTGTTTTCGAAATTTACTTTTGAAACTCAAGTTGAAAGCTTTGTAATAAACCAAATAAATTTGAAATTATTTTTTAATTTTTTAGTTTTGTAAATAAAACTTTGAACTTGATTCTAAATACTGTTAGAAACTTTTTTATTTTATAATAGAGCAAAAACCGATTCGACCCTAAATCTAGTATTAATAATTACTAGGAAATATGCCGTCTGCGTTGCTACGGGAGAAAAGATATAATATTATTTATAATTACCAATGAGAAGTTATTCATATTTGATATTTTTGATGAAAAATTGAAATCTAGAATTTATTTTTTGAAGACAATGATATCTTTAACTATACTCACTTTGTCCTTAAAAGAATGAATTTCTAGCAACTTTAAAACATATTAGCAAGAAAAAGATAAAAATTGTTGTCTCTCATTGAACTGTCGCACCTTAATAGCTCTCTAGTCACCGAGAAGCGTTTGGAGTAGCCAATAGCAACACATAAGAGAGTTATGTTAAATGCAACCTAGACTGAGAGACAGATTAATGTACATCACCGGACCATATATTCACCTCTAGATAAATTTTTTCTTTTGGAGACAAATTTTAAGGCTAAAATTCTATGCCTAAGACAATGATGTCGTATTTCACTTTGAATCTTCTAAATACAAAGCATGTTCATCTTCTAGTCAACATATTAAGCAATTAGATTTTGAATTGTAGAATATTTTATGTGTGCATTTTATATTTTTGTTTAGTTTTGTAATTGTATTATGGTGGTTGAAAGGGCGCTTGATTTCCTTATTTTAGAAGAAAACATATTTCTTATGCCATATTTTTTATTATGCTCGTTAAGCGTTGATGCGTTGAGAGTGGTCTAGATTGTTTTCCATGCAGACGTTTTTACACCATGTATGGATTGCAATTCATATCATGTTTTTATGAAATTTTTTACTAAACTCCGGTTACGTGCACGTAAATCCATAAGCCTATTCAAGAGAATAATAGTTTATTTATTATGTTTCCACAAAAGATTAGTTTATATTTAAGGAAAAACAAAAGGAGAAGATTATACATACGTGGCACCACCTACATCACATCGAATCGAAAGGACCAATCATAACAAAGGGTTTAGGTTTTAATTATATTTTCCATGGGAGAAGGATGTATATGACGCTGCAGAATGATACCGTGGCCCGCTGCGACAATCCCACCTGGGCTTCCTGGCCGAGTGGCCTGGATGAGGTTGCTGGATCGAGCCCGGTGCGCGCATCCGCCTAGGCTTCCTGGCCGGGTTGAGGTGTTGCTGGATCGAGCTCCTGGCGGCGGCTTCAATACGGACTCCGTATACGTATACGTGGACGGAAAGAGTCAGAGCGTTACGAACGGCAGGCAACCGAGAGAAGGGCAGGCAGACGGAAAAAAAGTGGACAAGAAATTTCCTCTCTTTATTAGTAGGTATAGATTTTCACCCAATAAAATTAATACAAGCAACATGAATGCACCTTAAATACCTTTTAATTTGTAAACTATTATTTTCCTTGACTATTATTTGTCCGTAATCTAAATTGAATTCTAACAAACTTTAGAAACTTGCAAAATTTAAAATTTAGGTGTTACATCTAGATACATAGCAAAATAAATGTACTAAAAAAATCAAAGCAACTTATATTTTTTATAATGGAGGGATCCCTCGATAAACATAATGAAGTTTCCGTTCCCTATAACTTAGAAATATATTTTCTCTATCCCATATAGCTAATTTTATAAGAGAAAAAAAGAGAAAGGAGGATCTAGTAAAGATGCTCTAACCTCTCTAGTTTTAATCAAGTTTATAGATGCAGAATCATCTACAGTATTGTATAAGATTCATTATGTATATTACTCCTTGCATCCCAAAATTGTAAGTCATTAAAAGGATTTTGGAGAGTCAAAATATCTCAAGTTTGATTAAATTTAAGTTAAAGGATAAAACAATAATATTTATGATATCAACTAAGTATCATTGGGCCTTTGTAATTTTCTCTATAACTTTAGTTAAACTTGAGAGGCTTTAACTCTCCATGATTCTTGGAATGACTTAAAATTTGGAATGTAGGGAGTATAAAATATATGATTTGATACCGTAGACCTCATCTATGGGAGGTGGACTACATAACCCCTAACCTATGAAATAGTCTATATCACCCCTAAAGCTGTCCAAAATCGATCGAATTACCCTCTAAAGTAGAGTTTTGAAAAATCATAGAAAATCATAAAATAAAAAAATCCAATTGTGTTGGCCTCGGATGAGTAGATCTACACAATGAACATATAATATGGTATGCTTTAGTTTATTATTTTTTTGTTGCTTTAGATCTATGCTTTTCTTCATAACTGAAAAAAATATACTAAAGCATATTATATTATATATCCATTGTGTAAATCTACTCATCTAGAGTCTAATACAATTGGATTTTTCATTTTATGATTTTTCTATGATTTACTATGACTTTTTAAAACTGCTGATGTAGAAATGTTTTATAGGTTAGGAGTTATGTAGTCCACTTCCCATCCTAGTTTTTTTAGGCCGGACCGAACCGGCGGTCCAACCGGTAAAGACCGAACCCGGAGGGTATAGCGGCTCGGTTCACTTAAAAGACCGTCTATGCAATTGGACCGCAAAAAGCGGTTGAACCGGCCGGTTTTTATGAAACCGGTGAACCGGCCGGTTTTTATGAAACCGGTGAACCGGCCGGTTCTGTGAACCCGCCCCGGTTTGAAAATCTCATCTGTTGGTGCGCGTGCTGCTGTTCTGTTCTTGGTACCGCGTGAGCAACTGGCGCTGGGCCCGACTGCCTGCTACTGCGGCGACGAGCGGCCACATGCTTCAAGCTGCATGCAGCACCTGCCGCGAGTGGGCCAGGCTGCTGGTATGCATGTTGCGTGAAGCCGTGTGTGTATGCATGTGTTGACTTTTCCATAGTTTTTTTCAAAATTGGACAAATAGATACTCCCTTCATCTCAAAATAGATGTCACTATGGAAAACGTGCCGGTTAAACTTTTTTAACTTTGACTATATTTGTAGAAAATATGTGCAACATTTAAATCTTCAAATAAATTTATTAGAAAACTAGACTTAAAAATCTTTCCGACGATACTAATTACTTAACATAAATATTTATATATTTTAATATATAATTACCGGTATTTTGAAAACTTTGACTTCTCGGGAACCGAGAATGACATCTATTTTGAGATGGGGGAGTATCCGTTTTAATTATCTCAACCAGCTCTTGACAATGATACACTCTATTTTAGCTTTTAAGATTGTTTTGTAATAATGGATATTTCAATTACAATTTAAGTCTTTTTCACCAATTAGTAAGTGCTTCATATATTATTTTGTCATGCTGGTTTTTTTAGCCGTTACATAATACATGTTTTTTTTTTTGTGGATGACCAGAACCTGAGGTAAGGAAGACACATATAATTATGGTGGAATGCATATAATAATTAATTAAATCATACATATATACACCGGTTCAAGAATTTTGTGGCCGGTTCAATAAAACGGTCTATAACTATCGAACCGGCGGTTCAACCGGTTCTAAACGGTTGGACCAATGAACCATTGAACCGATGGTCTCACCGGTTCGATCTCGGTCCGGTTTGAAAAACTAGGCCTCCCATAATGGGAGTAAGATAAAGACTTTTTCCTAATATATTTTTTAGTTTTTACATAAATTTGGTGAAAGCTGAATTTGGCACATGCGCAATTTGGAAGCCGTCCTCAGTCTGGTTCCGATTCCGAAACGGGAAGCTTACTAATCCGCGTACCTGGATCTACAATCACCTGGATCTACAATCTGGAAAACTTGTGACCACGCACGTGATATAACGCAAGCAATGATGTAAACATCATTTGGATCTAGCAGGTAGGATCAACACTCTGCGTCATGTTGTGCAGGAAAAAACCTTAAAAATTGATGACTCACCCCCAAGTCCTTCAAGAATCCAGGAAAAAACACAACTGCGCAAGCACTCCACTCCAAGCTCTCACCGTCACCGGAGCACCACCGGCGGTGGAACACGTACATAAACACCGTTCCTCTTCCTGCCATGCTCGTCCTGTCTCTCCTCTCTTTCCGGTTCCTCCCGTGAGCCCGCACATCTCACGAACACCTGCGCGCCATGGGAGAACTCCAGGAGCAGAAGCCACCTGCGTGTACAGCCGCGCGGCCGCGCGTGCTGCTCCTGTGCAGCCCGTGCATGGGTCATCTCATTCCCTTCGCCGAGCTCGCGCGCCGCCTCGTGGCCGACCACGGCCTCGCCGCCACGCTCTTGTTCGTCTCGGCTACATCCGCGCCCTCGGGCAGTATCTCGCCTTGGCCGCCGCCGTCCCCGACGCCATCGACCTTGTCGCGCTGCCGGCACCGCCGGCAGTTGCTGCGCTGCCTCCCTCCATGCCCACGGGCGAGCGCGTCCGGCGCGTCGTCGTCTCCAGCTTGCCACGCATCCGGGAGATCGCGCGGGTGCTGTGCGCGGCCGCGCCGCTCGTCGCGCTCGTGGTGGACATGGTCGGCGTGGTGGCGCGTGACGTCGCGGCGGAGCTGGGCGTCCCGCTCTACATGTTCTTCACGTCCCCGTGGATGATGCTTTCCCTGCTCCTGCACCTCCCGAGATCGACGCCACTCGCGACGGGGAGCACCGGGACGCCACGGAGCCGATCCGCCTCCCCGGCTGCGTGCCCATCCATGCTCACGAGCTGCCCATGTCCATGCTCGCCGACCGGAGCAGCAGCACGTACGCCGGATTCTTGTCCATGGCCAAGGATGTCGCAGGAGTCGATGGCATTCTTGTGAACACGTTCCATGACCTTGAGCCCGCGGTGGGTGACGGTCTGCAGCTGCAGCTGCCTGTCCACCCGGTTGGGCCATTGGTTTGGACCAGACCGGTCGGCGTCGACATGGACCTCAAGTGCATGAGCTGGCTGGACCAGCAGCCGCGTGGCTCCGTCGTGTATGTGTCATTTGGCAGTGGTGGCACGCTGACATGGCAGCAGACGGCTGAGCTGGCGCTTGGGCTGGAGCTTAGTCACTGTAGGTTCATTTGGGTTGTCAAGAGGCCACACCAAAGTTCAGCAATTGGAGCATTCTTCGGGACTCAAAAAGGCGAAGAGCACATTCCCTTGGATTTTTTACCCGATGGGTTCGTGGAGAGGACTAGAGGGATGGGGTTAGTGACCCAGTCTTGGGCGCCTCAGACAGCCATACTTGGCCATCCTTCCATTGGGTGCTTCGTCACGCATTGCGGGTGGAACTCAATGCTGGAGAGTGTAATGAACGGCGTTCCAATGGTTGCTTGGCCACTTTACGCAGAGCAAAGCATGAATGCTGCGATGATGGAGGTCCAGGTTGGGGTCGCCGTCCAGGCCAAGGTCGGAGTTGATCGATTTATAAGGAAGGAGGAAGTTGCAAATGCGATTCGACGTGTGATGGTAGGGGAGGAAGCTGAAAGATTGAGGAAGCGATCAAGTGAGCTTGGAGGCCAATCATCGCATGCTTTGAGCAAGGATGGTTGTTCTACTCATGTCCTGGCACAAATTGCAAATGCGTGGAAATGCAATAGTAGGAAATGAAGAAAACCCGACATTTTGTGTTTTGTAGTTCTGTTAATTATCAGTGACAACTTTGGAGAAAATAGTTATTATAGGATTCCAAACATGTGGTTTATCTATAATAGGACTCCAAACATTGTTTTCTCATAAATAGGACTCCAAACGTTTTTCACATGCTATTATAGGATTTTGATCCTTTTTAATCTCTTTTCTCATCTAAATACATGTATTTCTCATCTAAATACATCTAAATACTTTAAATTAAAAAATGCATCTAATTTTGGGTGCGCTGCTGGCCGCCGCTGTTGCTGGCCGCCGCTGCTCTGATCGCTGGCATGTACGACATACAAGAATTCCTTGTACGGCAGTCCTTTCTGGAGCTCCTTCCTCCGGTCGTTGGCACAGCCCGGGCATCCCGGGTGGTACACTTTCTCCTCCTGATGCAGCAATGGCGACGTGATGCTCTCCTCCTCCATTGGCCGCTCTTCAGTCTTCAGTCTCCACAGAAGAGAAGCAGGAGAGGAGCAGAGAAGTAGCAAAACCTGATCACGGGTGACGTAGGACGTCAGGAATGGCTGGAGAGCAACGAATGGGTGCAGAGACGGTGTGGAATTTACTGCCAAGGATCGTGGATTATACCGCTGTGATGGTGTGTTGAACTTGCTGTCCCGTTTGCAGATAGAATAGAAATGGCAGTACAGAGATCGTTATTGTTGTTGTTAATGACCCTTGTCCTTGTCGATAGAGTTTTTGGTCAGCATCTTAGTGATAGCTTAGTTTTTGGTCATTTCTTTTTTAACAGAAATTAACCCTTGTTTATTCATCAGGATAGGAACTTGTTTGAGCTAGCAAGCAATACTCCTATCCTATCTCAAAGGTTTCGGTTTCATTCAGAGCTGGCTGTGGCCATGTACACGTACAATACACAATTCAAAGTAGTATATAACGGCAAGAATTTAGCAACAAGTTCATTTCATATAACCATGTCTGTAGCATAAATAAATTCCAAACGAGATCAATGTCATATTAAATAAATCACAAGTTTACATCTCATCACAACTAAAATATACCTATCCACTTCAGTCAAAGGGTTCTACGCAATGGCCTTTGCCATTGGTTGTGGGGCTCCCACCCGGGTTCAAATCTTGGGTGCGACACTTCATCCCGGGTTTATTCCAGATTTTCCGGCGCTTTGCACATTCAGTGGTAAGCGGCGTCCCCGTCGACAATGGCGCCTATGGTGACTTCGTGAACTTCAAGATTGCCGGCTCCGTCCTTCGAAGGTGCTCATAGGGGTAGGGTTTGCGCGTGCGTGTGTTCATAGGGGTGAGTGTAGACGTGCGTGTTGAGTATCTGCGTTGATGAGGAACAGTAGGCAGCAGCTGTCTTGCACGGGCTACAACATCCATGGCTGTCAAAAAAACGTTTGGAGCCCTATTTGTGAGAAAACGATGTTTGGAGTCCTATCTATTATAGATAAACCACATGTTTAGAGTCCTATAGTGGCCATTTTCTCACAACTTTGCGGTTGATGATGTATTTCAATGAAATCAAACTAGTTGAGATTATTATTTTTGACGAAGTTACAAAACCGAGATCTCTCTTCTCGATCAGTCTGTTGAGAAGCCAAGCGGAAAGTAGTGGATCTCGCTTGTTGAATTCAACTGCACGCAGCAGAGGTGGTGAAAAATCTGAAAGAGCCAGAGTACTGTTCACATCCGGCAACAAAAAAGATGGAGCAGGCCACCAGACAACTTTCTGAAACTTGGTTGTGATGGAGCTTTCTACCCAATAAGAGCAGGCTCAACGTGGGCAGTCATCAATTTATGCCTCAGCTAAAAGTTTCTGAACAGGTAGGCAATGTGAATCACTGAAAACATAGCAATCTCACAACCCAAGCTAATATTTGCAATGAAAAAGACTTACGATCACTTTTTGCACAAGATCTCAGTGCCCTCATATTTTTGTAAAAAACACCGCTTAGGCTATCGACATTTGATGCCGATGCGGAGGACGATGCTAAAAGACAACGTGTGGTGCGTCTGGGCTTCACCACATACCAAAATGGAACTTAAAGCTATGGTTATGTTGCATCCTCGGACATCGGTACAATGGAACTTAAAGTTACAATTGAAAAGAGCAAGTCTCATTGAATATACAACTCAACGGACACTTCTCACATACCAAATTACTACAAAAGGAAATGCATGAACATAGATGAGGAACAAACTAGAAGAAAAGAGTCTCTAGTGATGCACTTGATGTTTTTTATATTATTATGCACAATGTCTAACAAGTTTGTAATGACGAGTATGGAGTCCATGCTTTTCTACTTGTTTTCCTTCTTAACCAGAGTCTATTCCGGATGGTATTATACATATAAACCTAGGAAGGGATCCTAATATCATGGTTAATTATTAATAACTTCATATGCAATCTTCTAAAACTAGAATTTTTTTTATAAAACTAGAAAAAAAACATTCTGCCATATATATAAAAGGTTTTTTTTTTTTTTTTTTTTTTAACAATAGAGGCCTCAACAGCTTCTGTTGCCAATAAAAAAAATCATATGTAATCAGGACTTTCAAATAAAATATAATACTTTCATGTGAGTTATGTTCCTTCGTTTGGCAAAACAACATTGTACTAACCAACCCATTTTCTCCGAGGCAGCAAACTGTGTTTGGTGTGAAACAAGCATCCTTCATTTTGTTGTCTACCGTGTTAATAGCAACCAAATGTACAGACACAACAGGACATAAGCCTTAACTTGGATCAAGTATACCCTCTTACACCACTGTTGTACTCCTGACATGTTAAGGAGCATGTACAATTAAGATATTGCCAATGGAAGAATACTAGAGCATGTTTTTTCTTGGGTTGATGTAAGATGAATTCCCAGCAGCATGAGTTTAAAATGACAAAGAATATTAAAAGGACACCATGAGTTCCAAAGCAGCAAAGAGAACAAGACTCGGCAGCACAATAATTTCAACTAAACGTGTGCATTCGTATTTAGTAATTTAAATTAACAAATAAATTGTTGGGTAACAATAACGCCATAGTCCCCGTCAGTGATACTGATATATTTACGATGCACAGATAAGCAGCCAAGAAAGACATGAGTGAATTTGAAGATGGCAGCATGGCAGTTTCCAACATGTGATCGTGTAACGTCAAAAGAACATATACTGCAGGGTGCATACTGTCAATCAGAACTAGAATATTACCAAAAGGATTACTTTGACATATTAATTTTTTCAAAGCCAAAGATTAAGGTTTCATTCCCATGAGGGTCTTAAGGAAGATATACAAACAGACTAGGTACAGTTCTCAGTGAAGGAGTTCTGGACAAATTGTGAAATTGCTTTAACAGCTTCCATTTCAAGATCATGTTGATTTAACCCTCCAGACTCTAGGTATTTTTTGCCAACCTTAAAAGAGTGGTCACCACCATCAATGACATGCAGTTCATTCTTGCAGGTCATCTTCTTGCGAGTAGACTGAAGTTTATCTAAGGGGCACAGGGCATCTTTACTTCCCTGGTAATAAATATAAAAAAACAATTTACTATTCGTTTCACTTTACAGTATCAGAAAAAAAAACAAAGAGAAATTCCATTACCTGAACAAACATCGTTGGTACCTTCAGCTGTAAGAGTGTCTCATCTCTCACCGCTCCATTCACTCCCTAAGTTGAACAAGGCACGATGAGATGGTAAAAAAAAAAAAAAAAAATCCAAATATAATTCGATTGTGATCACTACAGGTTTCTGGTGGTAGCCTAATGGTAGGAGTGTGGATAGCAATCCAGATGATCAAGGTCAGATTACCATGACAGGTAGGAGCAGAAAGCATGCTTGTTCAGGGAGGGACAAAAGAAAAATTGTAGTCTCATCTCAAGGAATGTGCTTAGAGCAAAAGTATAAGCAATAAAACGTCAACGCATAATGCTACAACATAGTAGGTCAAAAAGCAACTAAAAGTCACAGAAACTACCTTTTTGTACTAATAAAAACTACAGAGGAAATATAAATCCATTCCTAATATGGACAGTGGATAAGAGTTTTTGTAACTGACAGAAGGTATAATTCAGGTACAAGGGATCCAAAGGAAAACAATGTGCTGACCAACCTTTAGTGGGTAACCCAAGCATACAACAGCAGAAACATCAATGTCAGTGGAACTTGCCACCATGCAGCTGACCCTGACAATGTTGAATACACCATTTTCAGATATCCGTATCAGTGCAACATGTGTGTTGAAAAGACGCATTATTACAATCTAAAAGTACTCAAAATGTTGAACTAAGCGAATAATGCACAAATTATGACACAAACAGTAACATTGTCCACCCAAAACTACCTGGAGCCCATGGACTTCCCCATCAAAATAAGAGGGTGCCCCTGATACTTGTCAGCAGCATCCTTCACGATACCCAGGTGGTGATCAACAAGCTTCTCTGCCTTTGGCGGCGCCCTGCGCTTCCCACCCGACATATCTGCGAGTTCACATTGTTATCTTGCCAAGCCACCACTTATATAGCTAATGCTGACAAATTTTGATCCAAGACCAAGGATAACGAGTAGTAGACTCAAATACTGAATCAACTGACATGGGTAGTCAAAAGTCACTACGTCGACAGCATCCAGTGCGTCCTGCACCATCTTCTTCCAACTAGGAGCATATAAATCGCCAGTTTAGCACATCACGATACAGGCACCGCTTCCACAGGAAACGAATGTTTTACAGGATCCGATTGACCGCTTGGGGCGAGAATCAGAGACAGCTTACTGGACCATCCAGTCGGAAGTGGAAGGGGCACCGGCGCCGTGGGCGAAGACGACAACCGGCTGAAGTTTTGCCGTCCGCAAAGGAGGAGGTGGCTTCGGCACCTGCGAGTCCTGATCCGCGCGGCGGCGTTTGGGTGCCATAAGGAACGGCGATTCAGGGCCCAGGGGCGATACCCTAGATTGGGATTGGGGATGGAAATGGAGAGGCTGGTGGCGGCCGTACGGTCTGAGCGCGGGAAAGTCTCCACCCTTTCCCGCCTTGGTGCCAACAAATTAAAGGGTATACTTCGATCGTCCGGACAGACATGGTGGGCCTCGCCGCCCGAAAGGCCCAACTAGAATTGCACGGTCGCCCATTATCAGTTCAATCCATTGGCTCATCCCCACTCGACCGCACCACGCGCCGTGTTGCTCGCGCCTGTGCGTTGCTCATAGCGATTCTGCCCACGGTCCTCGCCTGGGCGGCTCACTGGCGTCGCCCTCGCCTCGCCGCTCGCCGGTGCCGCGCCGCGCCCGATCCGCTCACCAGCGTGGCCCTCACCCATGCCTCTCGCTGGTGCCCATACTCGCGCCTCGTCATTGTTGCGCTCCATCAGCCTGTAAGGCCACTGCTGAGGTCCGCGTCGCCGACGAGGTCCACATCGGCGACCTCGTGCCTCCTCCCGCTCAAAACTTCACCACAGCGCTCGCGACAAACCCCATCTGTAGCTCCGCCCACACCACCACATCGTGGGCGACCTCTCAATCATGCCACGAACTGTATGGGAAGCTACAGGTGGGAGCCCAATCGTCGTCGACCATACTGATATGTGATTAGACAACGTTGATCCATGGACGGGCGGCAAAGATCCAGGGTTGATGCTTGCTCGATCGGGGGTCTGGATCCATGACCTGGTGGCGTGAAGATCTCTAGTTTGATTTTGAATAATTGATGACGCCCTAGGACTAATCTCTTTATGCAAAGTGTTTGATTAGTTGGAGATTGGTCAACCCAAGTGTGGTGTATGGTGGTCATGGTGGAAGGATCGCGGTGATCCAAAAGATGATCAAGTGCTTAACTTGAAGTGGTTTGAGGATCAAAATAGGCTCAAGACAAAGGAATATCCATAGGGCTATTTTGATTTTGCACTCAAGACACCATAGAGGGTGTGAGTGACTAAGAATCGATAAGCCGTACTATAAAGAGGGAAAAACCTCGGGAACATCGATCCTCATGTGCCTCTAGGTTCAACAATCTTATGCTTGCATTCTAACCTAGAGAGCTTACCCAACCTTAGAAATTAATTATGAAAATGCTAACACACAAGCAATGGTGATGCACGTGGTGGTGTTGGCACATTTGTGAAGGCGATGGTGTTTGCAGGGTTGAGATGGGTTTGGATACCGCTTTTGAGAAATTGAAACGTCTATTTTCTATTGCGTCGGATGCAACTTGGTGGTGAAAACTTGCTAACTCTCATGCTCAAGTTGGTATACTTGTTGGGTAGCATGGTGGAGAAGTTCGCGGTGTTGATGGGTCAGTAAAACGGTGTTTTTACATGCGTCGGACGGCGTGGCGTGGCGTCGGACGGCGTCGTCGGCGATGGGCAGCTCGAGGCGTTTCTTTGCGCCCGGAGCGTCCGGCCGTTGAGCGCCGGGCGCCAGTGCCGAGGTCTCGGCGTCGCACGTGGATTGGCATGGGCGCAACATTGTGCATAGGTGTGTGCGATGGACGCTCGTGCAGCATCCGGCGCCTTCTTGGCCAGAGTCTGCCGCGGGGGTCGTTTGACATGCTCTATGGACTGCGTCTGGAGCGTGTTGGACGCGTCCGGCGCGTGCGTCCGGCGTGTGTTACTGACTCGTGTTTCAAACGGTAGAAATCCAACGGTCTAACACGTAGGAGCTCGAGGAGCGCCGAACTCCATTCTGCAGCGTCCGGCGCCCCACCCTTGCGCGTCCGGTGCACCAGTGTTTTGACGGTTTGAAGTGGGGTTTCCCCCACCTCTATATATACGTTTGTCGCTGGCACATGCTCTCTCTCTCTCTCTTGGACATTTTCACTCATTCCATACACTTTGAGCTGAGCAAAAACATCTCCCCACTCTCCTCTCTTGCTTGTGAGCACATTCTTGAGAGATTGGGTGAGAATCAAGTGCATTGCTTTATGAGTTGCATTTTAGAGGCACTTGAGGGTCGTCATTGCCGGTGGATTTCTTGTTTCTCTTGGAGAGCACCACTCCTAGCTGGCTTGGCGATTGGTGGAAGTGTTGTGAAGAAAAGGAGATTGTTCTTGCCCACTTCCGGTTGATTTGTGAGGGGTTTGTGATCTTCCCCGGTGGTGCGCCAAAATTAATACTCTAGTGGATTGCTCGTGCCTTTGAGTTACTCCTCATTTTCTTGGGTGCAAGTAGCCTAGTGATTGGCTAGGAGTTAGCTCCACCCTGACCCACACACGTGAGACGGTCGGCACAACGGAGACTAGCTTGAGGGTGCTCAAGTGAACTTCGGGTTAAAAATCATGTGTCACTCTTTGTGCTATTGTTGTCTCCCTGTGAGTGGCTTCATCTTGTTCATATTGCGATATCATCTCTGGTGATTGGGTGACTCACCTCGACATGTCAGTATAACATCTCCTTCCTACCTTGCATTACTTTGTTCCTTATTTTGAGCTTGTGTAGTTTATGTAGATTTGCTAGTTGCTTAGTGTAATCTAGTTTGTTCACATAGAGTAACTTAGTGGCATAGCTTTGAGTGATCTAGAGACTATAGCAACTAGAATTGATGATAGGAGGCTTGCCGACAAGTAGAGCTAGAGTAAATGCTTTTATCGCTATTTGTTGTTCTAACAAGTTTGTCTAGTGCTTTGTACAAATTTTTATTAGGCTATTCACCCCCCTCTAGCCATTTAGGACCTTTCAAGTGGTCGCTCGGTGCATTGGTGGTTGAGGCAAGTTGTCGTGCCTTAAATCAATTCTATGTGATTCACGAGCTGGATGTTGATTTTGCTTTATATTTTATTATTTCCCCAAGCCTCGTTCATGGTCGTAGGATCACCCCCTAGGCCTAGCGGACATTACTCTGTCATGCTTGGTGACACTTGAATTTAAGTGTTTCATGTGTTTTCAGTCTTATGTTTTGAGTGTTTCATCTAGTCATTACAAAAGAATATCTATGTCCTTGCATATGTTGCAATGGCATTATGCGCATGTTGCGAGCCTTTATTTCAAGTATTTCATGTGTATGAGATGGATGTTTGAAGTGTTTCGTCTAGATGTTGCATATGTTGCAATAACTTTTATGTGAATGTTGCGAGCCTATGTTTCAAGTGTTGCATGTGTATTAGATGGATGTTTTAAGTGTTTTGTCTACCATATGTTGCTATCGCTATACACATATGTTTCAAGTGTAGTTTTTTTTTGAGTGTTTCATATGTTGCCATGTTGCTATCGTTATACAAGCATGTATCAATCACAAGTTTGGAGTGTTTCATCCGATTCAAAGGTAGCAAATGTTTTATTTTGTTTCAATCACATGCTCGGATGACGATTCCAATGTGATGTAGAAAAGCGGCGCTCCCTAGGATGCGTTGGCGAGATAGTCTGTGTTGTCGTGGTTGTGGTCTTCGGGCACTTCCTAGGTGTAAACAGACTCACTCATGGTTCAAGGACGCTGTGGCTCCTTTTGGCGTGCAACGTCTTCGATGCCATGGCCTGGGGTAATGGTCCACGCCAGCCTCCATTTGTTTCATGGGTTTCATATGTTTTATCTAGATATTGCATGTGTTTTATCTATATGTTGTAAAAGTAAATCTGGTGTTGTTTATGTTGAATGGCTACACATGTATGTTGCAATTTTATTTTTCAAATATTTTAGCTATTTTAGACATATGATGCATTGTGTTTCATCTGGATATTATAAAAGTAGTGTGATGTTGCATGTTACGATGACTATACACATATGTTGCTAGTGTATGTTTCAAATGTTTCAAGTGTTTCAATACGCATGTTGCAAGTGTTTTATCTAAACATTGTATATGTTGAAGTGGCTATACACATATGTTGCAATTATATGTTTTAAATCATACACCTATTTTTTAACGTATATTGCACTAAATGCTTCGTGTTGTCATTAACCGGAGCTAATAAATAGACCAATTTACGCCCGAAAGATGTGACAACGAGGTAGAGGAACTGGAGTGAGATGGCGGAGACCGAAAGCGTCGTCCCCACGTGTCGGCGACACCGGCGAAAGGCGTCAATGAGGCGAGCAAAGAGAAGTGTAATGAACGGCATCATGGCGCCGCTGGCGAGCACACCGAGCATGATCCGGACATGAGTGTGATGTAAAATGTCGCGAACGCGAACAACCTATGGAACGGCAAGCTATCGCCCATAGTCGAGGCCAAGGCGGACTTCCCATGGCGATGATGATCATCGTCGCCAATGGCCGCCGAGGTGTGTCGAGCTGGAACGCCCTGCTAGACTCGTAAATAGGCATGCCGTGACAGACTTGTGGTGACAAAACCAAACAAAGTAGGGAGGGATCTTTGCTTGTATGTAGAAGAATGGGATATGCCGGCAAGCTACATACTTGCACGAGCCATGGAGATGGAGGGGTGAAATTGGCTGGAAACAAAGCTAGTGGAGGCATGAAGATGGAGTGGTGAAATTGGCTAGAAACAAAGCTAGTGTAGTCGGTCTTCATGACCATATAAGCGGCATGCACGCAGCACGAGCATGCAAAGCAAGTAGCAACGACAACGGTTGTGTGCATCGTAGAAAAACACAACAAAGCCGCCAAGTAGCAACATATGCAAGCGGATGAGTACAAAGGCGATAGGCGTGGGCGTGCCCGGACGGGGGCTAGCGTTCGGACGTTCGGGCACTAGCGCTCCCGTAGTTTTTAGTCCTGAGCATCCGTCCCATCCGAAAACTGCGGTGCATGGGCCTGCAGCCCAATATGACACCTATTTCGTCCGGATAGAGCAATCTCCACGCGCGTTACCACTAATTAAAAAAGTGACATGTAGTTAGGGGTCTGCACCATCCTCATAGGGCAGGTGCTGATTCGATCATTGTGCATGCACCGCGTGCAGGTCTAGGTGCATGCTTTTGCTCTAGTTGGACCCAGGGCCCCTGCATATGCCTTGCTGTGTGAAATCTTGTGTTTGGTTTTGGAAATTGATGACACACTTGTTATGCTAATCCTTTGCTCTAAGTGTGACTTAAGAGATAGGATTGCATGGATGAGGTGGAGCATGATGATCACGAACATGGACGATGATGGTGGACATGATGGATCGTCAAGCTCAGCGTGTCGGTTTGAGAGGAACCGGCCCGGAGATCAAGGCAAAGGTATACTTGATAGGGTTTTCTTTCGATGATCAAGACACGATAGAGCGTGTGATCACATTATAGGTAAGATAGCCGACTATCAAGAGGGGATGCCGCGACCAATCCTTTGGTGAAGTGCTTCTAGGTCCAATTGACTTGCATATTGCATTTAGGACATGAGAGCACTAACTTCGTTCTTTCCGAACCGTTCGACTTGCTAACATACGTGATATCGAGATCATCTTCGACGTGTTGGCAACTTATGGCAAGAGACGAAGCAAGGTTGAAGCAAAGGGCGACAACAAAATGAAGAACACGTAAAAAGGGTCGACCGGGCGCTGCGGCCGGAAGCGAGGGGGGGCTTGACGGGACGCAGCGGCCGGGAAGCGTCCGGTCGCTGAGTCCGATCGGGAATTCTAGAGAGCATGTTTTCCGTGTCGACTCGAGGATTTGACCGGACGCATGGACCGGAAGCACCGGCCGGGAAACACGACGTTGTTAGGCAGGGCCGCGGGCGTTGTCTCATGTGACCGGGCGCTTGCGGTCGCGTGCGACCGGACCCTCGACCGGACCCGCTAGTGCGTCCCGGCCGGCGAGTCCGGTCACCTCGCAAAAACCCCCAACGGCTCAATTTCGAGGAGGACTCTATATATACTTGGATGGCCGGGTGTTGCGTTTCCTAAGCGCAAGTGCCAAAAGGCAAAAGCACCGGGAACCACGGGTTGACCTCCCACAACGACTTCACGGGAATTGTTACATTCCGCCACCATCGCCACGGGATGTCGGGTGGCGATTCAGAAGCATTTACGTAACAAGTCCGCAAGCGCACGGAAATACCGTTGTAGCATTTCACCCGAGATATTCGGGGTATCGTTATTTATATTTTCCCAAGGAAGGCATGGTGTAGGACTCTAGCGGGGGGCATGAACAAGACGACATGTCTATGCGGTTGACCAATACTCAATACAGGGGTAAGTAATGATATTTTAAGATAGTGTGACACACACTTGGGCCAACCTCAAGGATAAAAAGGAAAATAAAGAATAAATAATATTCCTAAGTGGAGCGGGCATTCTAAAGTAGTCGTGCAAAGAACCGATTAATAATCATGCAAACATAGATGACTAGAGTTTTAGGGTCGAGAGTGAGATGGACGGGGAGACCTCCCGGAGCATCCGCCTCGAAGGAAGGCATTTACGAACTCCTACAAAGACACACGAACGTGGGGATTTCAAGGGGCGGACAAGGCTTGTCACGACCAAGCCGCCTACCCCCTCAACCGTGGCATGCACTCATATTCAAAGGATACCCGGCATCCGGACACCACGTCCGCATACTAGGACACTACTCATGTCCCCATGGCCCCCACCCTACGGATGGTCGGAATAGGACACGAGCAAGCCCCGAAGGACACAACGAACCGCCACCTCAAAGACAACTCTTACTCTACTCAAATACATGGCATGAATGGTTAGTCCCTAAGTTCTATACGACTAACCACGACATAGGAACTATAGTCTAGTTCTTCTATCATGATTGTGTCGAGAACAACATGTCAAGAATATAACATGTAAATACTCTAGCTCTATTGCACAAGCATATGAGATCAAGACTTGAGGATAAACCATAAATGTATTCATACCGAATATTCCTTCTCCCAAGTACAAGCTCTCCAATGAAGCTTAGCCTTGCTCCAAATACTACTAAAGACTAAAAGAACTAGAGAAGTGGAGGAGTAGAGAGGAGAAGGGTAGAGAGGAGAGGAGAAGAAGAGTAGAAAGTGAGGAGGCTCCAAATGGTGTGTGTTGAGAGAGGGAGAGAGGGGCCTACTTATACACTTGGAGGAGGGGCCTAAGTGCTAATTTACATCAAAACCGACCTGTAAACCTTCCTTGTATCGCAAAACCGACCAACGCAGAGCGGAAACCCCGTTTGGAAAGTGCACGAACCGCCTCCCGAGGCTGGGCCGAAACCGCCTCGGGGAGGGTGCGGCCGCACTGGTGGTCTTGCGCGCACCCCTAGGCTCGGCCCGGCCCGGGTCTCGGTGGGGTGTCGTCTTTCGCCTGAAAAAGTTGTGGGCCGGGCCGTGCTCGCCCGCATTTGATGTTTTGGGTCGATTTGCTCTTGGGCTTGGGTTTTGCAATAATGCGCTTTCTCGGAAGACGTACTTTGGTCGATTTTCCACTTGCTTTTATTATAAATCGCAAAATAAAATACAAGACACTACAAGTGGAATTTATTAGTGATAAAAGTATATGAGTATAAAAGGTTTAATTTTACTCCCTTTATGGTAGTAAGTTGACGGGAAAAATATGTCGTTGGTTACCGTCAACAAACTCCCCCAAGCTTACCCTTTGCGCGTCCTCGAGCAAAAGAGATAAGTACTTGGTTGTTGATCAGGAGTTGCTACTATGCCGATTACGTTTTACCAAAGCGGGGTTATAATAAGACTTTCTACTAGAGTTTGAATAAAATGGCACATCTTTTTTTTTTCCACCCTTTATTACCTTTCATCGTAGCGGGGGCTTTCCAGTTTTTCTCAAAGCCTTGGGCGGTTGCCGATAGAACGGTTATAACAGAGGTGCTTATCATTCATCCTTTTGATTCACTTTTTATCCGGGTTTTTATTTAGATAAAATATATTTATATATATATTATTTATTTTTTTCTTTTCGAGAAAGTATGGGCTTTATTGCTATATCATATTTTTTTTTGGAGAAGTGGGCTCTGCTTTCGCCCTAGACTTTTGTCTTTTATTTTCTCTCTCTTTTCTTTTTCTCTCTCTTTTCTTTTTTTTTTTTTTTTTTTTTAGAGATGTGGGCTCTACTCGCCCTCGGACACTTGTCCATTTTTCATCTCATTTTTTTTTTTTTAGCATAGCCCATATCATTTCTCTTTTCTTTTCAAAGTAGATTCCCTGATGTCAAGTTTCTCTTTTGGACGAAGTCATAGCAAATCCATTTGTACCATATCATACTTGGCAACAACTTAGACTGGATAGAGCCTATGCAACCCACATGAATCAGGGTTTTTCAGGATGAGTTTTTAGAATTAGCCATTAAACCCAAACTTTAGAGAAATTCGAATTATAAACTAGGCACGAGGCAAAGCATAAGACAGAGCAACTATCATCATTTCAACAAGGGACTAAGACTAAACATTTTTATAACTCATATATAGGAATGAAGTTTGTCTTTTTAGCGTAACTCAACATTTCATAAGATAGAGAATATGATCAAAATGTGAGATACAAGTTACCTTTCTTGGAGTCCTCCCCAAGCTAGCCTTTTGCTTACCTTTTATGGTTCTCGCTTTAGCTTGAGCACGCAATGATCCGAGTTGTACCCGGTGGCGTGGTTAGAGGCCCCCCAAGCTTGTCTTTTGATGTCATCAAAATAACAGGACAAAATCTTGGGGTTGAAAGGTTTATCTCCTCTCTTCTTCTTCTCTTCTCTACCCTCTTTTTTTTTTTTTATTATTATTTATTATTATTATTATATATATATATTTACTGTTAACCCTCATTGTCATCTTCAAGACTTACCCTTATGGATTTTGATAGATTCTACGGGGGTTAGTCCATATGATCGACCAAAATCTACACTAGCAATTTTAGGTTCAATAACCGGACTCGACTCCATGTCTAATCTGATCAAGGTAGACTTTTTGACCTAAGCACCATGCTCAATTCAAAACGCCTATGGAAGTATGATCATACGTATAACCAAAACTTCCAAACCAAGACATGCCAAAATAGAAAGAGGAAGCATGCATTGATAAACAAGATTCATCCAACGAGGTAAACAATTTTATTTTTATTTATTATTTTTATTGTAAGCATCATGGAGTTATTATTTGGGAGATTTTTATTGTAAAATAAAAAGATAACTACCGATTTACCTTCGGCAAGGGCTCACCTTTTAAATTCCGGACGAGCGGGACTCTTCTCCATTCTTTTTAGTGCTTGACGAAGTGTTACCCGTGATCCGGAGAAGTGGATACGGATGTCATCCTTTCATCTGCCATGCCCGCTTAACACTTTGTGGCTTTACCTTCTTGGGCTGCTTGTTTATAGCATTCTTATGCTTGTTGAACCCATTGAATGGGCATCTCATTGTTTGGCACTCTTGACAACCTTGGTGCCCTCATATGTTTCACTCAATCTTGTCCACACTTCACTTGCACGGTCCAAGTCCTTGATTCCCTCAAATATCTTTGCATCGATGGCATTGTATATTGTGTTGAGTGTCATTCGATTGCAAGTCCGATTTGCTCTATCCTCATCGGTGAGCTTGGTAGGATCAAGAATGACATAATCATTCTCCGTCACTTCCAATACTCTCTCATGTATCGATCCAAGGTACATGGTCATCTTTCTCTTCCAATGATCAAAAGAACTCTCACCATCAAAGTGAGGTGGCTTTCCCCCAACATGGTTGAACACTATAGTAGCCATATCATGCACCGAAGGGTGTTACTCCTTGCTAAAACGGTGACCACGGCTTTGATACCACTTGAAAGGTCCTAAATGGCTAGAGGGGGGTGAATAGCCTAATAAAAATTCTACAAAATCACTAGAGCAACTTGTTAGTAAATAACAAAGCGTAAATGCGTTTGCTCTAGCTCTACTTGTCGGCAAGCCTTCTATTGACAATTCTAGTTGCTATAGTCTCTAATTCACACACAACGGCTAAGTCACTACTTTACCAACTAGGTGAACAAGCTAGATTACTCTAAGCAAGACTAAGCAACTAAGCAATTCTACTCAAACTACACTAGCACAATATATATGAATGTAATGCAAGAGTGTAGAGGTGATATACCAAAATGTCGAGGCTAGTCAATCCAATCACCAAGAATGAGACAATGAGATAACCAATTTGTAGCCAATCACCAAGAGACAAAAGGAGACACAAGATTTAACCCGAAGTTCACTTGAGCACCCTCAAGTTAGTCTCCGTTGTGCCGACCTTCTCACGTGTGGGTCAAGGTGGAGCTCACTCCAAGCCAATTGCCTTTAGGCTTCTTGCACCCAATGCAAATGAGAGGTACCCAAGACACGAGCAATGGATTACTCACACTTTGTCTTCCCGACGAGGAGTGTGTGATCCTCTCACAAATCATCGGAGGTGGCCAAGAACATACACCTTCTCTTGCCAACGCCTCCACCAATCACCAAGCCGGCTAGGAGTGGTGCTCTCCAAGAGCAACAACAAAACCACCGGCTCACAACGATCCTCAAGCGCCACTAGATGCAATGATCAAAGCAAAGTGGACTTGAATCACCTCAACTCACTAGAATGGATGCTCTAAAGCAAAGGAGTGAGGAGGAGGATGAGTGCTCAGCTCTAAAGGTGTTAAGAATGATTTCAAATGACCAAGAGACCTCCAAGAGCCAGCCAAAGGGGTATAAATACCACCCACCACGAAATGTGGCCGTTGAGGTGCAAACCACGCACAAATCAGCCTGACCGGACGCACTGACCGGTCGGTGGGTCCGGTCACAATCGACAAACCCCACTAGACCGATGACCGAGCTGCTGAGCGGGTCCGGTCGCGCGTCCGATCAGTGCTTCCGGTCAGCACCGGAAGCTTCCGGTCGGTGCGTCCGGTCGCTTCTCGGCCGAAACCCCGGTTGACATGCTCTCTGCCGGACGCGATCACCGGTGCGTCCGGTCAGATCTTCGTGCTTCCGGTCGCCGAGTCCGGTCACCTTCTGAGCTGCGAAATTCCGTCGTTTTGTCGTCGTTCCTTCGCCTTTGCTCCTAACTGACTTCCGTCACTTGATTCTTGTTGCCGACACGTCGAGGAACACCCTGACACCATGTGTTAGCATTTTGAAAACATTTTCCATCAAGTACGGAGTTAGCTCTCTAGGTTAGAATGCATGCAAATGATTTTGAACCTAGAGGCACATGAGGATCGATATGTATGATAGTTTTCCCCTCTTTATTGTACGGCTTATCGATCCTATAACCACTCACACCCTCTATGGTGTCTTGAGTGTAAAATCAAAATGGCCCTATGATATACCTTTGTCTTGAGCCAATTTTGATCTTCGAAACACGCCAAACCGCGCACTTGATCATCAATTGGATCACCTCGACCCATCCACCATGACCACCATGCACCGTCCTTGGCTTGACCAATCTCCAACTAAAACAACACTTAGCATAGAGAGATTAGTCCTAAGGATGTCACTAATTAGCCAAAACCAATCTAGAGATCTTCACCAGCTCACTTCCTTGGAGCAGCAAGCGGTGCAGGTAGGTTGCATGGTTCTTGTCGATAGAGCCTCGCAGTACGTGCTGGTTTGTGTGGGGGTGCAGCTGATGGGGGTTGAGAGGATAAGGAGAGAGAAGGGGAAAGAAAAAGGAAAAAATGATGACAGAAAGTGACTAGTGGGCCTCACGTCCTAGTGGCTCGTCCCACTTTTGATGTCTCCACACCAAAAAGAAACGGGTTGGTTCCATCCCTCATCAACCAAACAAGAAATGGGTTCACCCCACAAATCAGAGCCACAACCATCCCATTCCACCTTGACTCAACCAAACACTACATAATAAACTAGGCAAGAAGGGCAAGTGGTGGAATAATATATCTTTCATGTTACCATAGAATTTTTCCAATCTTATTGCTAATTAAATCTTCCACTTAAAAAATAGAATGTGAAGAAAAAAAACACTTCTCCATTTTAGCGAATCACAACAAAAAAATTTTGGCTCCTTGATGTGGGCTTTTCCTAGTATTTTAGCATTCAAAATTTAGTATAAATTTCTTTAACAGATGCCTCTACTGAGGATTTTCATGTGTTATGGCCAATGGCAGAATTTTATTAGTACTTAAAAACACTATAAGAATTCACTATTTTGGTAGTGATTGAATGACCTTCAACTATAAATTTCCATGTAGCCCAATACCGGATGGCCTGGCCCATGGCCCAAATTTTTGTCTTCCCAAGCAAGGCCCGGCACGGCGTCCATGGGCTCGGGCTAGCACGACATGAGTCACCACGCAGGGGCTTAGACGACCACGGCCCATGGGCCGGTACGGCATGACCCAAAAAATAAGGGGTCGGCTCGAGTCGGCCCAACAGATCCCCGGCCTGGCGGCCTAGCCCAAGAGCCAGGCGAGCCCAACGGCTCTTTCCCCCGGCCCTTGTATAAAAGACGCCGCCGCGGCCGCTCCCCCTCCCCCGCTCTCCTCATTTAGTCATTCCCAATCGCAAACCTAACCCTAAATCCACCGCCGCCACCGCTCTCTCGCCTTGCCGACATCGCAGCGCGAACTCGACCGGAGACTTCGACTCCGATGACCATGCTCTTTGCCTCTGGTCACCTAGATCCGCCATCCGCCGGCCAGTTCTTCCCTCTCTCTGCGCTCCTTCCTCTCATGTTTCCCTTCCCATCTTGCCTCGGTGATGTGAGTTCATGCTCTTCCCGTTCCTCCTCCGCCGCTCGCCATCCTTCTAACGGTCTCTCCTATCATTTCTCTCCTATATCGTTTCTCTCCTTGGTTGTTTGCATCTCCGGCACTGGGCTCTGGTTGCGCAGTGGACCCCGAAACCCTAAGTCCCTAACCCTAACCCTAACCCATTTTGATTCTGATCTGATCTTGGTTCTTGCTCTTCCTTTTTTGCATGTCGGTAGTCGATGCTTCCTTGTCTAGTTGTGGTGGCTTAGAGCGAGCAAGGCATCGGCAGCCATCCACACTGTCAAGGAACAGGGCTGGGGAGGCCTTGGCGGAGGACAATCTCCATGTGTCGGGCATGGCTGCCTAGGCCGAGAATGACGATGACGTCCGTGAGGATGCTGCTACATTGTTCGGTATCCACATGCAGGATCCGATAGAGGTGGATAGAGGCAGTGGAAGGGGCGACAACGACTACGGTCGGCTCGAGCTCTACTTCTCCATCTGTTTTTTGCAAAGTCCGGCCATGGGCTGGGCATGACATGACATTTTTCTGTGCTATTCATGCTTTGCCCGACATGAATTTAGGCCTAGAGGGCGTGCACGGGCCGTTGGTCGGGCATGAGGCCCTAAAGCACGAGGGCCTTAGGAGGCACAACAAGATTGGGTCGGGCGGCCCGATGGAAATCTATACCTTCGACGTACGAACTCAATCGTAATCAAATTCACGTGTTTCATTCCAATTTTCCACTCATGAGGCCATGACTAAAATCTCTGAAGCGACAAAAGAAACTCAATCTTTGCTCTTGTTCTTATTGTTTGAACACAATGGAGGAAGTAGCATGGTTATATAGAATACACAAAACCTGAAACCGCCGAGTCATGGAGGTAGGAGTAAGTCGTTGTCGCCCTCGCCGTACAGCCAATGCAATACTGCACTTGTGCTTGTGCATTGTTTGGTCCAGCTTGGCCTTTCCCTTTTCTAGAAGCCGTTTCAAGAGCTTTACGGCGGTGGCCATGGCACGCATTTCGTGTATGCAATCCGGGCCTCGTTTAGATGGCAAATATTTTAAACCGAATGTCACATCGTTTGGTTTAGTTTGTTAGTGGTAAATATCATCCTACCATGGAGTAACTAGGCTCAAAAGAATCGCCTTGTACATCTAAACTGTATAATTAGTTATTTTTTTACCTACATTTAATACTCCAAACATATGTCTTTTGGTGTATTTAATGTGATGTGATAGAGAGAAAGTGGAAAAAAAGGTTAGAAATTTTAGCCATCTAAACAAGCCCCCAAGCTCCGTAAGAGGATTAGCAACTTGCCACCTTTCATTTAGTGCTAAACAGAAGAGACAATTAAAAGGTGGCAACACTTGTTGGAAGTGACATCGAACCCCAGTTGGGGCAGAGAAAGGATGGAAGAATTTGGCAAGATGGAGTTCTCATGCGGTCGAACTTTAGTTGCCATCCCCACAAGATATCCTAGCTTTCCACTAGTGTAAAATCGGATATTTTCTCATCGAGTTACGCCCATTACAACCCCCCAAGAATTCCTTTTCTATTCTACGAGAATTCTCATGGTCTAGTCCAAGAACAGTTGAACCAATATTGACTTGAACTCGTGCAACCTCATCATTAGTTCATTACCATCTTTACGGAGGAATCAATTATGATAAATCTCTAGGCGGTGATCCCGGTTCTCCTCTCATGTAAAGCTTCCTAGAAAATGCGAGCTCGTCCACGGCGCTACATTTTTGGAAAAAGAAATATTGACTTGCATTAGTACTCGGACGCTTTTATTACATAATTTTTCGCTATCTAGCTAATCATATGGAGAACAATCACGGTTACATAGTGTTGAGAACCAAAAAGTGGCAACAAGAGTTATGGAGTCAATCGAAAAGAAGATTAAAATTGACACCAAGATTAAAAAGTGACAACAACAGTTTGACACGTGTCGAGGAAATATATTTAGAACATTAAAATTGAAGCTCAATCCAAAAGAAGACGGTGTTGGGCTCAATGTAAAGACTTTCCTTGTAACTTACCGGGATTAGATTCATCTAATCTATTCGGATATGTAACCTTACACCCTAGGCTTTATAAGGTTGGTAGGGATCCTCTCGAAACATCTCATGTCATAGCAAATACAATCCACAAAGACGCGGGGCGTAGGGTATTTGTCTCGCCAACAACTTGAACTGGATAAATCCTTGTGTTCGTCTTGCATCACCATCTAATTCGTTGTCTTGCGCACCTCCATCGATTCATCTACCGTGGCCATATCCCTCAATAGACCGTCGTTGATCTTTCATCGATAGTTGGGCCCAAATTCTTGATCAGCCTCACCAATGAGGCCCGTTGGCCGTCAAATCAGGCCAGGCGAGCTGGAAATTCTGACCAAAAAATTAGTCGGCCACAAAAGGACCTCAAACATAGTTATATTTTCACCCTTTCTCAGAGCTAACCTCCCAAAACTACCAAGAAAAATTTAACATTTGAGTTATCTTTTCACAAATTGTAGCATTGACGGGTTTCCTCATGCATCTCACACATCACTAGGCGCAATGCATGTGCAAATAAAACTCACACTTAATGGCCTTAGATGACCATTGCAACTATAAATTTTCTCCGTTTATATTATGACAATTTATCCTAAATCCGACCATGCACTCTATTGCATTTTGGTTACAAAATGAAACCCCTATCTTATACCTTTGACTTGTGGCTTGGTTTTGCTCCAACTTTCTCACCATTTGATGAACTTTAGCATGTGTGCGATCATGATCTCCATCTCCATCACCTCCTATGCCTTGTTCATCAACATCAAGTGGTCCACATGGTTGGCACTCAATTTACTAAAAACTTGGGTTTTCACCCGAACACAGTAATAACAATGTTGATGTCGATTCGGATCACACACTAGCAAGGGGTAGCATGCCTGAGACTGCACACACGCCTTGCATGCAGCTAGAACACCTTAGAACAACAAGATTGACGAACAAGCCAATCAAGTCGAGTTAACGTCTGTCCTTCGCCTAAAAAGCTCGTGAACACCTCCTGGAAAGACATGTCGGGAAGGGGCACAACGAGGTTGCTCTAGGGTTGGCAAGGCCGCCTTGAACACCAACTCGTGGAGAAATGTTTTGGCCAATGGATTGGAAAAAGCTTGAGGTAGGAGAAAAAGGTAGTAGATTGGTTTCTTAGCGACTAGAATGTTGAATTCGCTCAATCAAATGTGATCTTCCGATAGAAGGGGCCATCTTAGACTGTCCACAGTGTGATCGATGCCAAAAAAAAGGTGTTTGGCTCTGACACTCGATGCCTCAACCCAAAGGAGAGCCACGGCGTGGGCACCGGTGCTCCATTCTTAAAAAAAAAAATCGCAAGCAACCGCACTCGCAAGCTCTACCAATCTTGATCTCGCGCGCAACCCGCCGCGCTACCGAGGAGGGGCGGTCCCTAGCGTCGGCGCCGCCGCCGCCGCCGCTACCAAGGAGGGAGTGTGCCCCGGCGCGGAACATTCCGCCCGCCGCTAGAGATGAGGGGCATTCCTAGCGCCACCGCCGACTGCGGTCATGACCAACGACGATGTGCAGCGCATCCTGAGCTCCTTGGGCGCCGAGGTGGAGGAGGGCCGCCTCGACCTGCTGTTCACGCTCATGGAGTGGCTCGCCTACGCGTCGTCTAGAGCAGTTGTCGCCGGGGCAAAGCTCCTGCCGCTCCTTCCCCGCATGGGACCCACCCCTACCGAGCTCACCTCTGTCATCTCTGCGTCAAGCATCGGCTCACCTACATGCCTCGGTGCCATTTTTTTATTCCAGCACCGCCCACAATGGCATGAGTCGGTGCCTGGTTCTCTCTTGTTTCAACATCGGTAGAATGCAACACTGTGGGCAGTCTTATCCTGGTAGGAACTTCTTCCTAATGAAATGTACAAGTTTTCCATTACATTGTACAAGTTTGCATCAAGTTACATTCGACTAGGGCATGGACTAGGAAAACTGGTCTAGCTAGCTTTGACTTGTTTAGCACCTCAAGCTCACATTCTTCATCCGAACTCCAAACGAGATCATCAAAATATTTTTTTTTCATTATCTCGACATGAGGAACATAATGGAGTTTGTTATGCTCTTTGGCACATTTTTGTTCCTAACAACAGTCATTTCGAGTTTATTGCTTCCGTTCAAATCTGTCGCACGGATATTTTGCTGTTAACGAAGCCAAATTAAATCTGGCACTATCCGCAATCCAGTTCAAATCCCAAATCCCAACTACATTTGAGTGTGGCGCATTACGAGAATTAAACATCCAGACCCTATGTGTCAGTGGGAAAGTATATTTACCGAAGAACCGCAACAGCCACCGCAACATGGAGAAAAAAAGATAGATCTCCATGCCCCAATAGGCAAAAACCGCTCCATGCTTTCCCTGATTTCTACACATACTAGCAGTATGCATACATGCCATGAGGTATGTAGGTGCAGTTCCTACAGCTAAATCATCCCTAACATACAAGCTACTACAGATATTTAATCCTACATACCACTAATCCTTCCCTATTCCATGGGACATACATGCAGAAGACTGGCGAAACCACCAGTCTCAAAAGGGTTCAACTCTCCAGCCAGCCTTCCAAGCTTCTTATCTTATTTGTTGCCGATTCACGTCTTTGTACCGGTTTTACGGATAGATAGGCGATGCAGGTGGCTCATTGATATCAATATCGATCGGAGATGTAGGTGGCTCAACTGCTAGCTGCTCGGATACTTCTGCAAGAGACTTGAGGTTGCACTTGATCACAGCCTCGACGAAGTAGCATGTCTCATCCTTTGTGTTGCCGTCAGGCACATCGACCACGAATGACTCGATCACAAGGGTACCTGGCCTCCCGTCAATACTCTCCGGGTGGACAGTTATGATGGATGAGTAGTTCTGAAAAAGTGACAAACACAACTCATTATCAGTGTGGATCAAAGATATGCTTCAAGTAGGAGTAAAGATGGCCACTGTAGCCTGCAGGCATTAACACAAACAAAAACTTTGCTTCACAATCACATGACAGCACACGAAACAACAAATTTTTACACCTTATATTATTATCAATCTGAAGACTAGACGAAGAACAACGAATGAAGCAGTACAAGTCTCCTAAGTCATGTCCTTTCGTACTAAATAGTATGTGGATAAGTATAAGAAGTCAAAACAGTACGGGTTGTGAGCATATCCATTCAGGGTGGCAAACAATCACGACAAGCAAGGTAATTACTAATTAGAAGATGAGTGTGCCAGCAGATGCTAATTGCTTTTATTGCAACAGATGGTACGGTGATGTATTTCAAATTGATACTCCTAACAAATCATAAGAATTTGGATCCCAATCCCACTCCGAAACAGGACCAACATGTCATCTGACACAAATCACAAGAACAAACAAAAATCCTAATTTCACAAGCATAGCAAATGCATTTCACTCACTGCACCCAGCGTTCACGATTGTAGTGAAATGGTAACAAGAAAGCATAATATAATTTCAGAAGAGAAATGGTAACAAGGCAATCTCAGAGTTGCTGAAAGAAAAAAAAAAAAATGGGACTACACTGACAAGCAAACAGATACAGAGCATGTGCAGGGAAGCAGAGTAAACAAGCGGGCAGAAGCACTGACCTGGAGGCGGTGGTCCCCGCCGACGAACTTGACGCCGAGTATGTGGCGGTCGTCGTCGAGCTGCTCGAGGCGCTCGGTGCTGGTTGTCGCCGGCAGGCCGGTCTTGACGTTGACGTCGCGCAGGCTGCCGACCTCGAGCTGGTCCCCGCGCACGACGCAGTTCCTGACGAACGGCTTGTACCGCTGCGGCTGGTCGAAGCTCCGTACCAGCTCCCACACCTGCGATGCGAGCGATCATCGATAGCAGTCATCAGCTTGCTTTCCAATCCGGGCAGGCGCAGCGCAATTGATTTGATTGACGCTAGCGATTCACACGAGATAGAACACATCGATCGGAGAAGGGGAAAAACAACAAGGCATGAGGAATCGGACGAGGGGCTCCAGATCCGAGAGAAATAGCAGCCCAGACGCGAGGCGAAGCGATCCCAAGTTCTAGCACCGTACCCGCAGCGTCCAATCCAACCACCGAACCACCCACCTACCCACCACCGGGAGGCAAGGACGGCGGAGCGAGAGCGAGAGAGAGAGAGAGAGGGAGAGCTGGGGGATGGATGGGGGAGGAACTTACGAGGTGGACGGGCGCCTTGATGTGCTTGACGAGGGTGGAGGTGCACTGGTGCTCGGCGGGCGCGTGGCGGTGGAGGCGGCGCACGTACTCCGTCTCGCCTCCGGCGTTGGCCACGACGTGCTCCGCCCGCGCCGTGCTGCCGCCGACGAGACCCACCATCTCGGGCTTCCTGCTCCTCCTCCTCCTCAGCCGCGGCTCCGATCGGCGGCGGTTGGTTCGCGACGCCGGCGTCTCTCCAGCTCCTCGCCCGCCCCCGTTTACTTTTGCTGCTTGCTGGCTGGCTTGGCCTGGACGGATGAGAACGAACGAGAGAGGAAAAGGAGAGAGAGTGGGTTAATCTAATCGGTTTCTGTCTGCACTAGGGTGGGGTGGGGTGGGGGTTTCTTGCACGCCGAGGCCGAGGCCGGGGCCGGGGCCGCGGAGCCGGCGCGGCGGGTACAAAATCTGCGGGCGGAAGGCGGGGGTGGGACCCGTCCACGAGTTATCCATGCGCGGGGCCCGAGGTGGGGGCTGGGTCGTGAGCGCGTTCGTGCGCCGGGTCTATGGACCACGCTTCCCACCAGCAAGGGTCGGTCGGCAGGTCCAAGCCGGGTACGCGGACACGGCTGACCGCCGTGCCGACTGATATTTTTGTCTGCACGGCTCGGTCGGTCGGTCAGCGCGTAACGGAAACAAAAATATCGTGTCACCATAATTAATATTATATTGAAGCACTCCTGATGAGTTTCCAAAAACAAAAAAAGTTGGAGCACTCCAATGTTACCACTGTTCTCTTCTCCATGGCCACTTGCTAGTATGGATAGTCTCTCTTTGGCTTCTCTTGACTAGTTTCTTTTTTAAGGAAAAAAAGAAATTTATATAATAATATTTTTTCTAGCTTTGTTTAATGTCTTGGTTTTAAGTCATATTTATATCTTTGACCACCATTTTTTTTTTAAGAAAAACAGCTATCCGTTTGTCTAGCTTACATTCAAAGCTTAAATTCATCCATCCATCCACTATGAAATTAGATAGAGTCCTTGATTTGCTATTTTGGTTTTTGATCTCATCCTCTATTCAACGAGGACTAAACCGACTGTTTTTATAGCTGAGGACTAAACCATCAACCATCCTAAAAAAAAAAAAACCTTGTCTGGCCTGGTGGCTGAATCTGATCTTCTATACCTAACGAACAAGCTGACTTTAGGCTCTCATCCTGTAATCAAAGGCATAAAAAACTTTGCTTAGCATTCGTATCAAAAACACTTTGTCGCCCTTGGTATAGATTTCCAGCGGGCCGTGCCGTGTCGGCCCTACTACCTCCGTGTCGTGCCGCGTGCGGCCGTCGTGCGTCAGCTTAAGGCACGTCGTGCCCTCGCGGGCGGGCCGCACCGCTCCGAGCCCGACCTCGAGCCCAAGCCCGCCTCACGGGCCAAATCGTGTCTGTCGTGCCGTCTTTGGCCCACGGGCCGATTTTTAAAAACACCCAAACATGATCATTTTTACACAGTTTCAAGACATTTGTACAATATTATACCAAATATATACCAAGTATGAAAATATCGGGACTAATATACCAAATATGTACAATATTATCACTAGTATATTTGTCACCCTACCTCCCCTTTCTTAACGTCTTGTCGGCGCGTCGCGTGCCCGCGTGCTTGAGGGTCGGCCCAAGCCCGCTTCGCTGCCCCGCGTCGCTCTTGCGTCTTGGGCCCGTCGACCACCGGCCGTCGCGGCTGTTCGGCCGGGCCAAAACAAATGTGCCTCGTCTTGGCGCCGTCGGTCGGGCCGCATGGAAATCTATAGTCCTTGGGTAAGTTCGCATAGCTCCAGTCAATAATACTTTCAATTTGTTGTGATCTTCATAGTAGCACCATCACCTTTTTTTTAGACAAAGGAACGGCTTCGGTCATTCTCTCTCGAGGATGCATCATGCAAATTATTACAAAAGGTAATCGGTGTTTTGGTAAGAAAAAAAGTCACTAAACAACACTGTTACAATTGAGAAAAGAAAAGAAAAACTAAAGGAAAAAAAATACATCTCCAACACACACATTGGAGACTCCATTATTTCCTAGCAACGCATCGAAACATCCGGTATATGTGCGGCACCACCATGATGCCAAAGATCAAAGCCGATAATCCTAGGGATCTTCCAAAAGCGACGTCTCCAAAGAGAAAATGACATCAAAGACGCCATCATCGCCCACCGTACCTTCGGTGTAGGGTTTTCACCCGACATATCTTGAAAGAATGCCTCCATCGAGGATTGTGGCACCCGCAGCGCCACCTTCGTCGAAACATGGCGAAGATTGCCAGCACCCACCAAAAGTCGCACCGTTACGCCATCGATCCGGAACCGGATGTCGCCGACGAGTTGCCCGTCGCCGCATCTGCCTTGATGGCCGCCGTCATAGCCGCCTGGACCGGCCGCCCCAACGCAATGATTCTGATAAAGAGCCAATGGACAGCCGCATCTACGACGGTCCCGCTCCTAGAAGCCAAATCACCACCGACGCCACCACTCCACCAAGGCCGAGGGAAGGACCCCACCGGCCCCCGCTAAGCGCCATGGAACCGCTGTCCGACGGACAACACTCGGCCAAATTCCACAAGACGCAGCCACCTCCATGGAAGTCGACCGCGGGCCGAACAACTCCGAACGCACCATGGTCACCGATCCACGGCCTAGCAACGACATCGGCGGCAAAGACACCGTAACCGCCGCCTGCACGGGAACAGCCCGGGATGACTCATGCCACCAAGCGAGTAGGAGGAGATCGTCAGTGGAAAGCCGCCGCCGCTGCCCCTTGCTGCTCGGACCGATGGCGGCCAGTCGCCGCTGAACTCGGCCGGCGTCCCGCCTAGCCCCACGCCGCCCTAGGTGAGCCGACGCACCGCTAGTCCACGCCATCTCGCGCCGCCACAACACGGAGGGAGATGCAAGCCCCGCCTTGTTACCCGAACTTTCGTCCGTCGCCCCACGCGTGATCCGAACCCCTAGCCGCCGCCTCTCCTCGACCCTCTCCCTTCCCATCTCCGACCACCCATTCTTTGGAGTGGGCTGCCCCAGGTCACGCAAAGATCACCTAGGCTCCTTGATCTACAAAAATTTCCTATGAGAGAAAATTTCATAGTATGTGGTGAAGTTAAATCTAAACCTAGGTCGTTAGACGCGAATCTTTGGTGTAACGACTTAACTGTTAGTACATGAATTAGATATTGGTACCACATAATCTCGTTGCAAAATATAAATATATTGGTTAGAAAACCATGATCATTATTGTGTTGCCAAATGTAACCGAGACCCACTCCATATAATCTAGATCACAAATATTTTGGATTTTTGTGCCAAAAACTTTGACTTCGATTTGTACAAAATGCGTGCAATATTTGTATCTTCAAATAAATTTGTTAAAAAACTAGGTTCAAAGATCTTTCCAATGATACAAATTATGTATGATAAATATTGATATTTTTTAATATATAATTTGTTAAAGTTGTTTCTCGGGAAGCACAAGCGACAAACATTTGGGACGGAGGGGGAGTACGTAGCACTAGCTTGGCGCACCCCGGACTTAGGATTGTCTCAGTTACGCCACCCAATAATGGCATTGACAACAACCACACCCACCGCCTAACCGGGCGTTTATCACTTTTGACCCTTCAAGATATACTTGTTGTGAACCGATTGTCGGTGTTTGGGCTCGGCGCCCCTAACAACGATTTAGTAATATGTTGCTCGTTCCCTCGATCCCGGATGGTGATGCAAGAATGACACGAGATTTATATTGGGCGGTAGGAGGATTCCCTACGCCTAGTGGATGGTACAAAGTGTGTATAATCTTACACCAAGTGCTCGTGGGAGGAGGGATATAAGTAGGGGAGAGAGGGACTGTGTCCCAAGTCTCATGAGAATAAGCGAGGTGGTGATTGAGGTATGTGCCAATAGCGAGTGGAGTCATAGCACGTGTTGGCCCGCCCCTTCCTACTCCAAGTCCTTCCCCTTTTATAGACTAAAGGGGGGAGGGTTGTTTATAGTGTCGTCCTATGTGGGTGTGGAGGCATGTCCGAACCCTGTTGGCTTTTCCTGTGGCGATGTGGTGGAGGACGTAGTTGGTGCCCCGCGTCCGTGGAGTGGGAATTTGTCCTTGTTCCTGCATCATGGCGTGCCGGGGGTGGAGGCCTTTGGCAGCGAGCGGCCGAGGGGCCAGTCGTGGCCCCTTCGTGGCTTTCTCCCGAGGGACCTTGTAACAACATTCCGAGGGTGACATGATGCACCGTCGAGGGTGTCCTGTAGTGGCTTTTGTCAAGTCCGAGGGTCGTCGCGATGGGCGGGTACATCCGTCGTCGTGGAGTGGTCACCGTCACAGTGGTTGAAATATTGCACCATAAGGCGTATACTGTGTTGTTTGGTCTTTCCCTAGGCGGCCTCGCCGCATTGTGGTGGATTTGACCCCTATCCGATCCGTCCTAGGTGAATCTCGGGGTCCCAAAGAAGAATCGGGGTGATAGGTGTAAATGTAACCTTCCAAATTATAGGGCCCACATGTACTAATTATCGGTATGATGACCTTTAATAGCCACATATATGCACCCATAACCTGAAAAGTACTATTAACTATTCCAACCGTGATCCGTTACGAGGTCATTGCAGATATTACAACAATTTTCATACATATTCGGAGTAAAACAAATGAAGACTTATATTACAATAATTTTACAACCATTTATTTAAAACAAGTTTTACAATATAAAAGTAGGAGAAGCGGAAAGTTTATTACATATATGACACTAACGCACCCCGCCCCTCGGGTCTCACTTCTCACTCATCCTCACTATCTTCCCGATGAATTGTCATGCAAAGACGGTCCCCCGGCAAGAGACATGACTTCCGGGTCCCGCAACATGGGTCAACAAACCCCGAGTACGGAGTACTCAACAAGACTTACCCGACTAAAGAAAATAGGAGAAGACTCGGGAATGCTTTGGTCTAATAGGATTCAAGATAAGGCTTTTAGCAAGAAAAAAGGACTCCTTTTTGCGAAAAGCTTACTAATAATGAATCCTTACTTTCAACATTTTAATTCCAATTAAATTTCTCACCTACTCTAGGTGATCTTATTCTAGAGCACACACTTTGTAGATATTCCATCTCTTCATAGTTTCATATTTAAACTATGATGTAAGGGGAAACCAAGTCTCCATATCCGAGAAGCACGGCGATTTCGAAATCGATTAACCCAAATTGGGAGTTCTTTCCACACGATATATGTAGCACCTAAGCTTGCATATATCAACCCTTTCTTGGATACTCAAAACGGAACCGCGTCCCCACGCCACCCAAGAATACCGTACACCTCCAATCCGGGACTTTAACCCACGAGGGTAACATGTACTCCGCCATCTCTCCACTCCCAAAGTCTTGGGTTGTACGCGTTTCCGATTTGACACCCCCAAGATTGGGCTTACCGGAGTATGTGTCCGAACTAGTTTCGACCGTCTCCGAGCGACGCCGCATGACGCGTGCCATTGGTCACAAGACCTCAGCGCGGATTATTCCCATAGTCTCGGTCCACATTGCTTACAACGAACGGTCCTTAATCGACAAGCCGGAAATACTACACTGAGACTCCATTCTCAGTGCAAATTACCCGACCGGTCTCAACTTTTAACACCATATCCCAGTATGGTTTCATCATAAAACATCCTTTCTCATCAAATGCCCGCTCGGGCTATCATAAGAGACTTGTCACATTTGACTCAAAAGACTAACTATTTTAGCATGGCTAAGCATTCTAACATTTTACCAAACGGGCTATCAAGGTAGATATCGAAATAATCAAGGATGGATAATGCATCAACTAGGTTGTCACTCAACTCCTATCACCTAATGCAAAGCATAAAGCAAAGGTGATATAAAGCTTTGTAAAACGCAAGGAAATGTTTAAATGAACCGGGGCTTGCCTTGATTGACGAAATATCCCGACTCGGACGACGGATCGCAAAGACTTCGAGCTAGGATCAACCGATAGCCTTCCTCGGCGGCTTGATCAACAACTTCTTGATCACCCTCGTTTACTATACGAAAAGAATAACATTTGCTTTACATGATGCCGTGTATATAAACATGATGCGCGAGGGTGCATGAAACGGTAAACATTTGAATACAACTTTCCTTCACGATAAAGTTGCAATCCAACAAAACCAACTTGTTGAACTACTCTACGAGATATCATCACCATTGCCTAAGGAGTTCTCAAGGACCACTTGATAAAGGCATGGTTTAGGGTTCACAAAACAATCCAAAATTCACCCAAAACCCTAAGTTATAAAGCGCTAAACAATTTGTTTAACACATAAAATAATAGGGCATGAAATAATAAATATCTTAACTTTCTCTAAACAAGCTCAAAATTTTTGTACAGGTAAATCATGTCATAAAACAGTACCAAAATAATTTTCATGATTTTTGAATAAATAAAATAATCATTAAAAATCAAGGAAGATGCATTTTTCAATTAAATTTTGTATTTTTAAATCATGCCAAAAGTATTCAAAATTCAAGTTTCATAATTTTCATGGGTAGACATACTCATGGGAAGGCTACACAAAAATTTTTCAGAATTTTTGAGCTAGTATTTGAATTTATACAAAATTTGGAAAATCAAACACTATTCAAATAAAAGAAATTGAATAAAACGTTTTATAAATGAAAAAGAGTTTCTGGCTGATTTTGGCCTTCTTTATCGTGCTAAGCCCAGTCTCGTTCATGGCCCATGATGAATGCGAGAATGGACCGCCCAATGTAACGGTGTTGGGCCGGCCCGCCTGCTACAAATGCCAGCCCGCATCGTTCACATGCCACAGCGTGTGCGCCGCCGCTACGCGGCGGGCGCAGCCCACGCTCCGGCGCCCGGTGTTGGGCTAAAAGGATAACGAAAGACGTGAGGGCGGCCGGGGGCTCACCGTGAGCTTGAACGGGCTCGGCTGCGGCGAGGCTAGGTCGGAGAGGGGTCGTCGAGAGAAAGCGTGGCGGCCCGGCGGCGACAAAGAATCGGCGCCCCGGCGAAATGGGTCTCTACTGGACAAGAAGCGAGTTGCTCACGAGTACATCTTCGAGGGAGGAGGAAAACGCAAAAGAAAAGTGAGCAAAAGCTCACCGGAGCAAGGATGACGACAACGGCGGGCTTGCGGCGGGCGCTTTGACCGGCCGAAATGAGGAAGACCTGGTCGCGGCGGGCGATTCCTGCGACGAAAGGGGTCGCGCGTTCCAGGGGAGGTAGGGAAGTTCGGGCGGCGGCCGGAAAAGTCGGTTTAGTGGAAGATGGCTCGACGGCGACGAACGACGGCGGCGGCGGAGCCGTTCGGCGGCGGGATTGGGAAAAGAAGAAAACGACGGCGATGGAGGGCTATTTATAGGCATGGAGGGGTTGGACAGTGGCCGGCGACGCCGCGAAGGTCCCGAGCTGGCCGGCCGCGCTGGTTCGCCGGTGGACGCGGCGCTGAACGCTTGGCGCCGGCGGTGGCGAGAGGAGGAGAGGTCGGGTAATCAGAAAGCCAAACCCCGACTTCAAATTTTCCAAATTACTCCCAAAATTTGAACTAAACTCAAAAATCTCCAAAAAGCAACTTGCCTTAATTTTTCAAGATCTACAATTTTCACAATTGGAGCATTTTCAAATTCAGCCCGAAATATGACTTTTTGAAATGCGGTTCAAAAATTTTGAAATTTGAATTCAAACTTACTTTTAAAATCATGTAACAACTTGAAAAACTTTGTTCATGACTTTTGTTCCTCTCAACAAGATCTACAAACTAGCTTTTGGATTTTTTTTTCAAATTTTGCTTAGATTTTGAAATATAGAAAAGGGGGTAGTTAGGGTTTTGATAAAATTCAAAATTACTTTAAAATTTTGAACTAAACTTTGAAAACTCAAAATACCAACTTTGTTCAAAATTGAAAACTCTACCTTTTTGCTTTAATAACCATACCCAAATTCTTGATAAATTTTGAAATAAAGAAAAGGGGACAAATTAGGGTTTAGAAACTAGGGTTTTTAGCAAAAGGAGAATAGTTTTAGAATCCGATTCCTCTCGCGTTTTTCGACCGACAATGCATCCAAACATAAAATAAACTTATTTTAGTTTAATGCAACACAGGGTGGGCTAATCATGCATGCTTTGCAATGATCATGATGACATGTCAAGTTTTAGTGAGAGTAACACCGGGGGGTGTTACAATAGGGCGCATTGAATGCGCACGATGCCGCTTGTTGTCGGGGCCGTTGACGAGAGGCCCCCAACCGTGGGGCCCTCAAGCGGCCGGGGGAAGCCTTGCAAAGAGTCGTGGCCTGCCCGTTGTTGACATCTCTTATAGCATAAAAATATAGAGGTTTTTAAAACTAAAATAAGGGCTTAAAATGAATATCAACATAGTTTAGGGGCTTGACTAACATAATTCCATGAATTTTGGTGATTTATATATTTTCATGGATTAAACAGGGAAAAGCCTAGAGTTTGCAAGGCATATGAAGCATAAACATGTTCTAAACATATTCCAAGATGGCACCATTGCAAAGAGCTTGTCGAGACGATCGAAACAGATAATTGTTCGCTATATTCGAGTCCGTAATCAAAAGATATCACCGCAGAGCGAGTTCACTAACGGCCATAACTTTCTCATCCGGACTCCGTTTTCAGTGAACCACCCCTCTCTGGAAAGCTATCGACAAGATCTACGCAACCGTGGTGGTTTGGGCTCAAAGCCCAAGGTGAGGCCGCGGCTGCCCCGGCCCATGACCACGGCCGCCTCCCGTGGGGCCCACTTCGGGCCCGCTTCCTAGGTCGGTTGTAACCGCCATTGAGGAGCAATCTTGTCCATCCGTCAAGGTCGGTTTGATCTAAGGGCTGTGGTGCATCCTTCGGGGCTATATAACAAGACCCCCTGCTCCCAGGGTGAAACCCTAATTTATTATCATTCATTATCAACAGGCAGAGGCCCTGAGTCTCCCCCTAGATCTAGAACTAGAACTAGATGAGCTACCATTCAAGAGGGATTAGATCTCATTAGAGCTAGTCTTTAGAATAAGAGAGATAGAGAGAGGAAAGGAACCTGAGGAGCTATCGGTGAAGATCTCTAGTTTGGTTTTGGCTAATTAGTGACACCTAAGGACTAATCTCTCGATGTTAAGTGTTTTGATTAGATTGGAGATTGGTCGTGTCAAGTTAGAGCATGGTGATCATGGATGATGGATCGAGGTGATCCAAAAGGTGATCAAGCATCCAACATGATGAGGTTTGGAGATCAATTGACCCCAAGGCAAAGGTATAACCATAGGGCTTTTGATTTCACACTCAAGACACCATAGAGGGTGTGAGTGATTATAGAATCGATAAGCTGTACTATAAAGAATGATAAAGCTTGCTTATTCATCAAAAAGGATGTTGGTTCAACATGTGACATCATAGATGAACCATTCTTGGTTGATGTTGAAGAACCATCCATTCCTTCCACATCCACATGAACCCACTCTACCTCTACTAGTAGTGATGAAGTAATTTTAGATTCATCATTGTTGGTTGAGAATGAGACTCTCAAAAGAGAGGTGGATGAGCTCACCCACTCCTTGAGGAAGGCTTATGGTGGGGATGTCCGCTTGCTAAAATGCTTGGGTAGCAGCCAACGGTTTTCTCTTAACAAGGAAGGCTTAGGCTATGTCCCCAAGAAAGGCAAGAAGGTCTTTGCTACTCCAAAGCCTAGCTTTGTGTAGAGCAATGGTGCTTATTGCAATAGATGCAAGCAAGTGGGGCATCAAGAGCAAAAATGTGCTAAAATAAACATGAACAAGAAATCAAACAAAGTGTATTCCATACATTTTGATTCTTGTTATTTGCTTACCAAGGGTGAGAAGGGTGTCAAGGCAAAGTTCATTGGTACACCCATTGTTGGCCCAAAGAAGAAGGCAATTTGGGTACCAAAGGCTTTGGTTGCTAACCTGCAAGGACCCAAGGGAAAATGGGTACCTAAATCTTATTGATTTTCTTGTAGGTGAATTACAAGATTGGGGGAGGCATTGGATTCTTGATAGTGGGTGCACTCAACACATGACCGGTGATACAAGGAAGTTCACCTCTATTGATTCAACTCAAGAGAATGGCAAGCCTATTACATTTGGTGATAGCAAAAGTGGCAAGATACAAGGCCTACGCAAGATTGCAATAACCAATGATTTGACCATATCAAATGTGGCACTAGTGGATATATTGAAGTACAATTTGCTTTCGGTGGCGTGATTTATGATCTGGCTACAAGTGCATCTTTGGTGAAGATAGTGTTGAAATAGTGAATGCAAAAGATTCAAGCTTGATCTTCAAGGGGATAAGATTTGAGAACCTCTACCTTGTGGACTTTGGTGCTAGTGAGACTCAAATTAGTACATGCTTAATATCACAATCTAGCATGGGTTGGCTATGGCATAGAAGACTTGGTCATGTGGGAATGAAGCAACTCAACAAGTTAGTGAAGCATGATCTAGTGAGAGGCTTGAAGGATGTTCACTTTGACAAGGACAAGCTATGTAGTGCATGCCAAGCCGGCAAGCAAGTTGGCAACACTCATCCAAAGAAGAGCTTCATGAGTATTTGCAAGCCATTTGATTTGATACACATTGACTTGTTTGGACCAACCGCATATACAGGCATTGGTGGCAACAAGTATGGATTTGTGATTGTGGATGACTATACAAGATTCACTTGGGTGTTCTTTCTTAATGACAAGAGTGACACATATTCAATCTTCAAGACATTTCTCAAGAGGGTGCACAATGAGTTTGACATCATAGTGAAGAAAGTGAGAAGTGACAATGGAAGTGAGTTTGATGAGCTATGCAAAGACTATGGGATTATGCATCAACTTTCGGCCAAGTACATACCACAATCCAATGGCCTAGTTGAAAGGAAGAATAGGACTCTCATTGAGATGGCAAGATCAATGCTTAGTGAGTATAATGTGAGTCAATCATTTTGGGCCAAAGCAATCAACACCGCATGCCACTACATCAATAGATTGTATTGCCATCCCATGATGAACAAGACACCTTATGAGCTATTGAATGGAAGAAAGCCAACCATTGCATACTTTAGAGTATTTGGGTGCAAATGCTATATATTGAAGAAGGGTGTAAGACTTGGCAAGTTTGACAAGAGGTGTGATGAAGGTTTTCTACTTGGTTATTCTAACACAAGCAAAGCATATAGAGTGTGGAACAACTCAAGAGGTGTATTGGAAGAAGTCCATGATGTTGAGTTTGATGAAACCAATGGGTCCTAAGATGAAGATGAGAACCTCAATGATGTTAGTGGAACTCAATTGGTGAATGCCATGAAGGTTATGGACATCGGTGACATTAAGCCAACTCAAGTTGATAATGACAAGAATGAAGTGCAAACAACTCAAGCTAGTGATGCTCAAGTTCAAGATCAACAACAAGATAGTACATCATCTCAAGCTACAACAAGTGATCAACCAAGCTCAAGCAATCAAGCTCCAATACTTCAAAGCTCAAGCATAGCAAGGGATCACCCAATTGATCAAATAGTTGGTGACATTGTAAGTGGAGTGCAAACTAGAGGAAGGCTAGTGGCATTTTGTGAGCACTTTGCCTTTGTGTCACAAGAAGAGCCCGAAAAGGTGGATGATGCTTTGAAAGATGAGGAATGGGTCATTGCAATGCAAGAGGAGCTCAATAACTTTGATAGAAACAAGGTTTGGGAATTGGTAGAAAGGCCAAAAGACTACAATGTCATTAGAACCAAATAGGTTTTCAAGAACAAGCAAGATGAAGATGGCATTATTGTGAGAAACAAATCAAGACTAGTTGCACAAGGTTACACTCAAGTAGAGGGTCTTGACTTTGGAGAAACATATGCTCCGGTTGCAAGATTAGAGGCAATTAGAATCCTACTAGCCTATGCATGTGCCCACAACATCAAGCTCTATCAAATGGATGTCAAAAGTGCATTTCTCAATGGATTCATCAATGAGCTAGTGTATGTTGAGTAACCTCCCGGTTTTGAAGATTATCATCATCCCAACCATGTGTACAAGTTGAACAAGACATTGTATGGATTGAAGCAAGCACCTAGAGCATGGTATGAGAGGTTGAGAGACTTCTTACTCAAGAAAGGCTTCAAGATGGGAAAAGTTGACACTACTCTTTTCACCAAGAAGATTGGAAATGATTTGTTTGTCATGCAAATATATGTTGATGATATCATCTTTGGATCAACAAATCAAGAGTATTGTGAAGAGTTTGCTAAGATGATGGCAAAAGAGTTTGAGATGTCTATGCTTGAGAGCTCACATATTTCCTTGGTCTACAAATCAAGCAAATAAAGAATAGCACATTCATTAGCCAAGGCAAATACATAAGAGACATGATCAAGAAGTTTGGCATGCAAGATGCAAAGGGCATAAATACACCAATGGTACCAATGGATCATTGGACAATGATGAAGGTGGCAATATGGTTGATCAAAGGTACTATAGGTCATTGATTGGAAGCTTACTCTATGTGACCGCCTCTAGGCCCGATGTGATGTTTAGTGTTGGCAAGTGTGCAAGGTTTCAATCCTCACCTAGAGAGAGTCATCTCACCGCATCAAAGAGAATCTTGAGGTATTTGAAGCATACACAAAATGTTGGGCTATGGTATCCTAAGGGGTCAAACTTTGAGCTTATTGGATATTCTGGACTCGACTATGGGGATGCAAGGTTGATAGAAGAAGCACAAGTGGCACTTGTCAATTTCTTGGAAGATCTCTAGTATCATGGTCATTAAAGAAGCAAACCGGTGTGACACTTTCAACCGCCGAGGCCGATTACATTAGTGCTTGGTAGTTGTTGTGCACAATTGCTATGGATGAGATCAACTTTGAAAGATTATGGTTTTGATTTCCATCATGTGCCTTTGTATTGTGACAATAAGAGTGCTTGCAAGATGACATAAAACCTGGTCCAACATATAAGAACCAAGCACATTGACATAAGACATCACTTCATAAGAGACCACCAATAAAAGGGTGACATTGCTATCCATCCTATTGGCAATCAAGATCAACTAGCCGACATCTTTCCAAAGCCACTAGATGAGAAGAGGTTTTGCAAGCTAAGAAATGAGTTGAACATCCTTGACTTCTCCAATATGAGTTGAATGCACCCCACATATATGACATGCCTCTCCTTCGAAAGCAAAGCCAAGGTAAAAATGGTTGACATGTCATTCATAATATCTAAGGACTTGTTAGAACATATAGACATATAACTTGTGCCTTAGGAAGCATTCATAGAAAATAAAAGGATTTCAATGTATGTATGTCATCACTATTGCTATTTATGCTTGATTGATCTAGTGATGACATATGACATGTTTATGGGCTTGCAATCTCAAGTGTTGAATTTGGCTATCTTTTCACATATATAGTTCAATATAGGCAAGATAACCCTTTGTCATGAGGTGTGAAGAAGCTTGTCTTTGGTTTAAACCGAAATATATGTTTGACAAGTGATCCAAATTTGACCAAATTTGAGCACTTCAAGTTTTTAATTCGAACTTTGACTCGGTCAAAACTTCGGTCAAACGGAACATGAAATGAACTCGGTTTAAAATCCTTTGAACACGAAAGTTTCATAACTCATCGAGACCAACAAAGTTTATGTAGGTCAAATTTCCATTTGAGAAAGTGGTAATAACATGTAGTTCAAATATAACGAGTCTCTCACATGGTTCACGAAACTATGTGGGGAGACTTGTTATATTTGAACTACATAACACTCCAACTTTGTTGAAATGACTTGAGATTTTTTAGCAGTCATTTATAGGCAAAATATGGTCCCACACAAGAACTTACATTTTTCGGACAATTATTTTTATTATTATAATTTTTTTCCGTCTTTGGGTGAGACAAAATTTGGTGAATTATACATTGAAAACACTAGAACTATGCAGCGACCTCCACATGTATTTGATTCCTATGGGATAAGAGGCGTTGTGGCAAAGTTTAGCGCCATTCCGGATCTTTTCGGGGGTGGACCTAGTGCAACGATAATTACCGCGAAGTCGCGCGGAAAATCGAATAAACTAAAGAACCACCAAGCAAATTCCAAAAATCTCAAACTTGGTGGTTGCTTCACAAAAAGGCATTTGGAAGCTAGAGAAAAGTTTAAGAGCAATACAATACTTGGAGCCTTTCATCGAATCATGTCTATGCACTAGGGTTCTTAGGGATATGCGGTCCAAGTATGGTATTGGTCTCAAAATTTTTTCGGGCTTCCAAATGCCTTTTGTGAAGCAACCACCAAGTTTGAGATTTTTCGTAAATCGCTTGATACTTTTTTTCGCTTTAATTGAATTTCCGCGCGACTTCACCGTAATTATGCGTTGAACTAGGTCCACCCCCGAAAAGATCGTGAATGGCGCCAAACTTTGCCACAACGCCTCTTATGCCATAGGAAGCAAATACATATGGAGGTCGCTGATAGTTCTAGTGTTTTCAATGTATAATTCACCAAATTTTATCTCACCCAAAGACGGAAAAAATTATAATAATAAAAATAATTGTCCTAAAAATGTAAGTTCTTGTGTGGGACCATATTTTGCCTATAAATGACTGCTAGAAAAATCTCAAGTCATTTTGACAAAGTTGAGTGCTATGTAGTTCAAATATAACAAGTCTCCCACATAGTTTCGTGAACCATGTGAGAGACTCGCTATATTTGAACTACATGTTATTACCACTTTCTCAAATGGAAATTTGACCTACATAAACTTTGTTGGTCTCGATGAGTTATGAAACTTTCGTGTTCAAAGGATTTTAAACCGAGTTCATTTCGTGTTCCGCTTTGACTCGAAGTTTTGACCGAAGTCAAAGTTCGAATTCAAAACTTGAATTGCTCAAATTTTGGCACATGAAGAGGTGACCGAATCCAACACCATAACGTGATGTAGCATGATTTTAGAAAATTTTAGGAAAAAGAATCACCACATTTGGAGTTCGTATGAGGGAGAACGACTAGTTACAAGTTTTAATCCGAGGAAAAAAAGAGAAATCGCTTGTTCATCATGAACATGTGACGAGCTGTGGTGAATAAGAGTGATTTTTTTTTAGTCTCGAAATAAACATTGTAATCAGTTTTTCTTCCTCGTTATAGCTCCAAATCTGATGATTCTTTTTTCTATAATTTTCTAAAATCGAGATCTATCAAGCTAACTTGTTTGTTTTGGTCATCTGTTCTTCTGATAAAGTCTGAACATTTCAAACTATCAAATCGGAGCCGTCCATCTCTCATCAGACGGTTATGATGGATGGTCCATCTCTCAAACCCTAGTCTGTAACATCAATTTTTTTCGCGCCCAGCGAGTGCACGAGCGGGAGCGCAAAACTGAAAACCAGTCCAAGCCCCACACGACAGAGAGACAATGGAAAAATTCATGCGGACAAAAGGCGCCTCTCCTCTCGGCCCGTGGCTCCAAATCTTCCGTGCCTTCCCCAAAATTTCGCACCTTCCATCTCTTTCGCTCCTCCCCACCACCATCGACTCCCCCTCCAGCCGCCAACCCCCTCGCAGCCTGCCACCCCCTCGCAACCTCGCAGGTCGCCCCCGCCGACCCACTCGTAGGATTTGGATGCTGAGATATGGACCACCGCAGCCCACCACCGGACTCACAGTAGAAGAGTACGGCGGCGGCGGCGGCGGCGGCATTGGGAGCAGCAGCAAGGCGGAATCCAGCTCGGCGGTGGGCATCTTCCCCGTCGGCTGTGGTCGGCTTCCTGTCCCCGTCCCCGTCCCTGTTCCCGGTGGGCATCTTCACCTCGCATCTTCCCCGTTGGCATCAAACCCTACCTCTCCGGTCCTCCCGCGAGATTGGACGCCTGTCCGGTACGTAATCCTCCTCCTCGCCCGCCCGCCGGCCCGCCCGCCGGCATGGGCCGCTACGGGCCGTTCCCTGCCGCCGCCAGGGATGGCCGGGGCTGCTTGCCCCTGCTGATTGTAGCGGCTGAGGGCGCGCTGGCTGTCAAAGAAGGCTCCTCATCCTCCCCTGGCTCTCCTCCTGCTGACGCTGGTCGTCGGAGAAGGCGACGGCGCACTATCAGCAACCGGCACGGACGGACTCGGCAAAAGGTATCCACAGTTTCTGAGTGTTGGGTGTGTTTGCATCTGAGGCAATGTAATGTGTAGCCTAAGCTTTGCCTAAGCAAAGTCATGCATTTGGTATTGGTTGAGGACTAGCTAGCCTACATCGGCAAGAAACGGCTTGCACAGCCAGGCTAGCTGAATTGGTTCTCCATCGTCTACAAATTAGTGGTTATAGGCATGCTGCAGCTCTAAGCAACCAAACAAAACCCCCCTTTTTTAAATGGAATGTAACTGCTACAACATTCAGGAAATAATGTGCATAAGAACATAGCTATGCAGAACCTAGTACGGAATGTATATTAATTTTTCCTTTCTCATGTAGGTTGCAGCTTTTTTATGCCTTCTTTAAGTAGGTGTGGTACATGCAAAATAACCTGATTGTCGATGACTCTCAATCAACGTTGAATTGCATTCGATGACTCCAACTTGCAGGTATGTGTCTGCTGGAATGAGCTGGCTGAATGGTGCATTTAGCAAGGTTGCTAAGGCTGGTCATGTTGCTGGCTCAAGAACCAGAGAAAAGTTCCAATTAGCTGTGTCAAATCTAACGCCAAGGTAAGTGATAACTAATAATTGAGACTGTTGCATGCTACTCAGTAGACTGCTATTTGCAGAGGTATTTGCATGTCTTCATGCTTACAATGAGATAACTGAAATCAGTCTATTCAAGCACTTCATATCCATTAGAGTTCGGGATCAATAAGTAAATACTTCCTTTGAACTAGTAGGTTCCTACTATGGCAATTGAGAAAGTCTTCATGGTTGAACTTTATGATTGAGTCCATGTTGTAAAAATGGAACTTTAGTACAGTGGAAATTACAGTTTTATTGTGCGTAGGAAATAACTTTTCCTTAACTGATACCCTAAAAATAAACTATGTTGGTGATTGGAATTCATTCTGTGACTTGCAGCATCAGATTTAAACTTTGTAAAGATAATTTGTCTACCTGAAACAAATCCATCCTCTTCTCAATCTCACTACTATCACACTGCCTACTGTTTCTGAATCTCAAGGTTTCTTTGCCTCTAATTGTTTCTGAAGATAACAAGGCCTAAATAAGATGTATGTTTGGTTTGTTCAACCAGGAATCCTCGTCTCTCAGAGATATCCCAGTGGTGATCATGTCCTCTGAGAACATCCCTTCAAGGATCAATAGGTGAGCAGTGAGCTACCACTCTGAGTCTTGTGGATCTAAGCAACAGTGTTTAAAAATCAAAGTTAAAAAAAACATTAGTGAAGAGTTGAGTATATTTAAATCAAGAAAACAACTTTATCATTTGAGAGCAATAATACTTCTGCATGGCTGAGTTGGCTGACGGCCTGTTCTTGCTCAGAAACACTTCATGTTCAGAAAACCTTTTAGAGAGTTATATTCCTTTTTTTCTTCCCTGTATGGAGACATATACACAAATAATAAATGAATAAATTTAGGATCAAATTGGATATGGAAAGCTCTCCAAATCCTTAATGATCTGTTGCCACATGTGTTGTCATAATAGAGGAACAAACCACCACAAACATGACAGGTCACACCGTCCTTGTATTATATATATTACTACTGCTGCTGCTGGACAGGTGATATGAATCACTACTACTGCACACTACTATCACACTGCGCTTGTTCAGCTTGTTAGTCGCTTTTGCCTTGATATGGATTACCTTTTTCAGCTACTACTACTATAATTAGCTATCCTACTTGGTCCGATTTTCTCTTGACTGTAGCAGTCTTCTTGTTGTATGTCGGTTCTAATCTTTGCTTTTTTTTCTACCTTTGCTACTACTACTATAATTAGCTATCCTACTTTGTCTTGTTTTCCTTTGGCTGTAGTAGTCTTTTGTTACCTACTTGCATTGAATTCTGCCCTTAATTCATGGTCACTTAATGTGAAATATTTATTAGAGTGTAATTAGTAGTGTACTTGAACATGTCCAAAGGGGAGTGTATCAAGATTTGATCTCTAGATAGATGGAGAAAACTTTAGGTACCCATGCTATAACGATATACACACATGATCAAGTCCAAAAAGCCTTTTTTTTTCATAAGATTATACTTGCCACTTTTACAAGTTAACAATTTTTTCCCCAAGTGGCAACTTTCTCAGTTATTATGCCGCCAACAACTATTTATTGATTTACGTAATACTATGCTATATATATTCTCAGCCAGCACTGCCTTTTGGTTCTTTGATCAACAGTCATAGTCTACTTGGACCAATACAAGGGGAACGTGATTTAACCCAAGGAAGCCGACACACTATTGAGTGGCCCCTCAGTATTTACCTTCTTTATCTTAAACGTATGTATCACTCCAATATGTTAGCTTGTGGATTCAATCTAAAATCTAGGTGTGCTGATAGAGAAGATCTATATATATGTGTGACCATGGATTGTGATAGAAACTACATACATGAACTTATTTGCATAGGACATTTTTCTGAGATCAATATAATGACTTCATTATTTTGTTTTCTTCTATTTGCTAGGATGTTGGCTGATGTTGGTGGTGCAAGAACTTGGTTCTGGCTGTTGGCTACAATTTAGCGCTAGCTGATGGCAACAACTTGGCGCTGATTATTGGCTACAACTTGGTTCTAGATGCTAGAATTTATTTAGAGTGCTAGGTGCTAGAATTTATTTAGTTGGTTGGATTATTTTCTTTTCATGTTTTGTTGTACTTTAGTACGAAACATGCGAAACATGCATTCTGGAACATGCACTTTTGTATGGTCAATATGATAATATATAATTGATTTTGTGGTTTATTATTATCCCTATTATTATTGTTACAATCTGGTTGGGCCCCCCTAATATGGGCCTGGACCCTAGATGCAGGGCCTCACAATATGTGACAGCTTCTAACCATGGTTAACTATCTATACATGACAGCTTCTTATCGTCACAAAAACTAGCATAACCGACCTCTTAACCATGGTTAAAACACTATATATAACACAAGATTGTATTACAAGACGCTGCGTTGACCCGTGTCACAAAATGTAGTATTATATGACAGAAGCGTCACTAAATGTTTTGATGTTTTGTGACGAAACACCAAAATCCGTCCACGCGAGACATTTTGTGACGCCGATTATATGACAAAACCCATGACGACGGATTCGTCTTAACTACACTTTTTGTGACACATTTGGGCTATACATGACAAAATTCATTTGTCTTGGAATGTCAGATTTCTTGTAGTGAATTGTAAGCAAAATGCTTGGACAACCATGATATGTTCAAAAACATTAATCATAAAACCTTTATGCGGGTTGTCACCAATTACCAAAAAGGGGGAGATTGAAGATCTCTAGTTTGGTTTTGGCTAATTAGTGACACCTAAGGACTAATCTCTCGATGCTAAGTGTTTTGATTAGATTGGAGATTGGTCGTGTCAAGTTGGAGCATGGTGATCATGGATGATGGATCGAGGTGATCCAAAAGATGATCAAGCATCCAACATGATGAGGTTTGGAGATCAATTGACCCCAAGGCAAAGGTATAACCATAGGGCTTTTGATTTCACACTCAAGACACCATAGAGGGTGTGAGTGATTATAGGATCGATAAACCGTACTATAAAGAGGGGAAACTTATCGTACACATCGGTCCTCATGTGCATTTAGGTTCAAAATTCATATGCATGCATTCTAACCTAAAGAGCTAACTCCGCACTTGATGAAAATGTTTCAAAAATGCTAACACATGGTGTCGAGGTGTTCTTCGACGTGTCGTCAACAAGAATCAAGTGACGGAAGTCGGTTTGGAGCAAAGACGAAGAAACGGCAACACAATGACGGAATTTTGCAGCTCAGAGGCGACCGGACGCGGTGACCGGACCCACGACCGGAAGCAGGAAAATCGACCGGACGCACCGGTGTGTGAGTCCGGCAGAGAGCATGTTTTTGGGGTCTCGGCCGAGGATCGACCGGACGCACCCACCGGAAGCAGTGACCGGACTCTAGAAATGGGGGTCAAATGTGGGCCATGCTCCTTGCTAGCATAAGGATCATATTAGGATTGCTCACTAGATAGAGTAGTGACATAGACTTTGTGTGGTTTAGAGATCATAGCATATTTAGTCTTGTCACTAGAAGGCTTGCAAGATCACTAGAGCTAGTGCAAACTGCTTGATCGCCATTTGTTATACTAACCGGTTTGTTTAGTTGAGTTTGTAGAAAAAATTTATAGGCTATTCACCCCCTCTAGCCATCTAGGACCTTACAAGTGGTATCAGAGCCGTGGTCACCTTATTTGAAGGCTTAACAACCTTGGTGTGAAGTATGGCTCATGTTTGTGTTCAACCATGTTGGGGGAAAGCCTCCTTTCTTTGATGGGGTCAAGAATTTTGACTATTGGAAGAGAACCATGAGAATGTACTTGGGATCAATCAATGACCTTATAGTCGGCCTGTCGGTGCTACCTCTACAATTTGTACCTCGGTGGAAGTTAACCTACACTTGGAGTTACTCTGGTAATCTTCTTCTTCTTTTAGTAAGCATTATTGTTTATATTGTTCTTTTGATCTGCGGGTCTCTTTTGAGTACTTTAATTTGGTGCCTTAGGTTAAAGTAATATTCGTAGTGTAAGCGTGGTGCTTAGACTCGGGTATCTCGTTAGATTCATCCTATATTCCGGATTGGTGGTAGATCGCGACCGTGATACACTACTACGAGGATTGATTTTGCGTGGTGTTCGAATTTCATTTTTCGTGGCGGGCATTTGAGAAAAAACCGCCACGGAAAATATCCCTATTAACCGTGGCGGTTTTTAATAATCACCACGGTAAATGAATTAACTGTGGGCGGGTTTTTTAAAGAAAACCGCCATAGAAAAGAAAAGCCCAAAGATCCGAATCCGGCCCATTAGGGTTTCTCCTCGACCCCATCGGACCCGATATTACGGTCTACTATATATACAACACTTAACGTTTCACCCCTCCTCCACTCCCTCTCTCTAACTCTCTCAACCGGCGGCCCCTCCCTCTCTCTCTCTAACTCCCCGACAACGCCTCCTCTCCTCGATCTCGCGCCACGCACCATCCCCTTCCTCCTTCCCGCCCTCTCACTCACCACCACCGCGGCGGCGTCCCCTCCCGGAGGCGCGGGGCGGCTGGGATCGCGCGGCGCGCTGGCCGGATCCGGCGTCGGCGTCCCTCCGGGCGGGCGGCGGAGCGGATCCGGCGTCTCCATGCGGCGGCGTGGCCCGCGGTCCACCTTCTTCTCCGGCCCGGGTGGAGCGGCGCGGCGGGCTCCGGGAGCTCGTGCGGGCGGGCTACGGTGGCAGCGCTCACGAGGCGGCGGCGCATGGCGGCGGTGGTCGCCCGGCGGCTGCGAGTGGCGGCGGGACCTCGCCGGCGTCGGATCACGGATCTCGGCGGCGACCCCTAACCCTATCGGGTCGGCGACGGCGGATTTGGGCCCAAACGGGCCTGGACGTGGATTTTCTTTTTTTATTATTTTTTTATTCTATTAACGGTGGCGGGCATTTTGGATTCTAAAAACCGCCTCCATTGGTGGCGGTTTTAAAAACCGCCACGGAAAATCAAAAAAGTCTGCCACGGAAAATCGAATACGTAGTAGTGATAGCCCCTAGTTGGGTGTCGTTGATCCTTTGTATTCCCCATCCCGTCTGTAGGACTAGTGGGATTTATCTCTAGACGAATCATCCTTTGTTGGTGTTTCTCCCTATGTGATGTCCCCAGATAGAACAGTAGAAGGCAAGTTTACTACGAGTAGGATCAGATATATCTTAGTAATCACCTCTATACTTTGAACCTTCTTAGGTCTTGCTACTCTGGGTTAAGATTAGATCTTAGTCTCCCTCACACGTTTCCCTGTGGATACGATATTTAAAACCCTCCGGGTGAAGGCTACAACGGTATCTGTGCGCTTGCGGATTATACAATCTTCAATATTTCTGTGGGCATAACAAATACCAACACCCGTCATTCGCCTGAGGGGGGCTTCAGGCTAATCGTAGAACTTGCTAGGGACGAAGGCCCTCGACATAGCATATTCTGCCGGTTTGTATGCCTTGGGTGGGCTGAAGGAGCGGATTCCTTCGTAAGCGAGGCATTTTTTGGGATCCTAAGAGTGATACCCGACACTGATCATAGATGAAGTTGGTTGGGTTGCTTATGGTGGAACCTGATCACTAGAGTTCAAGTCCCGACTTGGCACTGGTGCTCGTATTTTTCTGAATTTATTTTAGGATTTTCCAGCGCTATGCAATAGGTAGGCGACGCCTCCGTCCACAGCGGGGCGTTTGTAGTGACTTTTCATGAACTTCAAGTTCTGTCGGCCCGGTTCTTCGAAGGTGCTCATAGGGGTTGGGTTAGCGTACGTGTATTCATAGGGGTGAGTGTGTACATGTTGAGCGTTATACTGTGTAATTAAAAAAGATATAATACATCTTGTTTATATTTTAGGTGAGGGGCTAGAGCCCAAAAAATTAAATTAAGAAAAGAAAACAACAATACACCTGAGAACAGAGAAAGAAATAAAAAGATTTTTAAAAAACCACACAAAAGTTCTCTAATCTAACCATAAAAAAATAAAAACAAGAACGCCAAGACCCAAAACTGATTTGTAGATAACATTTACTGTGCGTTTTTTTTGACAACATTTACTGTGCGTTTGGTTAGGCCGCTCCAGGAAGCCTAGGCTCCGCACGTGAAAAAAAAAACATCCTTTGTTTAGAATTCCTTTGCCACTGACTGATTGTGTTAGTTATTTACCCTGTTTGCCACTGAGTCATCCGCAACCGCAAGCATCGCCCCCTTCCTGACATGGCGACACGGCGGCACCCACGGCCACGCTCGGGACAGAATTGAGGACGACGACGGCGATCAGGATCAGGGTTTGAGCACGGATCCCCCTTCATCGCCCAACCCCAATTCCGTCCTCCCCCGTCAGACCATTACTTCACTACTTCACTGCTTACACCTTAGCGGCATTGCACACACAGCATCATGCTATCTAATCAAGATCGAGCTCTGCACGCGGGAAAAAAAACAAGGACGGATTCTTTGCCCAAATTTCGGCCGCTCGTGGCATCAAAATACAAGGAATGCTGCCGAAAGCAACCAAACGGTGCCAACAAAAAATGTGGCGCATGTGGTGTGGTGTGGTGTGGTGTGGTGTGGTGCGCTTGTCACGCAGGACCGGTTCGATCGGGCCGGTTGTGACACGCTACCGGCGACCGTTAGAGCGGTGAAGGTGGCGTAGGGGCGGCCGTCTCCCGACGGCGGCGGCGGCGGAAGCGAGGAGAGGCGCCGCCGTGGCGGCGGCGGCGGCAAGACGGGCGAGCGGCGGCGGCGGGCAGCCTAGGGTGGAGGCGGCGGCGGGGGTGGGGCGGGAGAAAGATAGATAAGGACTATTTTTATTGCTTGCTTATCCCTAAAGATATTATATGCCTCTCGCTTATATAGCCCTGGCTAGTGGGACTTATAACCTAAGCAATCTCCTATAAGGTTTCCTTATATGATTGGAATACCTTTGACAAGCAATATTTATTTATTTCCTAATATGTGCCTTCCTTATAGATTGAATATTCCCTTTTACACACCACAAAGCCTAAGATAATCCTAACTTGAAGACGACGGCGAGTTGGACGCGAGGGGAGAGAGGCGGCGGCAGTCGGTAGGGGTGCTGGCCCCCCCCCACCTAGCCCCCGCCCCCCTGTGTGCCGGACGCGGCCGGCTCAGCCCCTTTAGCCCGTTCCGGCCGGCCCAATTCGGTTCATGACATTTCCCCACCGTTCGACGAGGCGGCGGCGTCAACGTCTTGTAACCCACCAGTGGTCGCGAAGGGATGTCGATCGGGGAAGTGATGATGCCCGGATCGAAGTAGAGGATGAGAGGACCCGACTTGTCGTTGTCAGAGAAGGAGAAGTCGAGGTGCAGGTCGCCGAAGTAAACGCTGAACTTATAGCTCAGCCGGGGTTGCACGAAGGGGCGTTCCGCCCATGCACGCCGCATGACGAAGGCGCTGAGGGTGCCCGAGAGCTCGAGCATCTGACGTGTCGCTGGAGGTGTCGTGTAGGCATAAGTCATCGGCACGGTAACCTTCGCGTGAATGTGCCTGCAAAACACATGTCGAAGCGACTAAGGTGGCGACGAGGCGAAGTCGAGGAGGCGGCCTTAGAGAAGGTCACTGGGCGCCAGCACGGGCGGCCCCATCTAGGGCTCCTGCGCCCACGGTGCGCCGACGGCGACGTTGTCGATGCGGAAGAAGACGTCGCCGTTGTTGTCGAAGAGGAGAACCGTGGCATCCTCGATCCTGTCATCTGGGCGTGCCTGTAGGAGGAGCACGCTTGCTGGGAACGCCTGGTCTTCTCTTGGACGGTTGGGGAGGTGGAAGCCCACTGCTACGCCATACAGTGGGGCGCCCTCCTCGAGTAGGAAGTCCTGGAGGAGCTCTAAAGCAGCAGGGATGTAGTAGCGGTGGAAGTACCTCACAATGCCATAGTGGAGGCTCCACTGGCGCGGTCGGCCGCCGCAACTCGATGGCGTTGGCGATGATCCCGAGCTCCCTTGTTGGTCGTGGTGCCCGTGTGTAGCTCGGCGATGATGTCGCCGCCGTCGACATCGATGTCGCCCATCGCGTAGCAAGACACCGCCCGGCGGCATGCGGTCGGCCGGGGCTGCGGCAATGTCGCCGTCGATGTCGGCGGCGTCGTCGAGGTGGCCGACACGGTCGGCGTCGGTGCCGCCTCGGCCGGCGCCGGATGGTCGTCGTCGTAGCGGCGGCGAGGTCGATGGCCTCCTCCATCGAACGAGGCTTGAACCACTCGGCGTCCGTGCAAAGTGTGTCACGTGGGCCTCCGACGAAGAAGCTAACGCGGTGGCGCCGTCCCTCAAGATCCATGAGAAGCGCATAGCTCTCGAAGGCGGAGATGTATTTGTCCGACTTGCCCTCCTAGGAAGGGGCACGTACTCTCCCTTAGTGTCGGTGATGATGGGGCCGGCTCGCGTCGCAAGTGGTGGGTGAGCGCGTCCCACTCGAGTAGGGGCCTCCTCCGTGGATGACCTAAGGAACCAAACTACAAAGAAGACCTGTCGATGGAAGGCAAAGATACCGCACGTAGTAGTCGGGGTCGATGTCCTCCTTGAGCTCGAACAAGAGCTCCATCTTGCGTATCTAGAGGTCGGGGTTGTCGTTGCCGTCGTACTCTGGGACCTCCAGACGAGTGACGTAGAGAGGGGGGTTAGGTCCGGTGACCTGGGGGCGAGGTGCCGCGGGTGGCACCACGGAGCCGGGCGCCGCGGGTGGCGCGTCAACCGGGGCGCCTCGGGTGGTGCTGGAGAGCGGGCGCCGCGGTGATGTCGTCTCTACCGGAGAGTCCTACGCGGGTCACGGTGTCGGGGAGAGGGAGAGGGTAGTCGGTCTTTGCGGTGTCGTCGATGACGATGTCGATGACGGCGTGCGTCACGCATAACGCCATCTTCCTCCTCCAACCGGAGGATGGCGGGTCGGCGCCGTCGGCGATGTCGCGGAAGGGAGGGCGGCGGCCCAGACGGTGCAGGGGCAGCCACGTGCCCGGCGGCGGCGGTTGCCGCCGGGTTGTCCTCCGGCGTGGTCGTCGAGCGTAGCGGAGGTAGGGGGGATCTTCGGGCGGTGTGGGCGTACTCCATGCGGTGCAAGCGCGTTTGGTCTCGTCGGCGTCGACCGATCTTGGCGCGGTTGTCGTCGAGGAGAGCCTTCAACGCCATGGTGAACTCGGTCATCTCGGAAGCCATGGGTGGTGGGAATCGTCCCCGGGCTCCGATACCACCGTCATCGCAACCCGGTTGATCGGGCGGTTGTGACACATTACAAACGACCGTTGGAGCGGTGAAGGTGGCGTAGGGGCGGTCTCTCCGACGGCGGCGGCGGCCGGCGGCGGCGCGCCTTGCGCGAGGAGAGGCGGTGCCGTGGCGGCGGCAGGCGGGCGCCGCGGCGGGCGGGGGGCGGCGGCGCCGGCGCGGCACGCTGGGGGGAGGCGGCGGCGGGTGGGGCGGAGAGAGAGATAGATAGGGACTATTTTTATTGCTTGCTTATCCCCAAAGAGATTACATGCCTCTCGCTTATATAGCCCTGCTAGTGGGACTTGTAACCTAAGCAATCTCCTATAAGGTTTCCTTATATGATTGGAATACCTTTTACAAGCAATATTTATTTATTTCCTAATAAGAGCCTTCCTTATAGATTGGAATATTCCCTTTTACACACCAAAAAGCCTAAGATAATCCTAACTTGAAGACGGCGAGTTGGACGCGGAGGGGAGAGAGGCGGGGCGGCGGCGGGGGCGCGGCCCCACTACCGCAAGCCCCCAGCCCCCCTTATGGGCGGTCGCGGCCGGTTCAGTCCCTTTAGCCCGTTTCGGGCTGACCCAAATCCGGTTCATGACAGCCTGTGGTGCGGTGCGGCTGCGTAATGCAAGGCTATGAACCAAACACGTCCTATGTCTCTAGTGCAATGACGGTAGAGTTAGGAATTGAGTTAATGATAAGCTTGTCTTCCAACCTGCTATGTTTTTCATATGTTTTTTTTAGATTTTTCATATATTTGTTTTAGTTTTAGGTTTGGTTATTCATTTAATTAATAACTCAAATAAATTCTAAACTCGTAGGAAATGCTAGAGGCAAGAATGGTAATTTAAATCCCATAGGTCAAATTAGTTATGTAGTGTTTCGTTCCAAGGATAAGGTGGGATCAGAGCGATGATCCTACTTTTAATGATGTTTGGTTTGAAGGCACGAGGAGGAGTCATCCCACAAAGGGAATATTCTCATAAGATGTGGGTGAACTTATCCCCTGGAACAAGCGAACGGGGCTGCCCCAAATGAGATGAGGGTTGCACGCAAGCGAGAGAAACAAGGAGAAGCACGAGAGAAAATAGACCTCTTAACAGGACTGATGAAGTTGGAACTATGGGCTTTCTTGAAAAATCGTGAGATGCGGAATTTTAATATCACTTCCTTCTAGGCGACCACGGAGGCGACTCTAACGATAACCACGTTCCCAACCTCAATCTAGATTGCCACGACGGTGATCTGGATTGCTCCACCGCCGGCCACTCCAGCCACACCGTCCATGCCCCGCCCATCGATCGTCTACCGTCTGTCGGCGGTGGCCACCGCAAATCACGAGTTAGTCACTCTTGGTGTCGTGGACCACATATCTTTGTGAACCCTAATTTCCCATTGGGTCCCAGACCCGCTTAGGTCTTAGTGTTGGGAGCGTGTTTATGTCTACATCTTTGTTGATTGTAGATCAAGTGTATTTCCCTTCCCGTTCAGCCGAGAACCCGTTTTTGGTCCAAACGAAACCTTAAGACCTTATTTGAATATAGTCAAATTCGCATCAATCCACATAGGATGGGATAGCTTGGAGTAGAACTTAAACTAAATTTTACCTAAGCATGTATGGATTGAGATAAATCCGACAATATGCGACGAACAAGGGTTTATATGATTTTCTATGCTCGATAGTGACCCAATTAAGACAAGTTTGGTCTAGCTACTACGGTAGATGAACTGGACCGTGTCGTGCCGGCCTGATGAACTCGATCGTGTCGTGCCATCCTACTGCCTACAGGCTCAATTGTGGGTCCATGAATGGCATGGGTCAGGATTGGTCTTGTAGTTATTTTATTTAAAAAAAATCAGGGTTAGTCTTGTAGTGCCAGCCCAACTAGCCCACATACCTGATGTGTCGTGCCGGCCCAGCAGCCCAAGTATCATCACACTTGACAAACATACGAAATTCACAAATGAAAAACAAATCTAACTTCAATACATACACGGATTTGTTCATTTGATGCATATGAACCATCAGTAAAAAAAATCCTTATCATCGAAAACTCATTCTGTACCATTGGTGACTAAATCTAACTCTTATAAAACAAAATCCCACTAGTTATTTCTCTTGCATGCAATGTGTCCACCTCAACACTATCATTTGGCACTACCAATTTTCTTCATGTGCAAGGTGTCCACCTTAGCACCACAAGCTATATTTTTCGTGACATGTAATGCGTCCACCCCAGCAGTTCCATATCATTTGCCACTAGCGAAACCCATAAGTTATTCCTAATGAGCTCATTTCTCTCTAAATGTGTGGGACCTTGTTCGCATAGTACTTAAGGGCCTATTTGGATTGCAGTTTTCTTACAGGAATTTCAAAGGAATAGCTTTCCTTTGTTTTGATGACGTCAGTACTCGTTTGGAATGAAGGATTGCAAGTTTCCTTTTGAGGAAAGGTTTGCTTTTTCTCTCAAAACGTAGGAACCAGAAAATCCACCGTGATCTGATCTCTTGGTTTCTCTTTCTATCACGAAGTCCGAGACAAAAGATGTCACCAACAGCGAGAAGCAGCAGCCAGCGCAAAGTTAGGTGCTTTTAATATTTTCTTTAGCATTTAGTTTCCAAATTCCTATGTTTAAAATTCCTGTGTTCCAAACAGCTTGCTGAGTTGCTTTCCTGTATTCTTCCAGTCCTCTATTTTCTCACAACACCTATATTATATTCCTGCGGTTTCTTCCTTTCCTCTGTTTTGCAATCCCTTGTTCCAAACAAGCCCTAAACCAAATTTGATTGATCCATGTAATGTCTTCTTTAGAATAAAATTTGTGTAGCTGCTTCAAAAGCAAAGCGTGTGATTCTAAAAAGCTAGATTTATAATTCCAAGACCACCCTTACTTTTTTTGGCCTTTGAGCCAATGGCTAATCTACCAAGTTACCTCCTATTTTTCTTTCAAAATTATTTGGCACTATTTTCTAATTCTATCGGTCCCATTAATCACCCCTTTTTTGAAGCTTAAAGGAGCACATAGCATATGTAACTGTTAGAGTAAGAACTAAGTTGATATATTCAACTCTTCTTGAATAAGAGAGAAGAGTGGAACGTGCGACAGCTTCCTTTCCACCCTATCCAGCAAAGGGGCAAACTCTTCAATTCTGGACTTGGTGGTTCATAAGGGAGACCTAGATAACTGAAGGGGAAAACTACCTTACAAGTCTAAAACTACCTTACAAGTCTTCCTTTTTTGCTCGGGGGAAACTAGGAATAACCAAAAGGTAGACTTGTAAGGTAGGTTTTCAAATATCCGTCTACGTCTTAATTCTTTAAATTTGATCACATCAACTAGTGAACTCTTTCGTGTATCTAAAACTCTAAAATGTCTTATAATATTAAATAAAAACAATATTAAATATCTATATATCTATATCTAATAATAGAGAGGCTTTTTAATTTTTTCTGCCAACGCGCTCCAAAAATATTTCTAGCTCTTGAAAGTAAACAAATAATCCATGGTTCAAATTTCTGTTATCTTTTCTTGCCAACGCGCCACGCTCGATTGTTTCTGAGTAGACCGACTCTACCCTGGTTTAGGGGAGAGGATGAGAAAAAAAAAAGGGTTCCGAGTGGAAAGTGCAAGAGGGAAAGAAAATGTGGATGGATATAAATTGAATTAGAGAAACTCGGGGATTATGAGCGTAAAAGTTTAGCCCACGTTGGGCCTCCTCTTGCTACGCTATCTACCTCGTGGGCCTTTTGCACCAATGGTCTTTGCCAAGTCGTGGCCTGTCTACTTTTCTTTTTTCTGTTTTTTAATAAACCGAAAAAGTTGTAAATTGTGTGGAAAATTTTAGAAATAAAAGTAGCAAACATAAACTATTCACTGCTGCGGAAGTGTGTGCCAATGTGAACGCGCACGGGTTGATCGATTGCAACTGTGGCATGCGGAGGGGATAGGAAAAGATAATAATAGGGTTAGCCGATTTGAGTTCCAAAATTTTTATGTTATCTCCTTGACCAGAGCTGTGTTCAGCCAGTGCATATAACATTTTTGGATCCAACAAATCAGTGCCAACGGGGAATCCGTGACGTGGGACGGAAGATGTAGTAGTGCTTCAATGGCTACAGAAAGAAGAAACAAGACATTTAAAGGTGCTACAATGGTTGGAGATGAATACAGAAAGAAGAAACAAGATAATTAGGGGGTGTTTGGTTTCAGAGATTTTTTTTTGTGTGTGTTGGGACTAAAAAAGGTCCTAAATGTCTCTAGGAAACCAAATAGGAGGGATTTTTGGGGGATTTTTTTTACTAAAAGTACCTCCTTAAGAGTCCTTTTTCAAAAGTCTCTAGGACTACAAAAAGTCTTAGACTTTTGAAACAAAAGAGGATCTTAGACACGCAAAATGGGTTAGACCAGAAAAGAAGAAAATATGTGGAGATGCTAAGGACACCTAGAGGAAGGTCCACGATTGAGAGTAAAAATAAAAAGGCACAGGACTCTGATGATTCATCTAACATTAGATTATACTAGAAAAAATGGCAGTGCATTGCAACGGATTAATTGAAACATATACTAATTTCTTTTCATCTAAAGATTTAGGTGTAAAGAAATAATTGTTTTTGTCGTAAGATGGAAAGTTGTTTAGTGTGTGAACACCCTTGGCAGTTGTGGTTCCACCTCGTCGGTCTCTTCTCAAACGTTATAATTACCTCTATCTCTCCCATGTAGGGCACGACATCCTTCCTCCATACCTTTTGAAGTGTGTATTTGTTAGAAGATTTGGGCTTTTGGCCCAAATATTCCCAAATATAAATCCCAAAGGCCCACTCACACATGCATGAACCTGGCAGATCCCTTTACCAAGGGACTAGCACGCACCGTGATTGATAATGCATCGAAGGAGATGGGACTGAGACCCATTGAGTCAACCTCGGTAGTAACCCAACCTATGTGATCGGAGATCCCGTGAATTAGGACCTGGGAAGAACAAGCCGTTGGTTGATGGGAGAGTACAACTTTTCGTAAACCCACTCCGCTGGAGATGCAGTACTCTCATTTCTGTAAGGTAGGCTTTACAGCAAGGTACTGTCCTACAGAGTATTCTTGTAAGAACACACCTATGTGAGCCCCAACTGTTAGTCGCAGTTTATAAGAATTGGGAACTCTTTAAGAGGCTCATGAAGTGAGTTAGGAGTATGACTTATACGCTCCACTCGCGGGGTTGGCTATGGCAGCCTAGTATCAGTGAAGACTTCAGGTGAAGCCCATTCGCACCAAACTGCCAATTCAAGGCCTAGTCCATTGTGCAGTTGTGGATGGGCCTATCCTGTCGTTCTAGGTGGATGTTCAACCTTAACCGGTCTCCACTGAATAACTGGTATATCAACAGTACTGCGTGGTACAGGGAAGGATGACACGTGCCTTTGGGATATGGTGGGGATTGTTAGAAGATTTGGGCTTTTGGCCCCAAATATTCCCAAATATAAATCCCAAAGGCCCACTCACACATGCATGATATGGTGGGGGGGGGACTTTAGTCCCACATTGCTAGTCTAGAAGGAGTGAGGCCAACTTAAATATGTGAGCCATCTCCAACTAGATGTGTAGCTATGGTGTGAGAGGGAAAAGGAAGCAACACACGCCGCTCGCTCGCCTCGCCGCCCGGGCGGGCGGGCGTGGGCGAAAGGCGCGGCGCCTGGACACTTGCGCGTGAATGGTCCCGCCATTCTTCGCCCTCGTGCTTCGCGGTGCACGGCTTCCGTTTGCTACTCGAAATTTTTGCATGCATGGAGAAAATTGCGCTGTCCTATTTGGAAGGTCCATTTAGGAAAGCAATTATTCTCCGTATTATGGCAATAACCCTAACGGTGCTCTATTGCCTTAATGCTTTGATTGACGCGGCCAATTACTTGCCTTATTAGCTGCGTTGCGTGTATAAATAGAGGGGCGAGACGTCGTCCCCGACTACCGTGAGAAATCATTCTCTTCGGTACCATCGTCCTGCTTGGCGCCGCCTTCTTCCCCCCCGTCGCCGACGTGCCATCGCCGTCGGGAGAGCAGTTCCGAAGCCTCACGCCTCCTCGTGTCCCCGCACGGGGTAGGGGGACGTATTAGGTTTTTGGGAAGCGCCGTCGCGCTCGCCGCTGGACGTCTTCTTCCTCTACGCCGGATCTCCGTCACCGGTCTGCTTCGTCTACTTTGCGCTGCTAGCGCCGACAACCCCAACGTAAGAATGTTGATCTTCTCCCTTCGTTCGTCCTCTTGTTCTTCTTTTGCTAGCACTAGATTACCAGCGTTTATCTAGTTTCGTAGTGCTAGTGATGGATCATATATCTCTCATACATGTTGTAGATCTTTTTCTGATTGTCGGAATTAATTATTGCGTCGCTGATTTGCTGTTATTTCCAACAGTATTCCCACAACACCATAATGTTGTTGCTTTCGATGTAATGCATAATGCAAGATAGGGTGCAACGTGGTCGAATTCTAGCACTCGCAACTAATATAACGTTGACAAGCGGTGTCTTAGATAGAGCCTCATCGTGGGTATTGGCCCTAACGGGGTGCCTTACATATAGGCAGAGATTGGAGCCTCGGTTGCCGAGGTTGGTTGTGCAAAGCCGCTCTATGGCATGGAACTTCATGAACACCACATGGTCTCCTCGCCATCGTGGCCTTCGAGCCTTGGAATCCTAATCTTCATATCAATATTAATTCATGTTCCTTGCGCAAAAATGCAATGAGGCTCCTCGACATTCCTTGTTTGGTTCTTGGATATTTGATGACACCTAGTTGCTAATAGTTTATCTAAATGTGACTAGATATATTATCCTTGCAAATGTTTTTCAAAATATGCTAACCGTGCTCAAATAATACATGTATATATGTTAGCTAACTTGGAGCAAGGGTGATCAAAACTGATTTAATATCTGCTGGTTTCACGCAGATTTGGAAGCTACACCGACGGTTAGATGCGTCTGGTGTGGTGTGCCCGATAGGCGAGTAGAGAAGCTCACACCGGACATGGCATGGGGCTGCATCTAACGTGTGCAGTGCGAGGTGTGACATGGTCGTGTGTAATGCGTGTAACACTCACCTAATGCGACGAGGGTTTGTCACCGAACGCCGCGGTTCCAAGAAATCGGTGGATTCTAGGCGAGGGGTCTAGAGCGGTTTTCGCGCACCTAACGCATCCACTGATGGTGCTTTGGAAGCTATGGAGCATCATGTGCACTGGTAGTTGGGCTACTGCTGCTGCGGGCACCGACGCGTTTGGTCTTGAGCACTTGTGGCGTCTCGGTGCCATTTAAACCCACGCTAGTCTTTGGTTCGACCGTTGGGACCCGAACGGTCATGTTTGAATCGAGGGTGACATGCGAGCGATGTTGGTGCACCGGATCGGGCTCACGACGTTAGGTGCCACCGACCGACGGCGTCCGATGCACTCGACATTGCATCAAGTGACTTATTGAAGGGAGCCTATTTATATGTTTTGGCAGGCAATGGGTGAGGTCTCTTGGTGATCTGAACATTCTAATACTCCCTAGAGTTGAGCATTCTCCCCTCTACTCATCTCCATGTTGTGTTTCACTTCTTGAGTGAGATTGGGTGAGATTCAAGTGCATTTGCTTGAGGCACTTGTTCTTCGTGTTTGCCTCGGGTTTTTTGTTACTCTTGGGGATGTGCCGATTCCCAAGTGGCCTAGAGTTGTGGTCGTGTTTGAGCTTGAGTTGGTGATTGTCTGGAGGCCACACTGGTGGACTTTTGTGGGGTTCTTGAGCTTTCCGCACGGGAGATCACAATTGGCTACTCTGTTGGATTGCTCGTGGCTTGTGGATCCTCTCTTGTGTTGGTTGTGTGGCACCCGGATGCAGGTTCAACTTTGTAACACCGATTAGCTTGTGAACCTCCAAGTGAGTGCATCACCATAATGGGGACTAACTTGCCGACAAGCAAGTGAACCTCGGATTAAATCATTGTGTCAATCTCCTGTTGTGGAATTCTTGGTATTCATCTTGTGATTGATATTGTGATTGATTGGTTCATCCACTTCTCTACACTGGCGCTATAAAATTCCATTCCTCTACTCATGTATTTACTTTGATATATTTGTCCATCTTATGTCGCTTGAGTAGTGGTATTTATATTGCTTTGCTTCTGTAGCTTGATTCTCTCTAGTTGTGTAGTGTTATCATCTAGGAGTAATCTAGCAATATATCCTTAGTGTTATTTAAAGACAATAGCAATACTAGAACTGTTATAGGTGGCTTGCATAGCTTGTAGTGCATTGCTTCGTCATTTTATTTACTAACCAAGCTCTTATAGTGTTGTTGTAGAAATCTTTATAGACTACCCCTATAGCCATTTAGAATCTTTCAGCCTCAGCGCGGTGGCGGCAAGACCATGCATACGATCGAGCCACGCAGATACGCAGATTTGTCAAGTGCTGACGCGACATCGCGTGTGCTGTCTATAGGAGTACTAGATCCGCTTACATCACGATTTGTAGGGACATTTTGTTGGGACATACAATTGTCACCTGTGGTGGTGTGGCCTCATGTGTTTGTGCTCTTATGTTATTTCATTTGAATCATTTTTTTTTTTTAAAAGTTTAACCCAGTCAATATGTACCCATTGTACATGAAACACATTATAAAACTCTTAATAAAATGTATCATAAAACTTTCACAGATTAAGAAAACAATCTCTATAAGTTTACAAAAAGAAAACATGGATCTATATAAGTACGCTAAATATTTTAGTATAGAATATAGACCTAGTCAAGTGAACTTCAAAAAGTGTTTTTTTATTTCTATAATCTTCCACATAATTTAGAAGTTTATTGTTTTACAAAAAAGGGGAAAAAAAGAGCCAAGCCATGGCTTGGCCCAGTCCACGGCGCAAAAGGACCATGAGACGAAATCCAGCCTAAAACAGGAAGGCCCGATCTGGGTTGAACTTTTATATCATTCTGCCTTTTGTTCCCTCAAACCGTTTGACTTTCAACCGACACAAATGGCAGAAGTAAATTTATGCTAGATTATTATATAGAATTTGGCTGGTGGTAAAAAAATTATAATTAAAAAAACTCATAAAATAGGAAAAATACTCCAGTTATATAGCAATCCTATTAATAGTTTTTTTCTCTCTTGTTGTAAGGTATGAGCATATTTCCTACCTATAAATCTTCAATTGAATAAAAATTAGTACATATTTTTTTGATTAACCACGTTGCAAGGTAATGGGCAATTTTACTAGTATGGATAACACACGAGGAACCCGGGGTTGATGCCGGTTTGCCTCATGATATTAGCCGACTTCCGGTTCACATTTCCGTGGCCATGTGCGGTGTGTGCAGTAACATTTCCGTGGCCTAGTGTTTCTTTAAAGAATGTACTACTCAGGGCATCACTACTACCTATTTGATTTTGCGTGGAGGAGGAGGCGGTTTTTTTTTTTTGCGTGGAGGTTTTAAAACCGCCACCAATGGAAGGTCATACGTAAATGGCTAGATTTTGAAGTCGCCGTAAAAAGCCAAAGAGCGGCGGTCAAAATGCCCGCCATGGTTAATAATAAAAAATAATAAAAAAAAAATCCAAAGCTCGAGGGAGGTCGCCCAAATGTATGGAAGGTACATAATCGAGGGTTCGAACGCGGAGGAACGTCTCCTGGGAGCACGGAGAGGGTTAGCCTGGCTGGGAACGGAGGTTGGCCGGCTGGAGGTGGAGGTGGAGATGCCGGTTCGCGCTGATACTGGCAGCCGGAGCCCGAGCACCGTGCGGATTTTGGGATCATTGGGAGGAGATACCGCCGGCTCTAGGGTTTGGCCGAGAATGCTGCAGCCGCCCCTGGACTCGACCAGCCGGCCATTTGGGGGCGTAGTTGGAGGCGTCGGCCTTCGCTGCCGCTGCCGCTGCCAAAACCCCTAGCGTCGTCGCGCTGGCAAGCGCTAGGAGGAGGAGGATCTCTGGCGCCATGGCCGTGGCGGATCTGGGCGGGTCGGCGGGTGAGGATGAGGGCCGGCGATGGGCGTCATTGCTGCTCCCGCCGCCGCGGAGGGAGGCGGGGCCTCGGAGACTCGGGAAGGATGCCGGTTTGCCTCGATGACTTTTTATCAAAACGTCATGTATTCTCCGTGAACGCCCGCGGCTCTTTCCGTCGCCCGCGCGAAAGAGGAAGCCGCCGTCGCCAAACATTCTACTACTACCTATTTGATTTTGCATTCGTCTTTTTGATTTTGCGTGGAGGTTTTAAAACCGCCACCAATGGAGCGCCTCCGCTTTTTCGCGCACGGCAGGAAGTCAAAATGCCCGCCCTCATAAAATAGGCCCGTTTTTTTTATCTCTTGTGGGAGGGAATAAAAAATTAATTACATATTTTTTTATTAACCACGTTGCGGGAATTTTACTAGTATGGATAACACACGTGGAACCCGCCCGGAGATGGCCGACTCCGGTTCATTTCCGTGGCCATGTGCGGTGAGAGTGGAGGAGTGATTCCTTTAAGAAAAACCTAAGCCCAGCGGTTGTATATATACCGGATTTTGCGCAATATAGGGCCTAATGGGCTGGCTTGGAGGAGATTCTTATGATTTTGCGTGGTGGCGGTTTTTATAGAAAACCGCCACGGTTAATTGATTTTTAAATTGGCGGTCATTAAAACCGCCACGGTTAATAAAAAATAACCGCCACGGTTAATAAAGGTATTAATCGTGGCGGTTTTTCAAATGCCCGCCACGGAAAAATGAAATCCGAACACCACGCGGAAAAATCAATCATGTAGCAGTGCATGTTCAACCTACGCACGGGTTGCCATCTGTAAGGACATCGAATATGGCAAAGAGACGGCTAAAAGGCCGGCCATACAATGGGGAGTCTATTTCACCGCATGCGCAAGATATTTAATGCTCTATATTTAGCTATGATCAATAATGAACACAATTTTGTATACCATTATATTGCTACTAGATAGAAACAATCCACTATGTTGCTACTTGATAGAAAAAAACAAAGACATCGATATTTCCTAACGACATGCAAGCAAAATTTGTAAAGAGATCGGCTAAGGTTATTTTTTTTCCGGAACGGCTAAGGTTATTTTTGGAGAACAAATATCTTTATAGTTTTGATGGTAGTATGTTAAATTGACTGGGAGTATGTAATGTAGTCACAGCACCCTATAACAAGAAAATAGTGATACAAAATGCCCTTCTCTTTACTGACAAAAGGGTTTTTTTTTTTTTTTTAACTGACAAAAGGTTGTTCCGTATGTTCCCCTCAAATAAGCCAAAAGAGAGAAAAAAGACACCTGCAATTGCGGCTTTAATCTGGATCTTGGGATAAGGGACTAGGAGCAAGCACGTACTTTCAGCAGTTTGGAATTGCGACAGGCATCTTTACGGCCGAGAGGTCCATGGATACGAGAACATAGATCTGCCTGCACTTTTGACCAGACCAACACGGCCACACTGGAAATGGAGCTCGAAAATGCAATTACTCTGCTTTTCAATTGTTTTCATACACACCGCACACTTTTAATCCCCACGCTTAGAACGAGAAATATACATGCTCAAAAAAGAGGCGAGAAATATATGATAATTTTCTCATTTAAGGCTTTGGCTAAGGTCCGTATGAAGTTGAATTTGTCTTGTTGCTTTTGGATCAAAAGCTCAGCAACAGTGCCACATAGTGAGCTTAAAAAATGACACATAGTGGCCTTCATTTGTGTGTTTCTCACTAAGTTTTAGTGGCTTAGTGATTATATATGGTGTGTCAAGTCTTTGTATGAACTTCTTCTGTTCTTTTTGATTGGGCGATAGAGAGATCCTGTTCTTTTCTTTTCTTTTTTTGAATTTGCAAAGTAATCAGAGGGACATCATAGGAGACATGAAGCTTGGCATGTTTATTGTGTGGAACTAAAAGCTAAAAGAACCGTGGATCGTGGGCTCCCTCAAAGCTTTTTCTTCAGTTTCCCTCAACCATTCAGCTTCCTCCTCCACTTCCCTTATCGGAGAGGAGGATCTTTTGCTTTTGGTTGTTTCTCCCTTTTTGTTCTCTTTATTTAATTATATTTATGTTTTGTTCCAGCACCAACAATCATAGTGTACACACGTAATCATGCATGTCGACGTTCCACACTTCTATGAACATTAGCATGTTTTGGAATATCATCAAGATGCCCTTCTGAGTTCCGATTAGTTAAGGTATTCATTCATGGGTCTTCAAAAGGCGGCTATAAGCTACATAGCCAGCATGATCGCTCGATCTAGAGCTTCATCGTCGTTGTTCCACTGGCCACGTAGCAGATTGTTTTTTTTTATTGTATGTTGGAGTACCTGTCATGACCCGGAGATAGGGCCCGTAAGACAGCCCCACGAGGCCCGAAGGGGAGCCAGGGCGCCGCCGCCGCCGCAAAGCGCCCCGCCGCGCCCGCCCTCGCCTCCCTCCCGCGGATTCTTCGGCAATTAATTCAGAAATAAAGAAGGAAATTTAATAGGATTATCTTAGGCTTTTTGGTGTGCAATGGAATATTCCATCTATAAGGAAGACCCTTATTAGGAAAATAAATAGGATATGCTTGTAAAAATGTATTCCAATCTTTAAGGAAACTTTTTAGAGATTGCTTGAGATACAAGTCCCGCTAGCCGGGCTATAAAAAATAAAAGTCTGTAATCTTTCGGGGTAACAAGCAATAAAGAAAATTTATGCCGACTCTTCCTTCTCTTCCCCCCCGCCCCCCCCCCTGGCCCGCCGCTCCACCCCCCATATTTGCCGCTGCCACCCGCCCGGCGCCACCGCGGCGGCGCCGCCCCCCCTCCGTCGCCAACACCACCACCACCGCCCCCAAGCCACCGGGCGCGCCGCCCCTAAGAGCACGCCAGTCACGTGTCACGCCCGCCCATCGATCTGGTTTGTGACGATACCTCAATCCATCGTGATCCTCTCATTGTATATAGAGGGGTGGTCATATCGAGTAGAAAACCTTTCCCAAACAAATTCTATAAATTTTCCATGTCTTTGGGCACGTTCTCATTGGAATTAGGTTCAAATTGTGCACAGGCTGGAAAAATCGGCTTAGCTGGTTAATTTGGTGGAGATTTGCAATGTTTGTTTCCACAACATAATAGTTTATGCATGCACTATTTGATGAATGTTGCTCATGAACCACCACTCCACATGCATGTTGCAGCTGTGAAATGCAAGGGGAGCGCGCGAGCAATCACTCGTAGTACAAATCAGCCTCCAAATTAGGGCATGAACCCCAAAAAGAAAAACCCAGTTTACACACACTCATATTGTGTGTTCCCACCCGTGTCTCCATAGTCCACAGCACTGGCTACTATCCTCGTGGGGACCTGTCCATCCGTGCTATCCCCGATACATTATTTCTGCCGCATGACACGGAGTGTGTGTGCACCGAAAAAAAGTTGGGGGCGCTTGGACTTGATGTCCCCGGGACCCTGTCGCATGCAGGCGGACGCAGGCCGGCACTGCACTCCTGCTGCAAGTGCCTAGTGTACGCTACACAAATCATGGCTTGATTAGCTGAGGCGCCGGCGGGGCGGCCCCCGCCGAGGTCAAAAGGCTCAAACAAAAACACACACAGCCCGGCGCGCGCGCATGCATCAAACGACGCGAAAAAGAGGAGAAAAAAATGTTCCGGCCGCGGCAGCGTGTCTGTGGACACTCTCGTGTGCGCATGTGCTCATGTGCTTGATAACTTCCCCCGCCAATTCCCACCATGAATGGCGCCAAGCATTCCGGCCGGATGATTTTCCATTCAAACCTCAGCTTCGGAAAACGAACCAATATTCACGTCATCAAATTAGTTTACTTATTAAATTCTCCCTAAAATACATCCTAATACTGCTAGCAAATTTATTTAAACTCAGAGATGTTAATATATTTCCTTTACTATACTTGGGGCATGTTTGGATGGAGGGACTAGAGACCAGAGACAAATACTGTAGCCCATGATATAGCTAGGCATGCGTTCTTATCTAGATCAGATCATAGTTGGATGCATGATACTTTAGCTTGTATTGCCTCTCCACTGCTTTGTAATGTTGACAATTAAGTGTTGCAATACAAGAGCTGCATTTTCTCAACAAAAAAAAAGAGACTAGAGACTAATAGGGACTAAAAATTAGTCCCCAGCCCCTCCCAAGAGTCTAGTAAAATTGGGACTAAAAATTAGTCCCTAGTCCTTATATTTGGTTATTTAGGGACTAAATAAGACTAAAAAATTAGTCTCAGTCTATAGTCTCATGAAAACCAAACACGCCCTTGCTCGATCGTATATATTGTTGGAATGCTGCAGTCTGAAGCTCGTGAGTGCATACTCCCTTATCTGTTAATTATCAAATGAAGTTCGTTGTACTCCATATTCTTCCTTTTTAGCTTTATTAGATACTCCAGAAAATTGCAACTCAAGCTCCTGCTTTTTTTTCCTTTTCTTTTTCCGTTCGTACGGTCTTCTTTTACACTAGAATCGCTTGTTGCTCAAGCATGTAGTATGTCACTAAATATAGTTCTAAACCTCTCTCCGACAAGAACACATGCAAAGTAAATTGGTGGCTCCTTTTCCTTTCGAATGCAAATTACAAAACACTAATATATATACTATATTATAAATATATAATAGTGTAGTTAACCCTCATGTGCAGGAATAAATTCCAGCTTCCTTAGTGCTCCAGCGACTGTTCAGCATTGCTTATGACATGACGTTTGCTGAACAGTTTCAACAATGTTAATCCGAAATTTTAAATATCGGCGTGTTCATCTGATTTCTTTCCTGTTCATGGTACTCCATTGTTCACCAAACTTAAATCATGGGCAGTCAGAAGCAGCGCGGCGGCAGCGCGCCTACCGAGCTAGTAATTTATCATCGAGGATCAAGGACTATGTACCGCTATTTATGTGCGCACTGTCAGTGTCTTGCCGGCCGCTCCTATGTACTCCCTCCGTCCCTTTTTGATATCATTATGGGATGCGTCTTGGGTCAAACTTTCTCAACTTTAACTGTAGAGAATCCGTGCAACATTTATATCTCCGCATAAATTTATTAAAAAACTAGACTTAAAGATCTTTTCAATGATACTAATTATTTAGCACAAATATTTATATATTTTAATATATAATTGCCGGCAGTTTAAAACGTTGACTTCTCGGGAAGCGAGAATGACATCTATTTAGGGGAGGGAGTAAATGCTTGACTATGTACATGAGAAGAGAAAGCATGCATCGGCAGGTTTTTCATTAACAATTTGTTACTAACTTCAATCGGATTTGTTTTGCTCTCGAGCCAAATTTCATCTCAGTGACTTGCAGCATGTTTAGACTTCCCATACCTAATTTCCCGATGCTTGTGTTGATGAACACACCAAAAAAAAAAAAAAAAAAAAAAAAAAAGCAGTGGGAGCGCTTTTAAAGTATGCAACATTCCAATTTACTTTTGCAGCATCTATATAAAATATTTGTAACATATCTCTTCTCTACATATGAAACACTTAAAATATGTGTTCTGTTCAACATATCGATTCCAACGGGGTCGATGATGTCGCTGGCGGCAGTGTCGCGAGCACCACCACCATCAGCCCCACCGGCACGGGCTTGGCTCGACCAAGCGAGCAAAACGTCGCGACAAGAAGAGCGAGCACCACCTACGCCATCAGCACCGGCCTTGGCTCGACCGGGCGTGTGGCGTGCAACGGGTGGGGCAATAGGATGGGGCGCGTGGCGTCCACCGCGTCCTATCATTATCAAAAAAAAAAAAAAATGGCATGACGTGGCAAATACGGACTTATACCATACTCGTAAGAGAGGTATGGATTTTTCGCTCAGTTCAAATTGTCTCCTTTTCCATCTGTTTGGACAAGAAGAGATATGAAATATTTGACTAAGACTAGAATTCCTTTTTCTCAACAACAACTTCTCCCATCAGCTATTTCGCGTTTTTCAAAGTCATTAATTGCCCCATACCTCTTTTATATTTAGATTGTATGGCGTAATGTACCTGATGCAAATAGAATTCTAGGGTTCCTTTATTTTCTTATGGAATAAGAAGAATTCTTCCATTCTCTTTTTATTTTGTTTTCCCCAAGAAAAAACTTTTCGAGGGAGCTGAATTCCTAGTAAAAAAGAATGCTTTTGTCCTAGGAGATGTAATCTCGTGTGCTAAAATCAACAAACCCATTGCACGTAGCTGATTGAAACAAAGGAGCATATATGCAAATCATCTGTTTTTTAATCTTATATAGTTCTATTCAAGATGCTATCCATTTTGGTGACCGGACAATGTAGTGTAGGGTAAATGCATGCAAGAAAAGTATATAGTGAACGGAAAAGAACTCTGTCGCATAATGAGCATACAAGGGGTTTCTTTTCTTTTCTTTTTCTTTTTTGTCGATAGAATGCTTTTTTCCTTATGCAAATAGAATGCTTTTCTTTTCCGATTGAACGGAAAAGTTCAATCGGATTTGTTTTTAGCTCCCGAGCCGAAATTCGTCCTTGTGATTTGCTGCATGTTTGACTTTGCACAGGGGAGATTCTCCCCTATACCTAACTTCCCGACCCTTGTGGCGATGAACACAAAGAAATTTACATGATATGGCAAATGCCTGACTTATTTACCATACTGAATGTTTTTTGTCGCAGGAGATGAGATCTCATGTGCTACAATCAACAAAGCCGTTGTACGTTTTATCAAAAAAACAAAAACAAATTAAAACCGTTGTACGTAGATGATTGAAACAAAGGAGCATATATACAAATCATCTGTTTTTCTTTAATCTTACATAGTTCTATTCAAGGCAAACTGTGGATAAATGTTACGTAGATGACCGGACAATGTATAGGGTAAATGTATGCAAGAAAAGTATAGGGCACAAAAAGAAGCTTGCCGCATCATGAGCATACAAGGGATTTCTTTTCTTTTCTTTTTCTTTTTTGAATGATCCACTTGCTAAAGTCCGAAATGTGATCGATCGGACTGCAGCCTGGTACACAAGTAGTCAAGCCCAGCTTTGAATCTCTTACCCATGTCTGTTCCCTCCAAATTCCAATTTATAAATACCTCTGCTTTGAGCTCCCTCCAAAGCCATCCAGAGATCCCCTGCACACTCACTCTGGTACAGTGCATACAGCTCGCCTCACTCACTGGTGCACTGCCATGGCCATGAACTGGATTGCGCTACTTGGCCTCTTGGCACTTGCATCAGTGGTGAGCACGGCTTGTGGTGCTGGCGGCCATGACTACGCCGCGGCATTGAAGAAGACCATCCTCTACTTCGAGGCGCAGAGGTCCGGCGTGCTCCCGCCCAACCAGAGGGTCACCTGGAGAGGGAACTCCGGTCTCTTCGACGGAAAGGCCAACGGAGTATGCACAATGCGCTTCGTAACACTAGCCATTCATCAATGTTCAATCTTGCTGTGCTGAACAGGATTTTTTTTTTTTTCTTTCTGTTTTATCTCGCCGCCGGCCAGGTGGACCTCGTCGGAGGGTACTACGACGCCGGGGACAACGTCAAGTTCGGCCTGCCGATGGCGTTCACGGTGACCATGATGTCGTGGGGCATCCTGGAGTACGGGAGACAGATGGCGGCGGCCGGGGAGCTGCGCAACGCCATGGACGCCGTCAAGTGGGGCACCGACTACTTCATCAAGGCCCACCCGGAGCCCGAGGTGCTGTACGGCGAGGTGGGCGACGGCGACACGGACCACAGCTGCTGGCAGCGGCCCGAGGACATGTCCACCAGCCGCCAGGCGTTCCGCATTGACCCCCAGAACCCCGGGTCCGACCTCGCCGGAGAGACCGCCGCTGCCATGGCCGCCGCGTCCCTCGTCTTCCGCAACACCTATCCGGGCTACGCCAACCTGCTCCTTGAACATGCCAAGCAGGTAGAGGCCAGTTGCTCCCAAATGTGCCCAGGCCAATTCAGCAGAAATCATGCCATAACATTCCATTCCACCTCTCTGATCTGCAATGTGTTCGCCGTTTTCAGCTGTTCCAGTTCGCCGACAAGTACCGCGGCAAGTACGACTCCAGCATCACCGTCGCTCGCAACTACTACGGATCCTTCAGCGGATACGGGGTAAGACAACTAATCGGATATGATGTGGAATGGAGTATCGTCTGCACAATGTCTTTCGCAGTACCTGACTGACTACGTGGTCCAGGACGAGCTTCTGTGGGCGGCGGCATGGCTGTACGAGGCGACGGAGGAAGGGTGCTACCTCGAGTACCTGGCCCGCAACGGCGACGCTCTCGGCGGCACGGGCTGGTCCATCAACCAGTTCGGCTGGGACGTCAAGTACCCCGGCGTGCAGGTGCTGGCAGCCAAGTTCCTCCTGCAGGGCCGCGCCGGCGCGCACGCCGCGGCGCTGCAGAGGTACCGGCAGAACGCCGAGTTCTTCGTGTGCTCCTGCGTCGGCAAGGGCGCCGTGAACGTGCCGCGGACCCCGGGCGGCGTCATGTACCACCAGCGCTGGAACAACCTCCAGTTCGTCACCAGCGCGTCCTTCCTGCTGACGGTGTACGCGGACTACGCCACGGCGCTGCCCGGCGCCACCGGCGGCGCCGTGCGGTGCCCCGCGGGCGCCGCGCGGCCCTTCGAGATCCTCGCCTTCGTCAGGTCCCAGGTGAACTACATCCTGGGCGACAACCCGCGGGGCACCAGCTACATGGTCGGGTACGGCGGCAGCTTCCCGCGGCAGGTGCACCACCGCGGCGCCTCCATCGTGTCCGTCAGGACGGACCCGTCCTTCGTCAGCTGCCAGGAAGGGTACTCCGCCTGGTACCCGCGGCAGGCCGGCAACCCCAACGTCCTGGAGGGGCGCCATCGTCGGCGGGCCCGACGAGTACGACGACTTCGCCGACGAGCGGAACAACTACGAGCAGACGGAGGCCGCCACATACAACAGCGCGCCGCTGCTCGGCGTCCTCGCCCGCCTCGCCGGCGCATGCGGCACCGGGCTCGAAGAGTACCAGCTGCCGCCCCAAGAGGCCGCCGCGAACCAGACGTCTGGCCGTCGTCCCCGTCATCACGCGCCGCCGTCGTCGTCCACGATCGTGATCGAGCAGAACGTGACGAGGACGTGGGCGAGGCGCCGCACGACGTACTACCGCTACTCGGTGACGGTGACCAACAGGTCGAGGAAGACCGTCCGGGAGCTCCACCTCGGCGTCTCGGGCTCCGCGGCCGGCTCTGGGGCCTCGACAAGGCTCGGTACGGGTACGTGCCGCCCAAGTGGCTGCCGGCGTTGCGCGCTGGTAAGAGCCTCAGGTTCGTGTACGTCCAGCACGGGACGCCGGCCAACGTCTGGGTCACCGGCTACAAGCTACTGTGAAGACGAAGTCGCTAGGTGATCGACTGTGGCAATGTGCTAGAAGAATGCTAGGATTGGAGTTTGGTGAGTTTGTTTAGCAGCACCGTAATTTGGTTTAGGTTGCTGAAAATGGAGTGAAGAGAGCGTGGTAAATTATGCGCCACTGCTCGTCCTCTTCCTCCCCAGGACCAACTGACCAAGAGTATCAGTGTGTCCTATTTTGGTTAGGTTGGCGAGGGACTTTGAGAGATGGAGTAAGTGTTCATCCTCTTGCCCTTGCGAGTTATCGAATGTTATGTTATAATGGATTGGACGACCCTATTTGAAATGCGAATCAAAATTACTATTTATGCCGTGTTCTTCTAGCATTTTGTCAACGTTGGATTAAATTAGAGGCCCTCCACAATGTGAGCGACGCTCCAAGTAATTATTGGCCTGTACGTCCGTCCAAGAACTGGCACCGACGCCCAAACGGCTGCAAGGTTCTGAATACTAGCACCGACGCAATTTTTTCTCTCTCACTAAAAACGATTTTCAGCGACCTCCTCGCCGCCGCAGCCCCCTTCTTTCCTCTCCTCCCCTCCTCTTTCTCTTCCGCGGCATCTCGGCTCGGCTCAGCTCGGGTCGGTGGCTTCCTCGGCGGCCCGGTGGCGGATCACGGCGCTTTTGGTCGGATTCGGTGGCTACCGTCCCTACCTCGATCCGGATCCGGTGGCGAGGCTCGGTGTCTGTCCCGTGTGAGGAGAGGGGTTGGGGGAGGAGGTGGATGTAGTTTAGGTCTTAGGTCTAGGTCTTCCTCGCCGGCGTTCTGTGCCTGTTTGGGGTCTCTTTCCTCTCCGGCGGCCCTGGCGGCGGCGTTCTTCGTCTTCGGAGTTGCTCGGAGGTGGAGCTTCGGTCTTGATGTCGCGAGCTGGTGGTGGCTTCGTCGGCGCCGGTGAATAAAGTTTCTCCCGGCTCTTTCCACCTCGCCCGTTCTTTTTATGGGGATGGCGGTGGGTCGTGGCGATTCTGCGCCGGGTGGATTTGGCTTCTTCGCCCTCCAGCGTCCTCCATCGTCTCTTAAAAAAAACGCGCGTCGGGGATATGGCGGCCGGCGGGCTTCCGTTCCTCCGCTTGGTGGTGGGGCTTGGCTTGGTGTTGATGTTGGTGATGAAGATCCGCTGCTGGCGCTTCCTCGTCGTGGTTGTGTTCACGGCGTCGCGTCTCTTCCGGCGGTGGCCATCTCAGCAGGAGGATGGATTTGAGGCTTCCCTGGAATTTTTTTTTTTTGTGTCTTTTCTTGGTACCCTCTCTCGCGTGTTGCTGCAATGGGGAGCGACGATCCCGTCACACACCTATCTTCTGGTGATCTTTGTATGGACGTGTAGTTCCAGGAGTGTATGTAGGGGGCGTGCAATAAAGATTGAGAGGGTTAAAAAACGATTTTCAGATTTTTTTAATCATGCTAAATCGTTTGTAGCAATGCAACGAGTAGGTCCCGTGGTCATGCTGACGGTTGCCGACGACTTTTCCCATTTTGGATCGCATCCCATCATTTCCTCCTCAATCCGGTCACGATCAATCTCCCGCTCCAACCACGCCCATGGCGGCCGCCGCCTCGGGCTCCGCCGCCGGCGCCGGCGCCCGGCTTGTGGACCGCTGCATCGACGCGGCAGCTCGCGGCCCCGCCACTGTGGAGGCCTGGCGCCGGCAGCGCCGGTCCCTGGAGCGCCTCCCCGGCCCCGCTCGCCGACGCGCTCTTCCGCCGCCTCGCCGCGCGTCGCCTCCTGTTCCCCTCCCTCCTCGAGTAAGCTCACTGCACTGCCTTTTAAACACTCGTCCTCGCACTGCCTGGTCAAGATGCTCGACGCCCCGATTGGGGAGTTTATGGCTTTTTGCCAACCTCTCGGCTCCCGGTACCCCATTTCTACCCCCCTCCGCCCGGTCTTCCAGCCATGGCGATCGTCATAGAGTCGCTCGGCAGCGAGGATAAGGCTTCCCATGCGAACGAGAAGCGATGGGTACTGTCTGATTTCAAGGATGGGTAACTATTGGGAGGGCCAATTTTTGCTTATCTAGCTAGAGAAAACGGGTAGTAGTCTGATTGTGGCTTTGAAAATTCTTTTCAAGAGCCAGCTCAAACAATCTCAGGTCGAACATCTGCTCTCAATGTTCTTCGACTGTATGGGTACTTCTATTATGACCAGACCATTGTTTACCTAATCCTGGAATATGCTGCGAAGGTTCAACTATACAAGGAGTTGACGTGATGCAAGCATTTCTGGGAGAGGCGTTCAGCAACTTAGGGAGCGTTTGGTTCGTTTGCCCAACATGCTTGCCTCACCTGGCCTCTCTTTGCCCCGCTTTGCCAATGCCGGAGAGCGGTTCCGGCTCTCTCACACTGGCTTGGATAGCGCAGAAACCGAGACCCACTCACCTGCCAACCAAACGGGCACGAATCGCTGGGGTAGGCGAGCCCAGCTCTGGCCAAGAAACCAAACACCACCCTTATATTGCATCGTTGGCATAAGCTCCGATCTACCTTGATGTGAAGCATGTTATCCGTCAGGATATCAAACCAGAAAATCTTTGGTTGGAGCCTTGGGTTAACTCAAAATTGCCGACTTTGGCTGGTCTGTGCACACCTTCAACAGAAAACAGACTATGTGAGAACATGATTGTTGGCTGCTGAACCAACAACCAAGGTGAGCAATCAGCTCACCTCTGCTCTCTTCTCCCTTGTCCCAAGGTTGAACAAGAGCTGAGCTCTCTAAACCCACACACACAGCCCTGCTCTTGTTTCAGGTTGGCTGAAACCGAACTCAATATGGTGGCAAGATGAACTGCTTTATTGCTTTGCCTATGGGTACATATTTATAGCATTACATAGTCGGTTTTGCAACCAACTTGCTTCCTAACAGCTGTATACCAGCTACACACTTAGCAAAACAAAATTGACTACTACTACTAGGCTGTCTAACAGCTGTAGTACCTAAGTAAAACAGCCTAGCTAACATTTGTCAACCCCGGCTGCCATTTGTCACTAGATTACTTCCATAGTATTCTACTAATATTAGCACTAAACACAAGGATTACTTCTAATATTCTTCCCTAATCCTTGTTTGTTAGCCTTTGACCTCCACCATGCCAATCAAACCTCTCGAGCTCCATGAACCCGAGGCGTCCGGAAGTGACTTGGTGAGGATGTCCATGCGAGTTGTCGCCGGTCTCGACGAACTTCGATGACAAAGCCGTCCCTCCATCGACACAATCCCGAAGGAAATGGAACTTCACGTCGATGTGCTTGCTCTCGCCGTGGAGCACCGGGTTCTTTGCCGATGCAATGGTCGGGCGGTTGTCCACCTGAGCGCGCTGGCGAACCTCAACGCCGATGAGCTCACCCATCACGACGCAGCCTGCACCACCGGCATGCCGCGCGTAGCCGCAGCCCACGCATTCCGCGCGACGCGTGAGACAAGGCCACCATCTTACGCCGGCGATCGCCAGCGACGGCGCTCGCCGAGGAAGACGAGCACGCCCGAGGTGCCCGCCGCCCCATCCATATCGCCGCCATGTCCGCGTCGCCAACGCCGTGAGCCTCGGCTCACCATCTTGGCCTTTTGGCGGCGCCACAACGCCGTCACCGCAATCGCCCGCGCTTTGGGAAGACGATCTCAACTCTACCGCTCCTGACGGACGAAGAGTCGCTGACCGCCGCCCGCTGATCCTCCCTCGATCCTCCATGAACCGCTCACATAACCGAAGCGCAAACGCGATGTCCGGCCGCGTGTGTGTGAGCCGGCCGCCCCGCCGACGATACCCGGAGAGCGTCGCGTCCCACCTTTGCCGCCGTGCTCTCCTTTTGTGAGCTTGATGCGCTCCTCCATCGGCGTCGCCACCGCCTTGCGACCCGCCATGCCCGCCTCGGCGAGCTTTTGTCGTAAGCCAGCCGCCCAAGCCCGATGGCGCCCTCACCTCGCCCACCTCGATGCCGAGGTAAGAGGGCAAAGACGCCAGGTCGCCATCTCGAACCCGGCGCCATCTCCTCCTTAAAGCCGGCGATGTCTGTGCGCGTGCCCCGTGACGATGAGGTTAGCCCACGCACACCCCGACGATGAGATGCTCCTTCCCCGTCGGCGGTGTACGTGGCATGCTCGCGTGGCGCACCGCGCGTGAACCCAAGCTCCGCCATGGTGGCGTCAAGCTTGGCATTCCACGCCCGCGAGCCCGGGCGTAGCCGGTAGAGCGCCTTGCGCAATGTAGCACCTGTGCTCGCTCCCTTGACGACGGCCCGCGCCGCCGCTTGACGAAGATCTCTCCGCCAAGTCGCCCGTTGAGGAAGGCGAACTGACATCGAGGTGATGGACTTGCCGCCTTTGGTCGCCGCAGCGAGGAGGAGCCGCACCGACCCATACACGCGCCACCGGGCAAAAAACCCTCGGTCGATCCCCTCGCTGCCGCACGGCCAGCTCGTGCCACGAGCCGCGCCTTGTGCTTCACCACGCACCACGCCGTCACGCTTTGACCTTGAAGACCACTTGAGTCCGATCGGCCAAGAACCCGCCGCGGACGACCAACTCCCAGTCTTATTGGCCTCGATCGCCAGATCTCCTCCAAAGACGCTTCTTCCGCCACGCCGCGGCCGCCGCCCGCGACGGCAAACGATGGCCGGCTCCCTCCGCACTCATAAGAAGCCAGGGATCGCCGCCGGATACCCGCGCCGCCAAGTCCCGCACCGCCGCATCTCCCACGACGCTGTCCATGCGGGCGAATCGCACCTCCTCCCCTTCGTGGAATGCGCCCACGAACTCCGAGACGCTGGAGGGTGGGGTGGCGTACTTCGATCGTTGTTGCCGCCGGTGTCCCCCTCGTTGTGGCGAAACAGGGGATCGCTCCGCCATTGTCCCCGGCGAACCAGGAACCCCGCCCGGCTGGACTCGATGGCTCCACCACCACCTCGCTGCGTCGCAGCTCCTCCGCCCGACTTCCGGCCACCGGCGCTTCACGCCTCGCCGCGTGATCATGGATCACCAATCGCTCCCACGACAAACGAGTCGCGAGCCGCCGCCTTGCTCTTCCCCCCTCGGCCCGTCCCCCTCCACGACGCCGCCTCGCCGAAGATGACGCCCGGGACATCGCCACCTTGCCGCGGCCGGATCATAGAGGCGATACGCCTTGGACCCGCCCCTCGTAGCCTAGGAACACCATGCGGGTGCTCCTCCTCCAGGCTTGCCGAGGCCCGGCTTGGTGGCCTTCACGTGGCCGATGCAGCCGGGTCTGTCGCAGGTGCGAGACATTAGGCTTGCGCCCGTGCCACGCCTCGTGCGGGCGTCATCCCCTTCGGGAGCCTTGGTCGGCGACGGTTGAGGATGAACACCGCCGTGTTCACCGCCTCTCCCTGCACTCCTACGGCATCCGCTTCGCTTCATCATGGAGCGCCATGCCGACGATGGTTTGGTTTCCGCTCCACCACGCCATTCTCGCTGCGGGCGTGTATGGCGCGATCGGTGGCGCACCACCCCTTCCTCTCGCGCAGCAGCTAGCGAATTCCCATCGCCGCGGAACCGCCGCCGGTCCGTCCCGAGCACCCGCAGCCTTCTTCCCGAGTCCGCCTCGCCCGCGCCTTGAAGCGCTTGATGGCCTCCGCCGCGTCGCTCTTGCTCGTGAGAAGCCGCAGCCACATGTAGCGGCCGTGATCGCCAACGAGCGGGAGGAAGTACCTCCTTCCGCCGTCGTCGGCCGGCGTGATTGGCCCGCAAAGGTCCCCATGGACCGGCTCAGCTTGTCCGCCGCGCGATACCGGCCGCCTTTGGGAAACGCGAGCCTCCTCTCGCTTCCCCGCCCGACTACCGTCACATATAGCTCGCCGGCGTGCGTGATTCGCGGCGGTCGGCCACCATCTTGCTCAGCGGCCGAGCGCCGCAGCTCGGGATGACCGAACCTCTCCGCGACCACGGCCCTCGGCTCCTCCGCGCACGCCCGAACCCACACCGGCTGTTCCACCTTCAACTCCGGAAGATACAACCGATTACGGGAGCGCTTTACCTTAATAAGTAGCCGCCGTTCCCGATCCCCGACGCTTGGCGAGCGGACTTGATGTGAACGTCGGAGCGCGCTGTCTACCGCCCCAAGCTGATGATGCTCGAGCGCGGCTGGGGATGTAGTACATCTCTGCGGCGTTGCTCAGTTCGCGCTCCTGACGAAGACGATGGTGCCACGCCGCGGATGTCCACCCGCTGGCCGTCGCCGAACTGACCGTCGGTCTTGTTCGTCGGCCGGAGAAGACGGCCTTGTTACCCGTCATGTGGTTGTCGGCCCCGTGTCCAGTACCACCTCGCCGAGCTCGTCGCCGACCGCGCCCAACAACACCTTTGGCTCGTCAAGTGTGACGGCCGCAACGCGCCCCTTCGCTCCGCCTCCGCCTCTTCGCTCGCCATTCAAGACGCCAGTATTGCGCCATCATTAGCCAGCGTGGTCGCCGCCGTCGCTCTCCTCGTGAGCCGGTGGGCCTCCTCCACCTTCTTCTCCTTCTCCTTCTTCACCGGCACTCCTTTGCCCAGGACCGACTTTTGTCGCACTTGCGGCACCGTTGAGGTCCCGTCCTTCTTCTTTCCCTTGCCAGAGCGGCTTGCTGGCTTCCTTCTTCTACGCCGCCGCCGCTCCGCCCGCGGCCGGAAGAGTTCTCCCCGATGCGCGCTTTATGCGCTGCGTTCCACTCCTCCTCTGGTGAGCAACAGCTTCCCCGCCGCCGTCCTTCTTCTCCTCGAATCGTCATTTGGTCCGCCCCGCCCCGGCGGAGGCGACCCACAACATCCTCGAGTGAGACCGTGTCCAAGTCGCCGTTGCCTCGATGGTCATGGCCATCGCCGGCGTTTTGGGTGGGCACGCACGTAGCGACCTTCCGAGACGGCGCCCCTCGTCCTCCACCTTCTTCCCGAGGGAAGCCATCCGCTCACCGGCCCCCGAGTCGGCCAGCCCCTCCACGCTCGCCGTGGCGGAACTTCGTGTTGTTGAAGTCCTTCCGCAAACGCCGGATCTTCGCCTTCTTGGCGCGATCCGGCCGACGCTGAATGACTCCAAAGATCTTCCACGCCTCGTCGCCGACCGCTTCCGCCCAATTGCCTCGTGTGGAACTCCGACGAGGTGGCCGAAAGCGAGCATCCATGGCGGACACCGCCGTCCTCCTCGCCCGGCCCCTCGGCCATCACCTTCCGTAGATGGCGCGCCTTGAGCTTCTCTTGCATGAGCACCGCCCCACTCGCCCGTGGTTTAGTGCGGGTGAGCTGCGGCCGATCCCCGCGAGCTCATCTCCCTCACCGTCCTCACCACGACCTCCCGGCGCACCTCCATCGCCCGCCGCCATCACGGCGCCCTCGGCCGACTTCCCGCCGGCTCCGGTCTCCGTCGCCGCCCGCCATCGCTCCGCCCGGTGGGCTAGGAACGACGATTAATGCGGCTCCGATACCACTTTTTGGCTGCTGAACCAACAACCAAGGTGAGCAATCAGCTCACCTCTGCTCTCTTCTCCCTTGTCCCAAGGTTGAACAAGAGCTGAGCTCTCTAAACCCACACACACAGCCCTGCTCTTGTTTCAGCGTTGGCTGAAACTGAACTCTGAATATGGTGGCAAGATGAACTGCTTTATTGCTTTGCCTATGGGTACATATTTATAGCATTACATAGTCGGTTTTGCAACCAACTTGCTTCCTAACAGCTGTATACCAGCTACACACTTAGCAAAACAAAATTGACTACTACTACTAGCTGTCTAACAGCTGTAGTACCTAAGTAAAACAGCCCTGCTGCAGCTGTCAACCCTGCTGCAGCTGTCACTAGATACTTCCATAGTATTCTACTAATATTAGCACTAAACACAAGGATTACTTCTAATAATGATCACCATGTTGACATATGGAACCTGGGTATTCTTTGTTATGAATTCCTTTATGTGGTCCCACCTTTTGCAGCTAAGGAGCGCTTGAAACACATACAGTAGGGTAGTAATTGAAACCTTTTATTTCACGTGCCACAAGGGACTTGATTTCTGAGATGCTCGTAAAGAACTCAGCACAGCGGCTTCCCCTCCACAAGGTTCTTGAGCACCCGTGCATTGTCCAGAATGCTGACCCTACGGGCATGTACAGAGGGTAGAACCACCAGCAGTTGAAGGCTGCTTCTCCTCCACACTCCCCAATTCAAGGGGAGCGCGATTCTTTCCACTGTTTATGGCTCCAGCCCTACCAACTAAGCTTCTGTCGCCCGAACTCCCCAATTCGAATTGCATCTTGTAGCACCATGTAGCTCAACGGATATACCAGGCAATGTGGATTAGCATTTGTGTGATGGGCACGTGATCTTGTATGGCAAATTGTGTTGTACTACTGTAGCATTCCCTGTTGAACAACCTTCTTACTCATTTATATGAATAGTATATGCCTATTAAAAAATGTCATGTACCTTCTTATGGGGTTTCCTATTGTTCCTCATGTTGGTTCGTGGCCGAATCATGTTTCCCATCATGTGCAGGGTGTTTGGCCGGTCGGTGGAGGAGATTGACCTTAGCGGATTTCTATCCGTGGACGCCGAGTGGCTAGCGTACCTCGGCTCCTTCCGGTACCTTAGGGTCCTGAAGTTGGCGGACTGCAAGAACGTCAACAATGATGCTGTCTGGTCGCTCTCTGGTGAGATGCTAAAACTTCTTTGATCATATGATTACACTGTGGGCATGGATGGATCCAGAATAGAGAACCATCAATGTCATGCAACTAGTGTTCAAAAGAATGGTTGATGGTCATGTTTCTCTTAGATCAACACTTGAGCCTTGGAATTTTAAAATCCACTGCTGTCAAGTGACAGCATCAAAATAGCCTTGCTTCGCCCCTGCTTTTGAGTTCTATGATTTGCAACATAATTTCCTTGTTACTTTAGGAATGAACATATTAAAGGAGCTGGACTTGTCAAGGTGCAAAAAGATCTCTGATGCTGGCATCAAACATATAGTGACCATTGAAAGCTTGGAGAAGCTGCACTTATCTGAGACTGAATTGACTGACAATGGAGTGATGCTCATTTGTTCACTGACAAATCTAAGTTTCCTTGATCTGGGTGGAATTCTCATGACAGACAAAAGCCTACAGTCTTTACAGGTATAAGTCTTATGGTGTGCCACCATTTTCTTGGGCTATCCAGGTGTTTTGCTATCCAGGTGTTTGTGTTGGAATTGCAAACCATACATTCAATCTACTAATATGTGCCAACTGATTTTTTTTTTTTGCATGTACCAGACTATTGATTTCTTATAGTTCTATTATTGTTCTAGGTATTGACAAGACTTGAGCATCTTGATATATGGGGTAGTAAAATTACAAATGAGGGAGCTTCTGCTCTGAAATCCTTTGCACGGCTGATATTCTTGAATCTTGCATTGACACGTGTCAACCATTTATCAATCCCTCCAACCACACGCTGTCTAAATATGAGCAACTGTGAAATTCATTCTATTTGGGATGAGGATTCTGAAGTTCCTGTTCCTCTAGAAAACTTTTTATTGTCTCTGCAGCTACATTTGGCAATATTGATAAAGTATTTTCTAGCATCCAAGCAAGCTCACTGACACATTTGGACTTGTCTAGTTGCAAGTTAAGCAACTTGTCTTTCTTGGAAAAGATGAAAAATCTAGAGCATCTGGACCTTAGCTACAACATAATAACTGATGGTGCAATTGAACATATTGCGAAGCTTGGAACAAACTTGCAATATTTGAGCCTCAAGAATACTGGAATAACTTCACAGGCACTATGTATATTCTGGCAGGGACAGTTCCAAACCTCACCTCACTGTCTTTAGCTAATACAAAAATTGAAGACTCTGCTCTAGCATATATTGGCATGATGCCTTTGCTGAGAATGATAGATTTAAGCCAGACAAGTATCAAAGGTTGTGCTCTTGCTTACTAAATATTTTGTTTCCTTGATTACATCTATTTTTACTTTCTGCCACAGAAAAATAAATTTTATCTTATGACAGGTTTCTCTCACACTGAAGTAACTTCGGAGAAAATTTTGTCCATGTCTGCATTTGAGCATCTCAAATATCTGGAAAGTCTAAATCTTGAGGATACACCACTATCCGCTGAAGTTATACCTCCCTTGGCATCTTTTTGCAGCACTGAAATATTTGTACCTGAAAAGTGATTTCTTGTCTGATCCTGCCTTGCATGTGCTCTCTGCTGCCTCCAATTTGATTCACCTTGGGTTCTGCGGGAATATATTGTCGAGCTCGGGGCTTTTTACAATTTGTACCCCCTGCCACACTTCTGTGTGTTGGATTTAAGTGGCTGTTGGATCTTAACAGGCGATGCTATTTCAACATTCTGTAAGCGTCATCCTACGATTGAATTGAGGCATGAGCTCATGCAGGAAGTTCAGGCAAATTTTGTTGCTGGTTCCCAATTTCGTAAACCCTAGACGCAGACAATCTCCACATGTGAAAGCAGAAGTTGGAAACAGTCTTGCTGGCCCAAGTAGGCTACGCGATATCTGTTTTGTAGGTGAGGATGCTAGATATTCTGTCGTGTCCCTTCACTTCCTGTTAGAAATACAGTCCTACTTGGAGCTTTGCATTTTACAATATATTGATAACCGGTTTGCCTTTCGTTTGAACAGATGAAAGGATAAAATACAGCAAGGAGGAATTGATGGAATTGCAAGGCCTTGCTAAACCAAATTCGTTAATGCTTGGTGTGTGGCTTCCACCAGAACTGCGAAGGCCTAAATGATAATTATGGATCTTAATTTCTTATGCATTTGTTGCCAGCATATCATAATCTTCCTTGAGTTATTCGTAATATGTCAATCTTTTTTGAAAATGAAGCATTAAACATGTCACTCGGTTCCAAATTATAGTTCACTTTGGTTATGCCTAAGTCGCTTTTCTAGCTTTGACCTAATGTTTTAAAAAATATATTAACATATATGTATTCAAATAATGCTCTATCAAAATGTATTTCATGAAGAATCTTTTTTAGACTAAAGGCATCCGCCTCGGCTTTATTAGAAAGCTTATCGAACACCGATAGTCTGACGCTGGTTTTACCCAGATTACATGTTTAAAGCACTCACAAGTGCAGCTCACCCGCTCTTGGGACATCTAACATAACTCTATCTAGTCTAACTCTAAAAACAGGAGAATAAAGTGCGGGACAGTAAACAGTTCGATCACATATAACAGTTCCCAGACAAGACTGAAAAACAATTCTAAACTTCAAAAGCTCCAGCAAAGCTCCATGATGGCCGCATGCACAACTTCTTTTACTTAAGCGTTCGACACCAGTAGATGGATCATTTCCTCCGCCTTTGGTTCCAGCTTGGCCTTCAACAGCGGCTTCCACGACTTGAGCAGCACGATTGTCTTATGGATGATCCCTTTAGGTGTAGACAACATCTTCTTATTGATAGCCATGTCGTTTCGCACCTTCCATATTGTCCACAGTGCACCTGCAAATATAAAGAGCTTGATCTTACTTCTTGCTCCATTGCAATTTTCCAAGACCTCTAACAGAAATTCAGCACAACATGTGGGGGCTTTTGGCCACCCTAGATTAACTCTTAAAAATGTCCAGAGATAGACAGCTAATGGACATTGAAATAAGATATGATCGGTTGTTTCTGGTGTCTCACAGCAAAAGCAGTCCTGTGGCCCAGACCAGTGCCTCTTTTTCAGCTGAACACCAGATTGGATGCCTTCATGTGTGGCCATCCAGATAAAGTTCTTGACTTTCAGCGGAATATTACATTTCCAAAGATTTAACATTTGGGTGTCTCTAATACCTCCAGTAGTTAAGTGTTTGTATAAGGATTTAGTATTATACCTCTTAGATTTGTCTAAACCCCAAACCATCTTATCTCTGCCTGTGTTTAACTGGACTAATTGTAGCAGTTCCATCAATTCATTCCATTCAGTAGCAAAAACCCCATTAAGTTGTCTCCTCAACTGGATGTTCCAAGTCCCATCAGAATTAGCACTGGCCACATCTATGTCTGGGTTGAGAACTATTTGAAATAGGTTTGGGAATGTAATAATGAGTGGATAGTCTCCCAACCACACGTTATGCCAAAACCTTGTTTGTTGTCCACAACATACCTCAATAATCCTGCCCTGTTGAAACCAGAATCTGATATCCAATAAGGATCTCCAAAATTGAGATCCTTTCCTGGCCTTCAACTGGAAAATGCTCTTGTTACCCAAATATTTCTTCCTAAGAATAGAACAGCACAGACTGCTGTCACCTCTTTTCAGTTTGTGAATCCACTTTCCCAACAGACAAGTGTTCATAACTCTCACATCCATGAATCCTAAACCTCCAAACTCCTTTGGTCTAATTAGAGCTTCAAACTTGACCATGTGATATTTTCTTTTTTTCCCTGTTCCTTGCCAAAAGAATCTAGGCCTGATTGAATCTAACACTTGAAAATTACCCTCATATAGTTGATACACTCCCATAGTGTAAAGGGGGATATTGGATAAGCAGGTATCAATCAGCATAGATTTTCCACCAGATGATAGGTATTCACACTGCCAGGTTCCTAGTCTTTTTGCAGTTTTATCACTCACATAGCTCAGCTGTGCTTTTGAGATCTTATGGGCACTCACTGGCATGCCCAAGTATTTCATAGGGAACTGCCCCAGCTTACAGTTAAGCACATTTATCACTTGGTTCTGCTGTTCATCATCTAATCCTATGGTAAATACCTCACTTTTATCATAGTTTATTTTCAGACCAGACATTGCTTCAAAACAGGACAAGATTAGCTTAACTCTTTGCATATATTCTAGAGAATAACTCAAGAATATCACAGTGTCATCAACATATTGTAAATGGGTAATACCTCCATCAACCAGATGAGGGACTAGCCCCTGAATCACTCCTGCATCTGATGCTCTAGTTAACATTCTTGACAAAGCATCAGCTACCAAGTTGAATAAAAGTGGTGACCGTGGATCACCCTGCCTGAGGCCTTTGAAGCTTCTAAAATATTCACCTCTTACTCCATTCAAGTCAATGCAAACTTTGCCTCCCCTGACAGCCTTATTTATCCATTGTACCCAACTAGGATGAAAACCTTTCCTGTGCAGTACCTCTTCTAAGAAGTCCCCGCTTACCTTGTCATAAGCCTTTTTGAAATCTAGTTTCAGAATCACTCCTCTTTGTTTTGTACTTCTCAGTTCATGCAGGATTTCTTGAGTGATGACCACCCCCTCCAATATATTTCTTTTTGGAATGAAGACTGTTTGAAAAGGACTGACCAATTTATCCACAACCTCTGTCAATCTTATTGTTAGCACTTTTGTTATAATTTTATAGATCACATTCAGAAGATATATTGGCCTGAATTGTTTTATAGTAGTAGCTGGTTTTACTTTGGGTAACAGAATAATAACTCCAAAGTTTAATCTCCAAAGGTCCAGATGTCCTTCATGGAGACTGTCCAATAGCTCTTTAATGTCTAACCTTAATATACTCCAGAAAGTTTTGAAGAACTCTACACTAAACCCATCAGGCCCAGTAGCAATATTATTCTTCATTTCCTTCAGAGCAAAGTCCATTTCTTCTAATGTAAAAGGTCTTGTCAGTCTTTCATTTTCTTGTACTGTCAATTGTTGTTCCATTGGCCAAAAGTCATCTTCCAGATGTATATCTGCTGTTGATTCTCTACCAAACAGCTGTTTGTAATATTGTGTTATATGCTCTCTGATATCCTGCTCATTCTGTAATACATTGTCCTCATGTTCTAGGCTAGCTATTTTCATCTTTCTCTTTCTGCCATTTGCACATTTGTGGAAGTAACTTGTATTGGAGTCTCCCTGCAATATCCATTGTTCTCCACCTCTTCTCTGCCACTTGACCTCCTCATTTTCTAAGATTCTTACTAAGTCTCTTTCCAGACCATATCACTCATTCCACTCATCATGTGATAGATCTCTAAGTTCACTAGCTTCATCCAGTACAGCAATTGCATCCATGAGTTCCTTTTTTCAATCTTTTCTGATGACTATCAATATTTTTACCCCATCCTTTGATAGCTCTCCTGAGTTTGCTTGAAATAATATGCCAGTGATCCAAAGGATCAAATTTATATCTATCTCTGAGTATCTGGCCATTTCTCAAGTACCCATTCTCTAAAACCTTCATGTTTGACCCATTGTGCATTAAATCTAAAATAATACACTCTATTGTCTCTACCATCATTTGTGTCCAGTATCAGGGGATTATGGTCAGAACCCAGCCTTGGAGCTGTAAGCACTGTTGCCAGGTTGTATTTGTCTTCCCAATTGTTAGCCACCAGAATTCTGTCTAAAACACAGCAAATTGGGGGATTCTGTTTGTTGGACTTTCATGAAGAATCTAAATAAACTAATTTGATGTTCTAGATGTTGGTATATTTTTCTTTAAACTTGGTCAAACATAAAGAAGTTTGACTTATGAAACAAAGGGAGTACTAGAGTTAGCTCAAACAAATGGTCAATCATATGGTTAGAAAAGGTGGATCTCGGTCCCTTCTGCTGCAAATATGCCAAAACTGATGGTCAATCAATTAATTTTGCCATTTGCATTGGGATCTCATTAGTTGATCATGAATCCAGCTCTCTGACCTGTGATATCAAATATCTTCTTCTCGAGTTTCCTTTTGGTCACGTGAAACCTTTTTACACCGTTTGGCCTTTGGGCGCTTTGTAACTAAGAGAATTTCATTGTGGTCTACCATTGTCCATGTAAACATTTTCATGGGTGTATATCCTTACTACACCTTGAGTCAACAAGCTTGTTATGGCTTATAATCGTGTCATGATTTACAAGCTTCCATGGCTGTACTGTATGCTTAAACTCATGCAACCACGAAATGGTATCAAATAGCATGCAGATATGACAGTTTATCTTGCCTATTTTGGATATGTTTTTCTTGATTTGAAATGAAAAATACATATGAAAGTTGTTTTCATCACCTGCAGTCGGCAATTAGGTTCTGAAAATTCTGCTTACATCTTGCGATGCCAGTCAACCAAACTGATGGTAAATCCAAAAAAGTTTGACCTCTCGAAACAATTTGTATTATGGTGGTAGGAGGGTGCATAGTACAGAATCTATTACCGTAGTAGTATAATCTATCACAACTCATGCTTTTATGATTTTGTGAAGGTGCTACAGAAACTATGAATGTCAATAATAATGATCTGGTGCGCCAAACTCTGTACGTGGCTCTGTTTTTTTTTTTTTTTACTGTACATGGCTCTTCAGCTAAACGTGGCTACGTGAGCTAGCTCGCTTGTTACCAGCACTCTCTGCATGAGCATTCCCCATCCTTCATCCTGTGGAATCTATTGCTATCTCTCAATATTATCTCCCTACCAGTGGCCTTAGAGACGTACTTGAGTGCTGAATGACAATCAGTGCATACACGGAGGTTCTTAAATATCCTTATTGGCTTTATTGCTGATTTACAACTGATCAAACCGAATGCAACAGCAATCTTCTCGCTGTGCTGAAGCAGACACAGCTCCTTAAGCTCTTCCGACATGTCATGGAGCACTATGCTGGTGTCCGGTACATAGCCCATGGCTTTGATTTCTCTTATCAGCGTCTCCAACTTCGTATAGATCTCCTCTGCCTGTGGATGGCTGCTATCACCAGCTCGAAACTCGTGAATGGTGTTCTCAACATGCATCCAGCTCAACCCTTTTTCTTTCATCAGGTTTTTATCCCTCATTAGACTCCTTATCCTAGCTACTTGATTCCACAAACCAGCATCTGCATACAAGTTGGAGAGCAAGACATAGGGGGCTGGATCTTGTGGTTCGAGCTGTATGATGTGGTTAGCAGCAATCTCACCGATATCCATGTTGTTGTGGGTCTTACAGGCACCAAGGAGTGTTTTCCAGACCAATGCGTCTGCTTGACAGGGCATTTTGTTGATGAAATCTAGTGCTTCTTTAACAAGGCCTGATCGCCCAAGCAGATCAACCATGCAAGCATAATGCTCCATCCTTGGTATGAGTCCATGATCCTTCTGCATCATTCTAAAGTGCTCTTTCCTTCTTTAACTAGACCAGCATGGCTACATGCAGATAAAACGGCAATATATGTGACATCGTTTGGTTTCACCCTGGCTGCGATCATATCATGAAACAATTCCAGAGCTCTCACTGCATACCCATGTTTTGCCAAACCACTGATCATTGAAGTCCATGAGATCACATTATGGTCATTCGTTTCATCAAAGGCTTGGCAAGCATCTACTAGGTATCCACATCTAGAGTACACATAGACACAAGAGAGTTGCCTATGGCTCTATCTGACCCAAATCCAGCCTTCAGTGAGAGGGCATGCAGCTGTTGGCCTTTGGTTACTAACCCTACACTAGCGGCGGCACTGATCAGACTAGCAAATGTGAAGGTGTTGATTCCTAACTCCATTCTTTCAGTCTGACAATCTTGATAAGTGTTTCTCCCATCTTCATCTAAATTGCCGCTGAAGGATACCATGTTCTTTTCATACAGCTGGTCGAATGCATGTCTAGCTTCCTCCATGGAACCACACTCAGCATACATGCTTACTAGAGCATTGCCAACAACGTTTAAGGCAGCTAGGCTGGATTTGACACAATGGGTATGAATTTGCCTGCCTGAATCTTGATCGCCAAGGTTTGCACACGCCTTAAGCATACTAGAATATGTGATATGGTTTGGTCTGATGCCTTCAGTTAACATCTCGCAAAACAGTATCATAACCTGGTTGTCCTGCGATCCGCGCTGCACATACCCTGACAAAAGTGCTGTCCATGACATCACATTATGCTTTGGCATCCGATTGAAGACTTCCCTCGCATTGTGCAAGGAGTGTCCATTGTGAGACTTTGCATACATGTCCACAAGCCCACAGCTCACGCAACTATCTGATTCCAGTCCAAGCCTGAGCGCTAGAGAGTGCAGTTGCTGCCCCAACCTGAATGATCCCAACTCTGCGCAAGCCGATAACATACTGCTCATGGTGTACTGATCCGGTTGAAATCCATTATCCAGCATGTCAAGAAACAGTTCTACAGCCTCGTCAGAATAGTCACTCTGCGCATACCGTGTAATCAGCAATGTCCAGACGACAACCGTCCTCTCCAACAATCCATCAAACACCCTGCGCGCCGCCACCAAATCCCCATTCTTGGCGAACATGTCAATCAGAGCGCAACCCACCGAGACGTCAGTGCCCCAGAAACCCAACGAACACCAAACCAAGAACCGCGCCACCAGCCGAGTGGAAGAGCTCGCTGACGAAGCATGCCTGGGCCGCGGCGCACAGCGTGAACGCGTTCGGCAGGAGACCCTCCTCGAGCGTCTCGCCGAACAGGCGGAGCGCCTCCGCCTCCGCGCCGTTTCGCGACAGGCAGGACGCCATGGCCGTCCAGGAGACGAGGTCCCGCAGGCCGACGGGCATTCCGTCGAACACGCTGCGCGCGGCGGCCACGGCGCCGCACGGGAGTAGAGCGTGAGGAGCGAGTTGGCGACGACGGCGTCGGCGTCGAGGAGTGGCCCGGTGCGGAGGAGGCGGGCGTGGAGAGCGCGGCCCAGGCGGAGGTCGCGGGCCCGCGCCGCGCGGCCGTGAGGAGCGCCGCCGCTTCGGAGGGGCTGGAGCGCCGCGTGCCCGGCTGCGGTCGTGGTGAGAGGCTTGCGGTGGCGGGGAGAGGTGGCGACTGGGGTGTGGGTGGGAGGTGAAGATGGAGATGGCGGTGGGTGACTGGCGGAGGGTGTGGAACGGACGGTGGCCATGGCAGGGGACGGGATGGTGATGTCGTTGGATAACTCTCGGCATGGTTTCTCCCAGCAAAAACTCTGCCAGCAAGTGTGGCAAAAAGAGTTTGGGCCCAAAATATCGGAGACGTGAGTCAGCTAGCAATTGTAAAAAATGCATTTGCACGTCTAGTAAAACACTTGTACATGATATCATAATCATATTACAAGATGGGTCTCTCCGTCCTAAATTATAAGTCAATTCTAAAATTTTTGGAGAGTTCAAGTTTGACCAAATCTATGATACTATCATTAGATTCTTTATTATTCATATTTTTTTATAATATATCAGTTTGATGTCTTGAACCTTTTGTGTTTTCTTTATAATAATGTTTGGCAAGGAATGACTTATAATTTAGAATTGAAACGAGAAGAAATATACTTCCTCCGTTTTTAAATTATAGTTAAGTTTTGATTTTTTTTCACCGTAAGTTTGACCACTCGTCTTATTCAAAAAAATTTGCACAAAAAATAATCAAATTTAAGTCATTCTTAAAGACCATTTGTTAATAAAGCAAACCACAATAAAAAAAGTGATATTTTATATAAAATTTTTAAATAAGGCAGTGATCAAAGTTAAGGTTGAAAAAAGTCAAACGAACTACAATTTAGAACGGATTTAGTATATGTTAACTCAACATGGGACTATAGACTTAGGTCATACAACACACTTATATGATATGACATTTATTGTGTGGAAACACGCTTTCTCAGTACATAAATTTGTCTCGCTCTCCGCTGAACCTTTGACCATGGTCGACAGAATACTAAAGATGCATCTTAATGGTACACGTCTGTGAACCTTATAGATGCGTGAGTCGTGACGTAGAGGAACATCTTATTTAAAAAGCAAAAGGTTTGTTTCATTCATCAAGAAAAAAATGCCAAATACTTGACCATTCGACTTGCGGCTTTGGTGGCAACGTGTTGTTTTGGTCAACGGGATCTGGATAGCCGTTGGCTCATCACAAAAGTTTCATTTTCTTAGATCATTTTTACCGATTTTTCAATAACGTACCCTTAATATGTTTTTATTTTAGTAGTAGCCTAATATATATATTTTTTTTTTGCAATTATTGGAGGAGTTCTTACAACAGTATCCAATATATAATCCCTAATACTCATAAGAAAGGAGATAAGAGAGAGCTAAAAAGTCGTAGTTGAGATGGTCCGATGATATTGGGGTCACCTTTTGATGAAAGGTCAGTGGGCATAAGAAAAGAAGAATGCTATTGAGAATTTGCTGCAGTAAAAAAAATATGTCCTTAGCTATTTATGACGATAGGAGATACTGTGTACCGGAGATTTTTTTTTTAGCGCAAGAGGTCAATCAATGCAATTTTCGTTAAGAGTCCTCTGCATAATAATGAAGTCGTGCAAATTTCTACAAAAGCTGTAAGTTAGACAAACAGATTAGTTGAAACGATGCTTTCAATTGACAAGGATATATGGAACTACACTTAATAATAATTTATTTCCTAATAATGCTCAACGACTGCTCTGCTTCACAAAATTGAAAAAAAAGGCACGGATATTCCTTTGAGAAAATAAATACACTGGTGTTCTATTAGCGGTTTAGCACCTTGAACTTTTGCTCTCCAACCGTAAGGAATTGTCTAGTCGGCGTCATAGTTTGCCACATTCAATCTTTGACCAATTATTATTATAATTTTGCTATTTATTTGTCTAACAGATTTTGACAGACCCATTATTGTTGCCATAAAATTGTGAAGAGCAAAATTGAAGTCATATACTTTTTTTAGAATTACACAATTACAACGTAGATGCCTACACACCCTAAACCCTAAACACACGTACGTAAACCCTACCCTTATGAGCACTTCCGAAGGACTGAGCGATCCAGAGATCCCCGAAGTACCGCATGTACGTAAAACCCTGTTCCCATGAGCGCCTCTAAATGATTGATCCAACAGATCTAGAGAGTTCCAAAGTCACCACAGGCGCCTCGTTGTAGATGAGAACGTCACTTACCACTTATATAAAACATAACGCCGATAAATACTGTAATAAATTCTGAAAAATGCAAGCACCCGTGCCAAGTCGAGGGATTGAGCCTGGGTGGGCAGGTTCGACGATGGTCCTAACCATCAGCATATACTTGTGATAAAGTTTAACACGAAAACAAGTCCATGACGTGTACAATAGACTGATTAAAAGTATAGCATGTTATGGTTGTGACAGTGATCCAAACAATTTATTGAAAAAAGTATAACATGACTAACCTATGGCATAAGTTATGGTTAGGAACTGAGTTTAAAATTTATCGAACTCAACAACCTAGAAGCCAAGCCAACAGCACCTGACAGAAAATGTAAACGGCGCGCTTTTGAAAATGTCAGTCGTTTTCTTTGAAAGGAACAGAGGTCACCTACTGATATTATAAATATAAATGTCAGTCACTTTGACCGAGTACACAACAAAAAGTTGAGGAAGGAAGCTCTTATTTCAGGCACGACTGACTGCTTCTGCATCGGCGTGCTTCGCTTCTCAGCTTCTTCCTCCTCCCATATCGGAGACTTCTTCGCTGGTGGGTGGTGGCTACAGAGCCTTTTTCTAGCAATTGCTAGGTCGAGAGGTTTGGGGAGGGAGAACGCCAGATCGGAGCGCAGCAGGAAAAGGACTCTCTCTTGCAGTTCGGGCTCGGGGAGGGAGGAGATGTGCAAGGGGCAGCTCTTGTTGCTGCTGCTTCTGTGCGCTGCCGCATCAAAAACCGCCTCTGCCAACACCAACCAGCAAGATGGTAAGTTCCTTTTTGTTAGTTTGTGTGTAATTCATTGAATTTGGGTGTGCGAACCGAAGATTAGAGATACTTTCATGGGTTTTGCCTGTTCTTTTTATGTAATTATATGCCCAAATACTGTTTATTGGTAGCAAAAGCCTTTTTCTAAATAACAGTTTATTGGTTGTCTAGGCGTACTTGGTCGGATTCGGGGTTCAGTTTTGGTTGTGCGACTTTATTAGTTTCCAGTTGAACTAAATAGTGGAAATCAAATACCTCCGTTTTGCTGATTAAACTATTTGGGTGGATTTTGTAATTTGTTTGGATGAGACGCGTGTGGAAATGGTAACAAAGCAATGCAAAATTGGTTTCTTCCCTGCTCCTTTTCTGAAAATGTTCTTGGTGTTATATATTCAGTCAGATAATAATTTCTAATCTTAATTTCTTCCAGTTTCTGGATATTAGATATAGAACCTTTTGATGGTTCAATTTTTATTTTTTTCTTATTATTGAAGTATATTAATGAGATCATTAAATCGAATGACCAAAAATTCATTGACAAATTGTTATCACCCTTCTCTCTCTCTTACAGAGGCTGCTCTCAGATCCTTGATGAAGAGATGGAAAAAATGTGCCTGCTAGCTGGGGAAAGTCCAACAGTCCTTGCGACAAATGGGATGGTATTCTGTGTGATGAAAATGGAAGGGTCACATCACTGTGAGTAGAGCTGATCCCGCCGATGTCAGTGTCTGCTCAAGATCCTGAAATTTGTTCTTGTTAACAATATTTTTTTTTTTTTGCCATCACAGGAATCTGTTTGGTATGGGCATGAGTGGCACTCTGAGCGATGATATAGGAAGTCTGACTGAACTAAGGATCTTGTGAGTATTTCTATCATGTAACTTTGTCTCCTCAAAGATGCTAAATATGCTTCTATTGTGTTTCACTATTTACATTAGGACACTGAATCACTCACTTTCTGAGCAATGCTTTGCAGAGATCTGTCCTCAAACAGAGATCTTGGTGGGCCACTGCCAGCTGCCATTGGAAAGTTGGTTAAGCTTGAATATTTGTAAGTTGCAACAGTTTCTGTTACGAATAGGGGGACCAATATGCTAATCCTCTCCTACACCTTACTGATTACCACCTTCATCTTTATCCATTAATTTTGCAGAGGATTGATCGGTTGCAGTTTCAATGGTCCTGTTCGAGCGAACTAGGAAACTTGTCACAACTCAATTTTTGTAAGACTATTGTTGTTTTTATTAACAGTTGCCTATATAGTGAAATATATCAATAGGATATTAATTATTTCCTTATTTTGTTGCTTTTGCGCAGTGCTCTGAACTCAAACAAACTAACGGGTAGCATCCCACCCTCATTAGGCAAGCTCTCAAGTGTCACCTGGCTGGACCTTGCTGATAATCTGTTGACCGGACCTCTCCCAACCTCCAGAGATAATGGAACTGGATTGGACCAGCTTCTTAATGCACAACACTTGTTAGTAGTGTCATAAAATGACATCAGTTTTGTCACTTATTCTTTATATGTGTCCATCACTCATAAATCTGTTTCTTCTGCTGTTTCTAGCCATTTTAATCTAAACATGCTCGAAGGTTCAATCCCAGACTCTCTCTTCAACTCCAGCATGCACCTCAAGCATATGTCAGTGACTCAGATCAGAGATTTAAACTTTGCGTTGTCATTCACTGGGAATTTTCTAACCATGATTTCTTTTGTCCAGCCTTTTTTGACAGAAACAGATTTACTGGACAGATTCCAGCATCTATTGGTGTAATTCCGACACTTGAAGTACTGTAAGTATTCATAAAACTTGCTCTATGGTTTGCTGGCAGTTAGTATTTGTTCTGGAAGCTGCTAATATTGTTGTGCTCTCCGAATACAGTCGTCTAAATGACAATAGTTTCATGGGACCAGTTCCTGCTCTCAACAACCTGACTAATCTCCAAGTTTTGTAAGTTGTCCAATTACAACATTTTACTTTATTAGGATAACCTCTGTGTTGTGTCACCTGTAACATTTTTGTGGAAATAACAGAATGCTTTCAAATAACAAGCTAAGTGGACCAATTCCTAATTTGACCAGGATGGGCCAGCTGGAAAATGTGTAAGAATTTCCTTCAAGCTCAAGCCAATTGTGCTAGAAATTTACTCGTACTGCGCTTGACATGCTTTCCATTTTCCACAGGGATATCAGTAATAACAGCTTTGATCCTTCTAACGTCCCAAGCTGGTTCTCAGATTTGAATAGCATAATGACCCTGTAAGTCACAAACCTCATCTGAAATTAATCTGTACAGTTGCAGTGTTACATGACCCTCCTTTTTCTTCAGTACAATGCAGTCAGTTGGGCTTTTTTCGGGCAACTGCCACAGCAGCTTTTCAGTTTTCCTCAACTGCAGCATCTGTAAGCCAACATGTTAAAATTACTACACCTCTCCATCTTGTGTATTTAACAAAATACACTAACTTGTCGAGCTTGCTGCAGAGTACTGAGTGATAATGAACTGAATGGCACGCTTGACATGGGAAACAATATAAGCACACATCTCGATGTTGTCGATATTCAAAACAACAAAATAACCTCAGTTACAGTGTACAACGGCTTCAACAAAAGCGTCAAGTGTGTATCACTGCTAATTTCAATACTTAGTTTTCTGACAGCATGTACATTCCTTTCTCACCAAATTCTTTAATTTTCTCAAAGGCTTGAAGGAAATCCACTCTGCAATGATTCTCTTCTGTCAGACACAAATCCATGCATGGGCATGCAAACTGAATCCCCATCTCAGCCTCCTCTCTTGGATGTGCAATGTGCATATCCTTTTATAGAATCTATCGTATTCAGAGCTCCTTCCTTCGCCAATGTACTCGAGTTCCTTCCTGTTCTGGAGAAGAATCTCTCTGGGCAACTGAGAAGCTGTACCCCGAACCGGCTAGGATTGATACCTTACTATGACGAAGTTGGTTACCTGAATGTGGATATCAAGTCATGCCCAGTAAACCAGAAAAAGTTCAACTACTCTCAAGTGTTAAACTGCTTCAACCTTACCCTTCAGACTTACAAGCCACCGGAAGAGTTCGGGCCTTACTATGTGAAAGCAAATCATTACCCATTCCACGACAAAAGTAACAGCTCATTTCTTCTTTGTTGTTTCTGATACTCCATAGTTGCAAGTCTAAAATGTGACTGATGGTGTGCAGCTTCTCGAGCTGTGTTGATTGGCGTTGTGACTGGATCTGTTCTCCTGGTCGTGGGGCTTGCTCTGGTTGGATTTTACGCTATACGTCAAAAGAAACGGGCCCAGATGCTTGTGTCCATCAACGATCCTTTTGGTGATGCACTCTACTAGAGAATTACAGTCTTTTTTTTTTTTGAGAGGAATTACAGTCAATATTGTATGCTTTCATCTAATGTTGATTTGTTTTTGATCCATTTACTAATTTTTCAGCGTCTTGGGGATCAATGGGAGAAGATATTGGTGAAGCACCAAAACTTAATAGTGCTAAATTCTTCTCATTGGAAGAACTCAAGTTATACACCAATGACTTCCGAGAAATTAATGCAATTGGAGCTGGAGGCTATGGAACGGTAAGCAAACAATGCATTTGAGTACTGAAAGCACAGTATTATTCTTTTGTTCAGTACAGGTTTACAGTTTTTCTGATTCCAATGTAACAGGTTTACCGAGGAAAACTTCCAGACGGGCAGTTAGTGGCAATCAAGAGATCCAAAGAAGGGTCCATGCAGGGTGGCCTTGAGTTCAAGACAGAAATAGAGCTCCTTTCCAGGGTTCATCACAATAACCTGGTTGGACTGGTCGGTTTCTGCTTTGAGAAGGGCGAAAAGATGTTAGTTTACGAGTTCATACCTAATGGAACACTAAGCGAGGCCTTATATGGTAAGTTTTTCATCTCATTTTATTAGTTACATTTTGTTATTGTTGTTCCTCTTGTTGATTAACTGTAAAATCTCTTGATTTTGGGCTACAATTTCTGTGAATCGTCACTAGGTATGAAAGGAATACAATTAGACTGGAGCAGGAGGATCAAGATTGCTCTGGATTCAGCTAGAGGGCTAGCATACCTCCATGACCATGCCAATCCTCCAATCATTCACAGAGATGTGAAGTCGACGAACATTCTCCTTGACGAGAAGATGACTGCAAAGGTTTCGGACTTTGGCCTGTCATTGCTTGTATCTGACAGTGAGGAAGGGCAACTATGCACAAATGTCAAGGGAACACTGGTGAGCTTTCACTTTGTATCACTGTATGAGACAAAACGATTGTTATGGCATGCATGCTATGTCATCTGCTTTTCATCCTGACAGTACACTCACTAATCAACACATCCAAATTATTTGAATCTGCACAGGGCTACCTGGACCCAGAATACTACATGACCCAGCAACTCACAGCAAAGAGCGATGTCTACAGCTTCGGTGTAGTGCTCCTAGAACTCATAGTGGCTAAGCCACCAATACACAACAACAAGTACATTGTCCGTGAGGTGAAAATGGCACTAGACGAGGAGGATGCCACGCACTATGGGCTCAAGGATGTAATGGACCCGGTTCTTCAGAAAATGGGGGGGCTCCTCGGCTTCCCACGGTTTCTAAAACTAGCACTGCAATGCGTTGAGGAGGTGGGAACAAGCCGGCCCCTCAATGAACAGCATTGTGAGGGAGATTGAGGCGATAATGCAGGACAATGGGATCACATTTGGCTCAATGTCTATGAGTTCTTCATTCAGCATTGAATCAAGAATGATGAAGGTTGGACCTAAGCTCCCATACTCCACTGCATCCACGTCAACCTCGACGTTTGATGTAGATAGCAGGGCCTTTGAGTACAGTGGGGGGTTCCCTTCTTCCCATGGCAGCTTGAAGCCCTGAAGATCAGAACTCCCAGACGCCGATTTGTACGAGCTGTTAAATATTAGTGCGAATTATTAGTTATATAGGTTTCAGTAGGACTGTACAGAATTGACAAACTTGACGATTCTTTTTGCCTTGAGAGAGAAAAAGTACCTATTGTTTTTTCTTTTTTAAAGAAGGGAGATGTATATAACACTTCAATCACTGTCTCTCAATGATAAACTATCGTTGTCTTCATGCAACTCTTGGGGTAATAAGGTATGCATTGAACATACCCTTACATTTAAAATTCTATGTTACTTTAGCTCTGTTTTAAGTCAGCTGGAACTCCATTATCTAAAAAAATGCTCAAATTTCTTTAACCTTTTGAACTGAAACAGTACGGTAAAACACTAAAACCTCCCCGGTGCTATTACTAAAACACATCTCCTAGAGTTCAGTTGCCTGAGCTCTCAGGCGACGAGACACCATCTACTACTTTGCTGTTGAGCTGAGAAAAGCAAGAAGAATGCCTATGACCATTGGCCATCACAAGTCGCCTGAACTTTTGCAAGAAATCAGGCTTCTGTTTAATAGCAATTTCCTTTATTCTTCTTTGCTGGTTGCTGCCACTCCATGCATTCACTCTGCTCAGTTTATAGCGGAAAGGCGCTGAACAAGCATGTTGAACACATTGTCCCTGTCCAGCATGTTGATCCTGACGCATCGCGCGTCTCCTCCGAACTGCTCCCCGCCGCGAGCCACGATCTTGTGGCCGGCGAGCAGCTTGGCGCAGTCCTCGACGCCTTCCTTCTCACATCGCAGCCACGCGAACGCTACAAACAAGCCAAATCGATCCAAGAAGAATTCAGAGTTTCAGACATGCAGTTTGGTTAATTCCAGTTCATTGTTACCAGGACAAGCTGTCACGATCTGCTTGGCGAAGTTGCAGTAACCCGAGGTCTCCTCCGGTAGGCTGAAGGCGTCGGAGGCCGCCACGGTGGCGCGCAGGGTGCTCCAGCGCTCCTCCAAGCGCCGCCGCGCGAAGTCGAAGAGGCCGGGCACGGCGCTGCCGTCGCTGCCCGGCGGCACGACCTCGTAGGCGTCTGAGACGACGCCGAGGATCTTGGTGGCGCGCAGCTGCGACTCTTTGGACACGCCGATGGTGCTGCGGTCGACGAAGTAGACCATCTTCCTGGCCACGTCGCGGTCCTTCACCAGCGCCCATCTGAGGAGAAGCCATCGCCGTCGTTGTCACAAACGTACCGAAGCGTTCCGGAATCGGGCATCCTTTACGAACGTAGTACGTACCCGAGCCTCGTGCCGGCGTGGCCGGTGATCTTGGACAAGGTGAAGACCATGATGTCGTGGGTGGCGCGGCCGGTGATGGGCGTGTACTGCGGCCAGTAGTATACCAGGTCATGGATCGCCTTGGCGCCGGCGGAGCGCACGACAGCCTCGCGGATAGCGCCGTCAGGGTTGTTCGGCGAGCAGACCAGCTCGATGCATTGATCGCCGTTGAACGTGTTGGCATCGCCGGCCCAGCGGTAGAAGCCCGAGAGTAAGAGGTCCGTCTGGGGCGGATACGACTGGAACGGGTGGAGGCCAAAAAACCAAAACAAAACTTTCGCATCGCATTGCAGTAAGACAAACACTCTGCGTGCGTTGTGTCATCTTACTGAGTAGTACGGCGCCGGCGAGACGACGGGGTCCGGCTGGTCCGTGTGCGCCGTCGAGCTGAGCGCGTACATGGCTGCCTGGTAGAGCTGGGTGGCGCCGGTGCCGACCACGAGGTGGTACCCATCGACCACGGCGTTTCCAACGACGCGGTGGAGTCGGCGCACCTCGCGCTCCAGCTCTGGCTCGAGGAACCAGCAGAGCGCGGCGTCGTCGTCGGAGTAGCTCATCACCTGCCATCCGCGGATCACGGTGGCCGCGCGGTCCCCAACCTCCCTCCAGAACGCCTCGTACATCGCCGGCTCGCCACTGCGTGCATGCACAACGCGAGCCAAGCTTCAGTTGAGTTCTGTCCGAGAGGAAGTTACCTCGTGCCGCGACCCTGCGACGACGTGACGCACGGCGCGAGGTTGAGGACGGCGTCCGGCGCGAGCGCGACGTCACGGTCCAGCGCCTCCCCATCGTCGCCCTCCCTCCACTCGCTGTGCCGCGACGCCGCCCGCGCCCAACCTCCCCGCACACCCGCGCCGCAGCCGCCCTTGGACGTTGCTGCGGAGGAAGAACACGACGCAGGCGACGTTGCACGCCAGCGACGCGCACACTCCGAGCCCGGCCAGCGCCCCCGCTCCGCCTCCGGCCATCGGCGCCTGCGGCCTTGGAACAGGGGAGCCTTGGAAGGGAACACGAGTACACGACACCGACGACGACGGCTGGTGCACAAGTGCCAAGAGCAGGAGGCGGCCGGCGCTACCGACAAGGTGGCCGCGCATCGCATGCGGCCGGTGGCGTGCGCGTGCGGCGCGCTGCCGCCGGTTGATGATGACGCGACACGCACGCGAGGAGGTTTCTTGCGGGCAGCTATAATCTGTGGATAGGTCGATGGTGCACAAGCACAAGCGCAAGGACGGCATGGCTCGTGCAGAGCGGGGGGCTCGTGCTGTGTGGTCCTGGGAGATGACGCGCAGAAAGCTATCCTATCCAAGTACCAGTACCACAGGTTTTGATTCATGGCACAAGGAGATCCGAAACTTAATTGTAATGAGAATTATGTATCAAAAAAATAATGATATGTAGTTTGCATATATACTAGCGGTTTCACTTACTGACGTACAACCTACGATCTCTCGTGATAGTAATCCCACCATATCAGATTTAAGTGTACATGCCGAACCTCATGTCTCCTTTAATGAAAATTATGTATTAACAAAAATGATATTTAGTTTCATATATTAGCAGTTTCACTTACTGACATACAAGCTATCCTCTCTCTGTCACGTGATAGAGATCTAGGTGTGCATAACCGACACGGCGACACTCATGTCTACACCCACGGTTTGCATGGAGGCAGAGAACGAGGTGACTAAGCACCTAAGTGGGATCACCTCAAGGGTACATGGAGGAGGCACTGTCACTACCTTTTAGAGGACCAGCAAGTGGCGCAAATTTAGGATGAGGATGAAGGGGTTGAATAACAGAGGTTTAGAGTGGAGTTAGTTTAGCGGGATTTGTGTGTGTGTGTGTGTGTGTGTGGTGGGGGGTGGGGTGGGTGGCTAGAGCCCCTGAACCCGTTTGGATTTGTTCCTGAGGACTAGGACATCATGCTTCCTTGCGTAGAAAGGGTCTATGGTACAGTTGTCGAAGTAGAAAGGGTCTAGGTAAAAAAAAAAAAAATGATAAATGATAGGCAATATGCAATGGATCATATGTAAGCTATGGGATGGATGTATACGCACACACGCTAACAAATTACGGCCAGAATGAATGAAAAGATAAATTGAACAAATTTCTTGATTGAACACCTTCGATCAGCATGATTAGAAACTAATCAAAATCTACTTTAACATCTTTAATTATACACTAATTGTTCAAAGGATGTGTTGTAAATTTTGGAACAGGAAAAAGTTTTAAATAGTATGTTCGGAAAAAAAATCAGTAATAAAACATGAGCATTGAATCTCATTTTTCAGATTAATTTTGATTGAAATCATGATTCAAAAGGATGTCAAAACAAGATTATGGTTCAAAATTATTTTAAAACATGCACATGTAGCCCCTCCCAAACCATATCAGATTATGCGATGAACTGAAAAGTGCAGGGAAAACATGGTTTGAAGTACATATTGTTTTTATACTTTTTTAACTGGCTGGGTTTCCACCTATCCGGGATTCTCAGATTTCTTGTTTTTTCAAAGGTAGAACCTAGTCCTTTTAAAACTTGCAGAGAACGGGATGCAAGCTAGCTTTCATTTTTTTTATAAGAAATACATACTTTTGTTATTTGATTATGGATAACCTTAGTGTTGAAATAACAGTAATGAACATTTAGTAATGTTTATGCGTAACTCTAAAACCTCATGCAAATCGACTTTTGTTTATTATAGGTTTAGATTTAGGAGAAGGACGTGCCATTCAATAGGAGGCAACACGCTGTAAGGAAAATGGATGGATTTTGTGTTGATGATCAATATGGCTAAGTTGGACTAATGTGTTTGTTTGTTATTGTTTGGGAGAATTAGGTGTATAAGCCCTCAAAAAAATGGGTATTAGATGTATGACCCTTTTCTTGAACATTGCTCTATGGCCTTGCAATGAATATTGGTTGGCTATACGGCCTTCAAGTTCATTAGTACACTCTGTTAGGTTGCGATTGGACCCTTTTTGTTATTCTTCAGTCATGCACCCTCCCACATCAATATCGTTACAAGATGGACTGAGCGCCTCGCCTCGCAAAAAAAAGAGTAGAGCCGCCCGCCGCCCCATTTGTTTCACCAAAGGCGGGGCGTGGCGCCCGGCCGCCGGGGAGGCACATGATGGACTTCCGGCCCCGGATTCACCTCCTCCACTTCTTCCGCCCTTTATCCCGGTGTTAACACGCGACCTAGCCAAAGCCGCCCGGCGGCGACCGGGGAGGCGCCAAGTGGATCTTATGCCCCGGATCTGCCTCCTGCAGTTCCAGCCATCCCCAATCCAAACCTTGGTGGAGTTCTTATTGCTCGACCCAGCTAGGTAAAGATGGCATCGAAGCGGTTTCGGTCGGATATCCGTGGATTTGCGGGTTCTGTTTGGGATTGTTTTTTTCAAACACGATTTTTGGTTTTGGGGCCTCGAAATCTATCGGGTTTGGTTTTCCATCCGTGGATACTCAATGGTATCTAAAATGTGTCATTTGGAATTAAAACTCATGTTCAATAATATATACTAACAATAACTTGTCTACTTAAACTATTAAATTTTTCCTATGTTGACCAAAATTAGTTATTATTTGTTGAGTGCAGGCGCCACGAGCTTTGGCTGGTGGGTGGCGCTACACTAGGAGCCCATCCGACGGCGAGCTAGGTGTGGGCTGGCTCATCGTGCGGTGCGAGACCCAGGTGCCACCCCCCCACCACCACCACCACACACACACGGGGTCGAGCAACGCGATAGGCACCTCAAAGTGTACTACATGGCTAGTAGGGGGCGCCAGGTGGGTCTAGCCGGACCGGGGCATCGGCACCTCCGACGAAGATGGCATCGACTCCGGCCAAAATGACTGGCTGCAAGAGTAAGTCCATAATTATTAGTGCTCCTCGATGTACTACTAATGTACCAATTTCTTAAACCCTATTTGATTCTGAATAACAGAATGGTTTCAAGCTAGAAATTAAATTGTTGGGCAACCATAAGACAAGTAGGGAAGATTGCAAATGTTTTAGCTTTGACATGGTTGTTGATTCAGACACAACAAATTATATGTCTCTTCATGAAGCAGTGCTAGATGAGTACTCGTCTTGTTATTTGGATGTAGCTGGTAGGTCTAAAACTAAAAGACATAAGGGTAAAAGCGATAAGAAAGGATAGCACCAGTGCCATATCATTGACATAATTGCAAGAGGGACAGACTAGAAGATATTGAAGCTATGAAAGCAATTAGGTAATAATGTATCTAGTCTTCTCTATCATTTAGATTTCTCCTTTGTATGTACATGTTATTGATTATATTCTTATTTTAGGGGAGCACTAAAGAAGAGGGAAATGAACACCAAATATTCCTAAAGTTCCATTGTGCCTTAGGAAGAAGATACACCAACGACGACCATGTATTTTCCCCTGAGGTTTGGTCTTTCTTCCTTTCTCTCATGGTTATTTGTACTTCTGAATGATTCTAAATACCAACTTTGTGGCCATAGTCAAAACTTGGAAACAACATCTAGTAAAAATAGGAAAAGTGATGATTGTACAACTGAAGCCTCTAAAAGATATTTTAAATATTGTTGGAATCTTTGTACCATCACATGTTGCTTTGAAAACTAAATTATCGACTATTGTGACAACCACAACCTAGAGGTTTCAAGTAACAAAAAGGGAAACAACACTAACTCCAACTCTGAACATTCAAAATTGTATGTTTTCTAATTGTCAATGTATAATAGTTATAGGTTAAGAAATGGGTCAAATCAGCTCGAAACACTTTCTATTGTTCCACGTGAAGATCAACCTGCTCAAGTTAAAAGGAAGCACACACCCATCAAGAAAAAGCTAGGGCTTCCAAAGAAAAAACAAGGCATAGACATCGTGAAGGTGTCACTTGATAGCCCATCGATGGGTACAAGAAGCAAGATAGGACTTCCTAGCAGCCCTACCATGAGCACGCGAAGCAAAAAGAAAGCTTAGTCTTTGATTTATGATATGTCAGTAGCATTTGCTCATTGTATATGAGACCAATGTATGTTTGATTCAAACTTTCATGTGACCTTACATATGTGAGACTATGGAGGATTTGTGAAAATTTGATGTGACCTTATTTATGTGAGACTGAAACTATGGTGGATTTGTGACCTTATTTATGTGATGAAATTGAAACTATGGTTTAATTGCAATGCATTTGTGAAACTTTTATGCATTGGATAAGCTCTTTATTGTATATGTCTACTTGATTGTATATGGTTACGTGTGAACTAACCTACATAATATTACTCCAAATATACAACAAAGAAACAAAACTCTGCATTTTTATAAATATTTTTGGGCAGAGGTAAAACAAAATTTTTACCCTTGAGTTAACACAGTAGTGTCCAAAATGAACGGAAGGTCGTATAGGCAACCAAAATTTATTCTAGGACCATAGAGCAAAGTTAAAAAAAAAAAGGGCCATACACTTAAGACCCATTTTTTCCAGGGCCGTACACCTAATTCTCCCCTAATAATTTTGTAGTCCAATAGGGTGCAAATGTGACTTGGATGAAGGTGACGTGATGATTATCCGATGATCAACACCAAGCAATGTCCAAGCATGAAGAATGGAACCAAGCCGAGCACAAAGGTCATGAAGAAACAAGAGAAGAAGGGGACCACGCCTTGATGGGCGCTAGGACTGCACGCATATGGTGGCGAACCCAGTAGTGACGACACACCACCGATGACCTGGGACGGTGAGGGCACAACCAAATGCAATGGTGACTCGTTCACCGTCCGACAATGACGTGGCAATAGGACAACCGGACCGCGACTCCCGAAGTGGAAGGAAGAGGAATTGCTTCATGGTGCACCCCTCCCACCTTCCTTCGTTGCCCCCCCCTCCCTCCTCCCCCCAACAATAATGGCGTTGCTCGGTGATCCTTTGCCTCCATGGCTGGAGTCTCCGATCTTTGGGATGATGTAGGGGTGCAATTTGCCAAGCTACTCTCAAAATGCTCTAGATGCTCGGTGAGTCCCATGGGCCCCGTCGCCTCATCGGCTTTTCACCTTGTTGCAAGTTTTGGTGGTAGTGCTAAAGATTCTCTAGTTGGATGTTTAGCTTCTCGGTTTCTTGCAAAAATGTGGGTTTCATGTGGGTTTCATTTTATAAACTCAAAAGTTTGTTGTGCGAAACCTTTGTAGTGTTATTCTTCCTTTGGGGTGATGGAGGCCCAAATTGGCGCAAGGATTATGTGCTGGTGCTTGGAACAAAGGGCTGAATGGACCACTGTTGGATCCAAATCCAAGAGAAGTTTTGCCGATGTCGTTCTCTCTCCTCCCCCCATGAGAAATTTCGTGTTCCTTCATTTGAATTATCCCAAGAACTATTTCTCCAATTTCTCGGATGTCTTTATGAGCAATCGGAAGGCTCCCCCTAAGCCTCGCGTTGTTCGTCCTCCCAATTGAAAGCAATGTCTAAAGGATTCGAACCAGTGTGTTCTTCGCTGGGTTCAAAAATCTTCTAATTCAAGATTAGTGCAATCTAAGGCTGATCATACTCCTAGTGCTCTCAATTGTTTGTTTTCAAACTTTGGGGTCAAGGAGTTGTGTCGGATCAAGATGCGATTGCGCAAGCCCACATTGCATTCAAAATTCAAACCATCACTTGAGCCCAGTCACCCGAGTTCTGTTGGCCGAGCCCATGTTCTTTGCTCTAAGTGTTTCGGCCCCAAGTCATTTGAAAAATGATTGCTCCAATTTAGCAAGATACAGAGGCTGTCATAATTATGGACATGTCTTGGCGGCCTGCATCTCAAGATCCCGTAATCAGTGCAGATATTTTTTTTAGATAAGGGAACAAAGTTCCAGCCTCTACCATTCGAAAATGGTACACAGCCGAGTAGCACATTACAAAGGAAGCCATTAGGCAACTACAACGCCAAAAGGCAAACACACCCAAATGGAAACAATAAAGTTCAGCTCAAACAGTTAAGCTGAAACAAAAAGGAGAGCTCTAAAAGCCAATGCGGTTTGTGAAATTCCAACCAAACTTATTAAAAAGTAGCATGATCAAAGTCTCCCATCTTCTACGTCCTTCTTTGAAGAGTGGGCAATCCATTTCAGTGCAGATATAGGCCCATTTCAAGAAACGAAGGTGAAGGGGCGGAGAAATGTCAGTCCCAAGCTCACAAGATCGTGTACTCGTGCTTACCATCAGAGCGACCTGGGCCAGGAAGACGCCAAGCCTAAAGCTCACAAGCCTAAAGCTCATATGCTTATGCGTACCACATTGAAAAGTTCAGCTGCAGGTCTCAATCGATGGTCTGACAGCAAAGGCTCCGCAACAGCCATTGAGTCCTAGAGCTTGATGCTTAAGCGCACAGCATGCCACGAGGTTTGTCAAAAATTCCTTCCTATATCACTATAGAATTCTTCCTTTATCTAAAAGAAATCACTCTACAATGGCTGATCCCTTGATTGTAGAAAGAGGAGAGAGAGGGGCTTGAGCATCTCCAATCCTATCAAACTCCAAAATACCAGCAACCCTTTTGTACTTATTTGGTAGGCTACAGCCGCGCGCAGAGACATACTAACTCATACTCTGTCTCTGACCCTCACTCTCTCCCCTCACACACACAGACACAAATGGGCAACATGCTCCCATGCTTGGTCCAATCCAGCAGCAGTATCATGCCCCGCATAAACACCAAACAATGGTCTCGCTCCATGAAATTCCTCTCAAGAACCCTCCACTGCACCACGAAGCGGCTCCATTACAGCAACAAGGTCGTCGAAGCAGCTGCCAGAAGGGAGACATCGGCAACAGATGACCAAGCCACACCAAGACGGAGAAGCAGAAGAGGTCCCAGCAGCAGGAACAGCCACAACCGGCGTGTCGTCAGAGTCAAGGTCATCCTCACCCGAGCGGAGGCCGCGCGGCTCATGTCCTTCACCACGCACGGCGACAGGACCGCCGAGCAGGTGGTGGCCGAGTTCAAAAGGTCGCTGCAGGCGACCAGCTCCAAAGCCTCCGCTGCACAAGCCATCAGCGAGCTCAAGAGGATGGAGGCACTCAACGCCCGAGCTGATACCTCCGCGTCAGCGTCGACGGCGTGGCGGCCGGTGCTAGAGAGCATCCCTGAGGAGTGGTAGTAGTTTCTCATCTACACATCATCCATTCGCACGTGTGTATTATTCTTCATTCATCACTCATCAGTCATCAGTTTTTCGTTTGTTCGTATCTTTTAAATTCACTACTATCATCATCTTATTATTATCCATGTATACATAATTGTATGTTTGTATCTTTTCTAAAATGTACAAAAGAAATGAATTCTCTCTTCTCTATAGGACTACATATATATAATCTACATTGAATCATTCACACTGCAAAAGTGTACAAACATATCCTTCTCTAGGGTTCTGATTAGAAGGTTGCTCAGTTGCTCTACATTCAAAACAAAATGCTTATCTTTTGAAATTATCAAATACTAACTTTGGCTTTTTTTGCGTCACTAACTACTCACTATGGGTTGGTGGCCACAGGTGATGTCAGATATCACTAGCTTGCTAACACTGCATTCTTCTTGTACGCATTGGTTAGCTAAGGGGAATCTCATCTTGTACTATAGCTTAGTCCTTAGTGCCGTGGTTCAGCGGTGGTCGAACAAGGGTCAACTAAGGCGATTAGTGCTAATGTTGTTTAGGAAACGATCATTTTCCTTGGTATCGCGCAGAGCAAGTTATATATATATATGATAGTTTTATATTCAGAAAAGATAATGTTACGTCAGTGCACTGGTACCGAATTCATTTTTTTGAGGCGGGCAAAGGAGCCTGTCACCAATGACAGGTCATGGTAAATTGTGATTTACGGATGCGGTCCAATTATGCCGGCCACCGTTAATCACACAAAAAAACAAAAAAAAAAGCCCAGACCCAGGCCGAAATCTAGGCTGCACCGCCGCCTGGACGCCAGTGTTGGATCCGCACGCCCCGCTGACGGATACACATGCCACACACCTGAATCCGCCGCTGAGCCCGTTCCTTGCCGCATCCGCACACGCAGTCTCATCTCCTCGCCGGAGCAGCACGCCCCGCCATAGATCCGCTTGATCCTCGACGGATGCATGGTGGTGGCGTCGGATCCGTGGTAGTGGAGATGTGCCGCCCATGAGGAAGAAGGGGAAGCGCCGGGACCTCCACTGGAGCCGCGGGGCCTCCACCTCGCTGCCGGGTGGAAGGGGAAGGCCGCTGACTCGATCTATTGCTCGTTGCGCGCTTTGCCGTTAGGGAGAGGGTGGCCGCCGAGGGGAGGGGACGCCCTCCACCCGCCGGACCCGGCCGCACACCGGCGGATCGAAGCTAGCAGATGCCGCCGAGCGAAGAGGGGACGCCCTCCACACACCGGTAGAGATGGGCCTTCGTCCGCTGGAGATGGGAGGAGAGGAGGATGGGATGGGAGGGGCAGCCAGCGGAGCACATTGTTGTTCCAAGAATGTGAGTAATCAGCTCAGTTCTTTTCGCCGAGCTTGATGGTTTATCAAACCTCGGAAGTGTTTGCGCTACTTGCACATATAATTTTCTCCTTACCTTGTTAATATATGTCGGCTAATGTTCGGATCTTATAAAAAGTGGTGGTATAATGCTATTGGATGCCCGCACTATTGTAGATGCACCTTTCTCTAACCTAAGCCCACCCAGCCCGGTCCATGATATATAGGCCTATTTGGCATCCCAGTCCATGACATTATTTCCCGGCCACACCTTGCCCTCAAGCCACAAACAAGAACTCCACGTATCTCCAAGGAAATTGTAGATTGATGTCTTAACTGAACTTTTGCACGTTATGAGTCACTTTTCCTCTGTATTGCATCTTTTCACTGTGATGCACTGTCGTTTCTTTAGATAATGAAAAAGTCACAGCTTCATACCCTTTCAAGAAGAGAAATTAATTAGACTACATTATTACACACCGAGGCACACCGCCTAAACACAAGCAAAGTTTACCAAAAAGGACTCCAAAAAAAAAAAAAAAAAAATCAACATGAGGGCAAGCCCCATTTCCCTGCATTGCTAAACGGAAATACAAGAGTACTCCAAAAATAAAGGTCATCCATGGGACATGAAGAACCATATTGCTGCCAATTCCAAAGTGTAGCAAGCTTGGATGAATGCTCTTTGTCGTCACCACCTTACTGCAACGGCGTCCAAAACTGAAGCCAGTATGCATCCTATGAATAAGACATGCAAAAATATTTTTGGTTGTGCTTTTTTGTCAACCAAAGCACCCAACAAAACTCTACTTCCCCTATCAAAGCGTTTATATTTTCTACCTTCTTGTTTAGACCATTGAGTGAACATATCAACAATTTTAAGGGGTATCTTCATCTGCCAAGTGTGTTATCCTTGGTAAGAATAACACCGTCTTGAAGAAGTAAATGAAAATTTTCATTCTAAGTCATTTCGGGTCCGCCAAATGTGTCGTGTAAGCTAATTCGATATTGACAAGAAAATTATACATTTGATCTAACTGTAAAGAACCATTTTATGTAAAGAACAAATTATGTTGTCCCTTCCTTCGTGTAAAGTTGTTCACAAACTTAAAACAAGACTATGACATTCCAAAGATATTCACCGATTGACAACATGATATAGTAAACCTAAAAGTAGTTGTCCATATTCTAGATATTGAAGTAGTATATCTTCTATATATTTGTCATATGGGTGTCTAGTCTTCTTTTTAGACAATGGTCAATGGAAAACTCCAGCTTCAGTCCTCTTAAAAAAGGCATCAATCCAAACTTAAACAAATACAACCACTTTAAATCAAACCCTACACAGACTCTTCACATTATTACCGTGTAATGAAAAAATGATCAAAAAGCCACATCCATTGAATGTGAAGAACTCCATGGCATAGGTTTCAAAGACTCAACACACCTCAATCCATGAGTTATACAATAGAACCAAACCAAGTTGAGCGAAGTTGTTGTAGAATCAAACCAAGTTCATTCATGTGCCTCTCCTTTCCTTTTTACAATCACCTTAGGGCTACTCCCTCCGTATCGATATTAGAGGATGTTTTGGAAAAAGATTTGGGTCAAACAATGGGAACATAAATCATGAATAACTTTTAAGTCGTTGAGTTTGGAAATGTGAAAATCATATCAATAGATTTGTCTTGAAAATTACTTTCATAAAAACATACACCATTGTCCTAAACGTCTTCTAACAAAGATATAGAGGGGAGTACATTGGTGTTGTATTGTAACCGCCCCAATTAGTGCCATGTAATTTAAGATGGCTCAATAAACTATATGTATAATGGTTGTTTTTTTAAGTTGTCTCATACTAACACCCAATTCCTTAATTTATGGATAGAGTGAAAATAGGATTATGAGTTGCATTACAACAACAACTCATACAATGGTGCAATAGTTGTCTCATACTCCTAAATTTTAGCTCATGGGATGATTGTTTTGCGAAGCAACAACCTCTTACTGTCCCCTCTCTCGCTTTCCTCCACATCATTAAAAATTCTATGTGGCACTACATGAGACGAGGGTGCTAATCTGTAGCAATGTACCTGCCCTTATCTTGGAGAATTCATAATGATGTCTGAAAGTCCATCCTCATGGCTTCCTATCTTTTTAAAATTATTTAATTAATTAAAAGCTATTTTATGAAATTTTTACTTCAGTTTTGCCTTGCATTTGAGTTCATTTTCTTGGTGGAGTTAAATGCTAGGAAATGTGTTAGTTTTGCCTCCCATACGAGTTGATTTTCTTGGTGGAGTTGAATGCTAAGACATGTGTGAGAACCACATAATTCTTAATCTGTGACATTGTTGTTGTCCCAATGCTCCTCTTTCTTAGGGTTTTCTTGTCCCATGAAATTAAAGGTCAAATTGTGTTGCTTTTGCCTCCCATATGAGTTGATTTTCTTGGTGGAGTTGAATGCTAGGACATGTGTGTGAACCACATAATTCTTAATTTGTGACATTGTTGTTGTCCCAATACTCCTCTTTCCTAATGTTTTCTTGTCCCATGAAATTAAAGGTCAAATTGTGATGTTTTTCATGGGTGCAAGCCATTGGGATATACATATAGGCCTTGTTCCCTTAATCCAAATAATTTGGCGACTCATATAATACGAGGTGAACAGCTCTCGAGCTTGGTTGGTTTTTTTGTTAGGACCAGCTAGGTAGTTGGAATATAGCCTAGCCACCCTACAAATCGATTTGCAGGGATGGTTGCCCTTACAAATGGTGGGTGACCGAATATTTGAGGCAACTGAAAGGTCCTAATATGGCTAGACGGGGGGGGGGGTTGAATTTCCTAATAAAAATTCTACAAAGGCACTAAACAAAATTGATTAGTATAACAAATGACGTCATGCAATTTTGCTTATCTCTACAAGGGTTGAAAGCCACCTATCCACAATTCTAATTGCTATGATTACTAAGACACTCAATTGCTAGGTTGCTACTTTACCAACTAGAGAGACAACTAGCAAAGCTATTTAGCAACTAAACAAGCTACTCAACTACACAAGCAATATATGACAAATGTTGCAAGGAGGGGATTGCGCTTGTTATACCAAACCGTCAAGGAAATGAAACAATCATCAATGGAGAAATACAACCAATATCAATATGAAGCCAATCACCGAAGGAGATAATGAACAAATTGATTTATTCACCTAGAATTCACTTGTGCATCGGCAAGCTAGTCTTCGGTTGTGTCGACCGACACCTCGATAGTTCTTCGGTGAGGCCCACAAGTCAAACTCCACGCAAGGCACAACAAGACACCACTTGCAAGTGTGGTACTCAACGGCACGCGTAATCCACTAAAGTAGCAATTTATCACTCTGATGGGGAAGCTCAAAAACACCCTTACAATCACTGGAAGGTGGACAAGAAAAATCACCATCTCTTGCCAACGCCTCCAACAATCTCCAAGCCGGCTAGGAGTGGTACTCTCCAAGAGTAACAAGAAATCCGTCGGCCACAACTATCTTCAAGTGCCACTAGATGCAATCAAGAAAGCAATGCACTAAGATCACTCAACCTCACTTGAGAATATGCAATTTGCCAAAAGAGATGAGAGGGAAGGCTTTTTTCTAGCTCAAGAGGATGTCAAATGATTCAAAGATTCAAGAGGGGTCCAAATGAGTCGGTCCCTTTGCTTAAGTAGGTGAGCCGAGCTCACCCAACCGTTAGCTATGAAAATTCGCATCGAACACGCCAGCGCCATGGGTTCGATGCACCGATCTAGCCACACGTCCCTGCTTTGAACATAACCCATTGATCTCCAATGATCACTTTCAAACGCGCTCACAAGTCAAATTCACATCGGACACGTCAGATGTGTCCCAACAATAAGTTTTACTCCCTCAACTCTGGTCGGTTGGATCGGATGCATCGACCTTTGTGTCCGATGCACCACAAGCAGCTCTATCAAGTTGTCTCACTTCACCACTACTGCCACAAAGCCAACCACAACAAGTGTACTACATGTGCACGTGTGTTAGCATTTTTCAAAAGCATTTTTCAAGGGTTAAGAGTTAGCACACTAGATCCTAATGCACCAACATGAATGATTATACCTAGTGGTACTTGATCAAAGTTTCTGAAGTATTTCTCCTCTTAATAGTTTGGTTATCGATTCTAAATCACTCACATCCACTATGGTGTCTTGAGTGCAAAACAAAATGACCCTATGGTTATACCTTAGCCTTGAGCCCATTTTGTTTTTCTCTTTCTTCTTTTTTAAGTCCAAGAACTTGATCATCTTTTGGATCATCTCCATGCATCCACCATGATCACCATGCTTCATCACTTGGCTAGGACCATCTCTACTAGTTCACACTAAAACATAGAAATTAGTCCTAAGGTTTCATCAATTAGCCAAATTCAAACTAGAGATTTTTTTCAGCGCAATAATAAACATCGACTATTTTAAATGAAGTATTAAAATTGAAAATTTTATAACGACCTCCAGACGGACAAATGACCAAACATAAGTTATAGATCTTGAAGAGTTATAAAAAGTTATAGATCTTGAAGAGTTATAAACTTTGTTATTAACAACTTTTCTATTTCAATTCAGTTGACGCTTCAAAATAGTGTTTGAAGTTTAATTTCAAATTGTTGAAGAACACTTATTTCTCTTTTTAATTGGTGGCTAAAACTTGTAACTAGTCTTCTTCCTCATATTAACTCCAAATGTGATGTTTTTTCCCTAAAATTTTTCTAAAATCAAGGTCTATCTAATTATTGTGATCTTAATGCTATTATTCTACTCATCCTTTTTTTTTGTGAATATTTTAAAATTTCATTTTAAAAATAGCAACTTCGAACATCATTTTGGAACACTAAATGATTTCAAATTTGAAAAAGTCATAAACATAGAAGTTGTATAACTTCGTCAAGATTTTCAATTTTTATTTTGGTCATTTGTTCATTTGACAAAGTGGTAGTAACATTGTTCACTACATATCTCTCATATAGTTTATAAAACTACTAGAGAGAGATATATAGGATTTGTGAACAATGTTACTTCCACTATGTCAAAACGAAGAAATGATCAAAATAAAATTGTAGATCTTGGAAAGTTATGAAACTTTGTAGTTGATAACTTTTTATTTGAAGACATCTTTTCATGCAAAACTACGTATGAATTTTTCAAATTTGATTTTTTTTTTTTTGAACGACCTCGGATGAAGAAATAACAAAAATAAACATTGTAGATCTCGAGAAGTTATGAAACTTTGTAGTTGAGAAGTTTTTGAATTGAAACCATCTTGTCATTCAAAACTACGTTTGAATTTTAAAATGACCTAAGATGGAGAAACTTCATAATGGAAGTTGTAGATTTTAAAAAGTTATGAAACTTTATAGTTGACAAGTTTTTTATTTGAATTCATTTATTGCCTCAAACATTACACTCTGTTTAGTATAATTATGTGGAACCAAAATTGAATGTAGATGTGAGATCCAATGGTAGAAGAAGACACATGCGTGCGTGAGGTTACAGGTTCTAACCCTATGACCATGATGAAGCACGCGAAAAATGCTACGACTTGCCACTTAGACGGAGCGGGTGGGGTGGTGACCGGTGGGGGCTCCCCAATTTAAAAAATATTTTTTTATTTTTTGGCATTTATTATCGTGAAAATATAGAAATGATTTGTCCCCTATTTCTAAGTATGGTTGCTTAGGGGCGGCCGGCAAAATCACTCCTAGAAATGGTCTTAAGCCAACCCTAAATATCCTCTGTGTATCAGTGATACACATCAAGACAGTACTACTTATATTTTTTTTCTTATCAAAAAGTTAGTTAACCTGGAGGGATAAAATTCAAGTTTGAAAGAAAGATCCATTCGTTCATTACCTAAGCTTGGCCGCCGGTTCTAAGACCAACCACACACACGAGGACGCCTTGATTGTAGTAATAATGAGATGAGCGAAAAGAATGTGACGTTGCTGTCATCACCCACAAGATCCCCTGGCATATGCATACACACACACACACAATCTAATGGAATGAGAGATGGAATCGTCTACACAGTGAAGGGAAGTAAACAAGACAACAACAGCCCATCTAAGATGCGCACTCGTGTTAGTTGGAGCTTACCCATCACTACAGGAATTCTCTCATCTTATATTCTAATCCCATTCTTCCTTCTATACCCTTCCTTGCCACACATGATCCACACCTGCCCCCCGACTGATCGACGATGAGGACGCGATTGCTTCCGCGTCGGAAAGCGTCACGGCGTCTGCTTTACTTCACGTTTACTGCCGCGCTACGTGACGCGAACGAGCTCGCTCACCGGCCGCACTGGCATCAGCTCCGTCGTCGGTCTCCCTTGCCCCTCACTCACTCACTCCCACCACCCAGGTCCGCCGGCACTCCGGCAGCTGCGGCCGGCAGTATTGCTGAGGAAGTAAAGATGCGTGGACGTGGCCGTGAAAATTTGTAAACGAAGCAAGTGCGGTGCGGCAGCAGGGGCAGGGGAACGGAAGGTGGCTGCGATGGACCTGCCAACCGCTCTCCCCCACGCACGCCGCGCACGCACACGCACTCGCATTCTCCCCAGCACACCACACACCCACTAGTAGAAATTCCATCCAAGACGAGCACGGCCCGGCACGAGGCCGCCTGCCAGTGCCAGTGCCGGTCCCTCCTGCTCTCGGCTGGTGCTGGCCTGGATCGTCCACGCCACGCGACGGACGCCGCGGCTTTAGCCCCACTCCCTCCCGCCCGTCGTCTCGTCTCGTCTCGTCGGCGCGGTGGTGGTGGTGGAGTGCAGATCCGCGCATCCGTACGTGGGTTGCCTTTCGTCTTTGCCCATTGCTGTTGGTCAGTAAGTAAGCGAAAGCTCCTCGCTTTGCTTTTCTTGGATGGATTCCGTTTCTTCTTCTTCTTCTTCGCATTTCAGATCCAAATCTCTTCCCCTTTGCTCTCTACATTCAGGTTGGCGTGGACGATTTGAGAGGAGCTGCGTGTGTGTCTGCATCATCCGTGCTTTGATTACTTCTCCGGCACTCAAGATCGAGGGAGGCAAGTCGCAGCAGGACTTGTTTCTTTGGGTTCATCTCAACTCCCGTGTCCTGCCGCCAGGACCGACACTGATGAGCATGAGCCCACCCAGATTTAGGATGGCTTGTCATTGCTGAACTTCTTCTCCAGTAAACACTGGAATTTCTTCGCCGCGCCCACCTTTTAACTGTAAGTGCTTCTCTTTGGTGTACGCCGTCTGCTTCTGCAATTTTCGATGCTCTTGAAAACAGATTAATCGCTCAAAATGCTTATGATTAATAGCGGCTAGTAGGAATTGTCTGCTACTGTAAATGCTCCACCTTTTTTATGGTTTAAGGATTGTTGAACAAACTAATCTCATAGGAAATTCAACTTTTAATAATTGGGCGGCTTCAGTTGATGCGGCCTTGTCGGTTGTGGAAATGCAATTGCTTAAAATTAATCAGGACCTGACACACCATCTGAATGTACATGGAGATATAGAGTCCACACAAGACTTTTGGTGGGTCTTGCTCTTAGGCGGTTACCATGTTGCTTTCTCCTGATTAATTAGTACGTCGCACTAATACCTGTTCAAAGGGCATGTTCAAGGAGCAGTTGAGCAACACCTTTACTAGGACCAGCTCAGCCTACACCGCAATTGCAATCTCATTAATTGTTTTATATATTTCCATGTGATCGTGACATGTTCTTATCTTCTTGCAGGAATTTCATGATACAAAAACAAAATGTCATCAAACTCCAGTCTAACCGAATCCCTACATGAGAAAACAATTGTCTTTGGCCTTAAACTTTGGGTTGTGATTGGGATAGCTGTCGGAGCGTCCCTCTTGGGTATTCTTCTCATTCTTCTCATATGCCTTACCATTCAAAGTTGCATCAAGCGGTCACGCAAGCCACTCAAGGACCGACGAATGCAACAGATACCTCCAGCATACAAAGATATCAAGGAAGTGGGGATGGTGGACCAGTTTCCAGCCAATGATTTTGTTGTACATGATGGGCTTCTACTCACTATTCAGAATGAACCTGAGCCTGTTGAATCAGTTGATAGAGATGCAATTCAGCTGGCCCAGGAGGAAAAATTGAAACAAAGGGAAGAGAACAATGTCTCTGGCTCTTTTCCCATCACGGATGGCTGCGAGGGGACTCAGATTGTTTCTGTCGATGAACAGTCTTCAACACACGCTGCTGTTGACTCTGCACCATTAGCGGGCTTGCCTGAGTTTTCTTATCTTGGTTGGGGCCATTGGTTCACCCTCAGAGATCTAGAGCTTGCAACCAACCGTTTTGCAAAGGATAATGTAATTGGTGAGGGTGGATATGGTGTTGTGTATCGTGGCAGATTATCAAATGGCACCCCAGTAGCTGTCAAGAAAATCCTTAACAATTTGTGAGCTTTTTCTATACCAGTTTTCGATTGACGCAGTGGCAGTACATGCCTTTACCCTTCTGCTTTCTGTCTTATAATGCAACTGTCTGTCATGTGCAGAGGACAGGCTGAGAGAGAATTCAGAGTAGAAGTTGAGGCAATTGGCCATGTCCGTCACAAGAATTTGGTCCGCCTTTTGGGTTACTGTGTTGAGGGTACGCAAAGGTAAGAACACAAAGAATCCATTTTCAATTTTCTCTAAAATATGATGTCCTATGCATTAAGAGAAAGGGAAGTCATTAACAGGAATTACTTGACATGTATATGCAATCAGGATGCTTGTGTATGAGTATGTGAATAATGGAAATCTTGAAAGTTGGCTCCATGGGGAATTGTCCCAGTACAGTTCTCTCACTTGGTTGGCTCGCATGAAAATCCTTTTTGGGAACTGCAAAGGCGTGAGTAACTCAACCAAATATAATCTGATTTTTTATTGTTTTTGTTTCAGCAATATCAGTTTTATACCATTCTCGTAATCCAAAGATTAAACAAAGTGTGAATTGACTGGATCTGTACCACATAGGAGTAATATCGAAGGCTAACAAAATGGAAAATCTGATTGTTACGCATCTCAATTGTAGCAACTTCTTGTTAGCTGCTATGTTTACTAGTCACTTGAAATAATCATCTATACTGTTGTGAGCAAATATAAGTTTTGACCCAGATCAGCTCTGAAGCAGTCCTTGTCACTATCTTGTGGGTCCTATCATTTTTTGTGAGACTGTCTTATGATTCTTATCATTTTCTGGAGCCATCTTATTATTTCCGTCATGATTATATTAAATTATTGTTGTTTTTATTTGGAATAACATAGCCATCCCATGTTTGGCGATTAGATAGATCCTATTTTCTTGGCTACAACATAAATTTGATATAGAGTGCTAAATCTACAGCCTTGCTTACTTACATGAGGCAATTGAACCGAAAGTTGTGCACCGTGACATCAAGTCCAGCAATATCTTGATTGACGATGAGTTTAATGCCAAAATATCAGACTTTGGTTTGGCCAAGATGCTTGGTGCTGGTAAAAGTCATATTGCTACACGAGTTATGGGTACCTTTGGGTAAGTTTTTGGTACTATTGTTCTCTTTGTATATTCATCAAATCTTGTCCACTGTAATTTTGAGAGAAAATGTTGCTACTATTCAGTAATCTTACTCAATATTTGCTTTATTCCTCCACAGCTATGTTGCACCTGAATATGCTAACAGTGGACTTCTAAATGAAAAGAGTGATGTCTATAGCTTTGGGGTTGTTTTGTTGGAAGCTATTACAGGTAGAGATCCAATCGACTATGATCGCCCTTCAAATGAGGTAATACTTGTCAAATATCCTTTTCTAATAATCTCCAGCATCCTTATTGGTCTGTTTATCTTTTCTGATATGACCTTTTCTTAATATCTGTAGCAATTTATCATCAACATAAAAGCATGGAAGGTTTAGTAATAACTCTTAACAAATAAGACGGTGCCTCAAATGCAGCATTAAGTTTAGAACCTTGTTTATACGCCTTAGAAAAAAAAATCTCCAAAGTTGTTAGAAAGATAGCTTATCAAGTAGCTTTATGAAGTCAATGTGGAGGGATCGATGCCACTTAGTATTATCCTGTATCTGTTATCTAGTGCTTTTGCTTCGTAAGCGAAACCAATCTATAATTTCACGGCTACTACATCCATAAAGCTCAGCCTACTTATGTACTCCATCTGGATTAAAAATATGAAATCAAAACCAACTCAATTAGTTCTTTTCTACCTGCAAAGATCCTTCAACTTTTTTGAAAAGTTGCATGTAGAATTTTCAGGTTAATAAAAATATCTTACAACTCACTGAAGAAGATAAGGTATCAGCTGATAAATAGCAAACTGTTCTATTTGATAGTCCCTCCATGTTCTAATGTGTTGCTGCTCACCTGTAGGTAAACCTAGTTGACTGGCTTAAAATGATGGTTGCCAACAGACGTTCTGAAGAAGTGGTGGACCCAAACCTGGAGAGGAGACCTTCGACAAAGGAGCTGAAGCGTGCCCTTTTGACTGCTCTGAGGTGTATCGATTTAAATTCTGAGAAGAGGCCTAGCATGGACCAGGTGGTCCGGATGTTGGATTCTAATGAACCCATACCTCAAGAGGTTTGAATTTGTTTATTTAATTCCATGAAGAACTGTCACATTCTAGGTTTATTTGGTATTGCGGAGATGGCCAGGGCCATGGAGGCTACTGGCATGGCTAAGGCAGCAACAAAGGGAGGGAGGGAGGGAGAAGCTTACCTATTTGCTGTTGCTTATGAACTAGTATGATGCACGCCCTCTCTTTATGAACCATAGATGTGATCCGATCATTCTTAACTTACAGAAGATAAATTCCTAACTTACAGAATATAGACTCCTAGACCAATGATGGAAGGTAAGTAAGTGATGGCATGGTTAGCCTCCTGGTGGTGGTGTGGGGGAGTGGCTGGAGCTGCCTAATGCATAGCTGTTCTGGTTTGGACCGTTTTGAGCACATGGGCTAAATATGCATCGGCCATGTTGGGTGCATATCTGTATCTGATACGGGATATGGCCCCTGCCTGGAGTATTGGGATAGCATAGTGCACCTGTTAAATCACCTTTTTTGTACTTAACATTCAGTGTGACATTGTTGCTTAGCATATACCCGAATGGTTGTGTTTTAATTAGTGTTATACTGTTATACAAGAGTAACATTTGTCACGGGGTTTGCAGGAAAGGAGATTCCGACAAAACCGAATCCCTGAGAGTTCAGAAACTGAGCCACTGCGGGGCAAGAATAACAGTGGCAGGAGTGATGCCCCTGAGCATGAAGCGAGGCCACCACGACCTAAGAGTCGAACTTTTTCGTCCAAATGAGGGAAACCCAAAAAAGGGAAAAGGCATATTAGGAAATATGGTATAGACACTGGAATGCTGAGATGCACATTGTGGGAAGCAGGAAATCTCAGTTTCAATACATAACCAATTGATGGATTTTTCATTCTTGGATCATTGGATGTGATGCTTGACAATACATTTTTGTGTTCCTTGACACATGTACAGTGGTGTGTGGTAGTTGAAGGGTGTATAGTACTATTAGTTTGTAAAAACTTCAAAAGAAGAATGCGTTCCTACCAAAAGAGGAAAAGGGGAAGAAAAAGATGGGCGTGTGTGGTGGTCGATTGCAGAAACTGTTGTCTGGTTGCTATGAACTCCAAAGTGCATGAAGCGATCAATGTAACGTTGAATAATGTTTGTATTTGTATCGTTTACTCGAAGAGTATAAAGGGGATAAAGAAGAATTGGCTTCACTTTCTGAGCTCCATGTTGATGGCTTTCACGTTGATGAGTATAAAGGCATGTTGATGAGCCAACATTACTCCACCCCATGCCAGGAGCCCAGCTCAGTGGCATAAACTTCTCTGATTCCTACTGGCTTCTGAGCCTGCTGCTCTGTAGACAAGGTTAACTCGCTATTTTGGAAAGATCTTTGGAAGTCTAGCCAAACAAGTTTTTCTCAGTTATCCTTTACCAGAAACCCAATTTGTTTAGTAAGAAACTATCTTGGACAGCCCATTAAACAGAAACTTCCATTTGCCTCCCTCCTCTCTAGCCTCCAGCTAGCTGAGGTTGAGGTTCAAGCCCTATTTCATGACAGGAACATGATCCCTCCTCAAAAGACAATGGGAATATATATGGGCTTCTGGCACTTTCAGTTCCAAGAAAGCATACACAGGCACACAGCTAATATGCTCTTTGCTAATATCACCTCTCTTCAAGTGGCTTTGGAGTTCCTGTGTGGAAACATAATCTCTTCTAGCTTCTCATCAGACATTGATTAAACACCTGGAACTTGCTCAGAGGAAAGAATAAACACTTGGATTGTCAGGTTGTGAAATTTTTGTTGGGTTTGATTTGCATGTAATTTGAATTGTTTCAAGCTTGGTCATATTCTGTTGTGTCATGCTTGGATCTATATACATGCTCTCAGCAGCCTTGGATTCATCCCTGGCTAAACCAAACAACAAATTGGACCAACCTGGATTGGTTCTGCTAGGGAATTAAACCTGGGCTGGAATGAGTGACAATAAGTGAATCAATAATTCCAGGCCGGCCTTGTTTAGATGGCTAAAGTTTTGCCAAAAACTTGCAAATTTTTAGACTCTCTCTCCATCACATCACATTAAATACACCAAAAGACATATGTTCGGAGTAGTAAATGTAGGTAAAAAAATTAACTACTTACACAGTTTTGTTGTAAATCACGAGACGAATCTTTTGAACTTAGTTAGTCCATGATTGGACAATGTTTACCAAATACAAACGAAAGTGCTATAGAAGTTAGAACAGTGCTTTTGGCAAATATTTTGCCATCTAAACGAGGCACTAGATTGATTCATCGATTGGATCCCCAGCAAACGAATGCATGAATTCCCTGCTAACTTCCTCAACAAAATCACGTTGTGTCCTCAATCCATGAATTCATGACAACCGAAACAGCGCATTCAGTCTTAATTACAGAATCTGCTTCATCTTCTATACTGAATCGTTATCATGCTTGGAATTTGTATTCTTTTAAGAATTGGGTAGCGCCTTTTGCAAATCATGGGTCTAATCATCACTTGTAAACTTCAGTCAACAGCCAACTCTCTCACTTATGCATCTCAAGATCATGTGTTACCTATGTTTTGGTAACCAAAAAAAATCGTGCACAACTACTCTGAAACTGTTAACAACTGAAACAAAATTTGCATTAACCTATTGCAGCAAGCCCAGGATGGAGGGATAAGCGTAAAGCCCATTCAGCCAGCCGTTGGCGATGTACTTGTAGGCAGCCTCGGTCAAGTGAATGCCGTCCCAGTGTACATGCGCAGATGGCTCACGGCAAACGGTGGAGCCAGGTGAGCCACAGGCTGCGCCAGGGTTGTAGTTGTATGGCCCGCCTCCGCCACAGCACGCCCGGATAGGCTCCTCAGTGAACCCTGCAAATTAAACCAAAACCAAAGTCAATACAATGACAACTCCCAGTATCTCATTGACAAGCAAGCCAAATGTGCATCAGTCGCATGACCCCTCACAACAACAATTTAAACCACTCCTAGGGGCCATTGAGCCCTCACTTAAGCCTCAGAGCTTAAGTTGTAGAATCAAGTCCTTAAATCTCAAGTTAAATATATAACAAAAATGATCTAAAGTTTAATACAGACCACAGAACAATAAACAATGACATCAAAATCTAAGAGCTTGAAACATATTTTTGGGACCATAAACCATTTTGAATAGAAAAAAAGTAATCAACTACAATAGGTCTCTTCGAGGTCTACGATTTTGATATAAAATTTGCCTTCACACAACTTTGTTCGAAAGTATTATAATTTTTTTAGGTGTTGCACCTACTTTTAGAGGTGGAGGTCATAATGGCCCACCTCAAATCGACTACTAGAGACAATTGTTGTTTCTAGCCATCTCTTAGAGGCAAAAATATATGACATTTCTAGGGGTAATTGAAAACACCTACTATGTTGAGAATACGATTTTAGAGGCTTACATATCTGAAATTGTTTCTGGAGATGTTTTTTTATGGAGCTGCCATTGGAGGAAAAAAAAATCTAAAAACCATGTATGTAGTGTAAATCCTTATTAGAGTTTGATCTTACCTAATGAGTACTTCACTCCTTCTAAATTGTAAATGGTTTTTGGCTTTTCTAGACATGCGTGTATATTGTAAAAAATTATGTACATGTGTAAAAGTCAAAACGGCCTCGAATTTGAAATGGAAGTTAGTTAGAAAATGAACGAAAAGAAAACACTACTGCTTGTATGGACCACCTCGATCAAAAAGTTTGAAGAATCTGGTTGTACCAAATATCATACTGTTACTGTTGTAAAAAGAAATCATACTGTTACCAGATGCTAGCTTCTTGATGCATTTGATGATTGTGCTGTTGGTGCTGAATGCATGGATTTGCGTACTTGAAGATTCCAAAATTTTCGAAGACTTCAAAACTCTTGGAATCACATTAAGTGCTGTTAAATGTTGATGGTCTCATTGCTTTAGATATCATCTACTACATGTTTGACTTGGTTACTTAATACAAGCATATCTAAGCGCGTACTCCTATATGTGCAGCATGGCTGGAAACATTGCCTTTATGGTGACTTATGTTCAGAGATCACGTGCATCGTGGTAGCGTAGGCCTGTGGTTGTCAGCGATCGATAGCATGGCGGGAAACATTTCCACAGTAGCAATCAAAGTGTGACAGCAGCAACCGAGGAAGAATTGATTCGAAGGACTCACCGAACTTGGCAGGCCGCCGGGTAGCCGCGCCACCGGCCGGTAGAAATCGGCGTAGACGAGCTTGGTTTCCGGTACTTTCGGCGCAAGCGCCCGACGGCCTCCCGCAGCATCCAGTTGTGGTACTCCGACAGGCCGTTGAGCCGCCGCAGGCACCCCGTCCGCCGATCGTACTCCGTCGCGTTCTCCTTCCCCGCCACGCCGTGCCCGTACTTGGTCAGCTCCATCGGCAAGCACCCCGCCGGCAGCGTCCCCGACACCACCATGTATCTCGCTCCCTCTTCCACCAGCCTCTGCAAGAGCACGCGAGTTCACCGTGTGACGACGTACGTACAATTCTTCAATTGGGAACTCGATCGCAAAGGAACGAAACATATCATATATATACCTCGACGCCTCTGCAGATGGCTTTGACGACCTCCGGGACGAAGGACTTGGCCTCCTCTAGGCTCTTGCCGCCGGCGAGGATGTAGCTGTAGTCGTTACTGCCCAGCTCGCCCACGACGAACAGCGACCTCGCCATCAGGCGGTCCTTGCACCCCGCGCCGGCCGCGGTGCCTGTGTTCGTGTTGCAGATCATTAGCGACCGCTTCAGCCTGCGGAACCACCCGATCTGCACGCGCAGGGAGCTCCGGAACGGCGGCACGCTGGCGGCATTCCGCCGGAGGAAGAAGCCCACGTCCAGCGCCGTGCCGCCGACGATGGCGAAGTTTGCGCCGCGGGTCAAGTCCGGGGCGGGCTGCCTCGACAGGAACGGTGGGAGGAGAGGGACTTGTAGCGCCTCCGCTGCATGATTGCGCGATTACGAGTGCAGAAACGAAACAAATCAACGCTGGCGATCGCATATCTTGTACACTTTAGGTATATATAGATGGAGGACAGGAGTGGGTGGTGTGTAGTGTACCAATGAAGTCGATGATGAGGCGGCCATCGGAGGGGCGGCCGGTGGGGCGACGAAAGAAGGTCTCGCCGTAGGGAGACTGGTTGAAGGGGACGGAGGGGAGGCCGGCGCACTGGAGGACGAAGTTCCCAGTGTCCGCGTACGAGTTGCCGAAGCTGAAGATGGAGTTAAACCGTGGAGGCGTTGCGCCGGTGCCATGGACAAGGACAAGGTATGAGAGGAGGAGGATGGTGAGTGGCAGCAGCATCGTCTGTGGCACCATGAGTGACTGATAGCCAAAGCACACAAGTGACTGGTCAATTTGCGTGTGGTGGGGTGTGAGTGTGTGACTCGGAGGGAACAGGGGTCTCAAAATCTAAGGAACTAGCTGTCAGCTGTCGTGACGACCTGACGGACTCCGAATCACAAAATTAAACCCAATTCCTACATTCCCTTTTCAGCTTCGTTGGCGCCAAGCACGCGCAGTGTCTAAAGCTGCTTGCTGGCTATCGCCGCCGCTTGATCTTACTATTACTAATTGGAGGCTCCAACGGAGACACCACGTTGATCCTCACCAGACGCGCTAGAAAAAATAGAAAAAACAAAAGAAATTCTCACAATAATTAGAAAGATCTAGCCATCGATTTGATTGCCATCAATTGTAACAGCCATTGATCTAATTAGTTTTTCCAAAGAATTACCCACCTACCATTATGAAAGTCACACATCGTAATCGTAATAGATCTAATTGAAAAGGAAAACATAAATTATACTCATATCCGGTCATTGTATCTTCTCTCACGTACGTATTAGCCAAACTTGTCGCAGCCGCCGGCCATAGTCCCGCACATCCTCGATCAATGAGGGATCGATCTTCCAACCCTGCGCTATGCTACTTCAGGATTCCCTCAGTCACGTCGATCTTGCCAGGGCATCCCTCCCAATCACGCCTTGCAGTTTCTTGGAAGCCCTATGATCATCCTCTTGCAATTTCTTGAAGCCCTATGATCAGCCTCGAAGGAGAGCCTGCGGAAGTTCTTTGCCACATGCATGAGGGCGCCTACTAGCGTTCCCAGGCTAGAAGCTTCTACAGATGCATGCAGGTAAACTAATAATCATCCGCCTACTAGCGTTCCCAGGCTAGAAGCTTCTACAGATGCATGCAGGTATACTAATAATCATCTATTATTTTTACAGTTTTAGGTAGATGGTAATTAATCTGCCTAGCCTTTGATCAGTGAATATTTTAAAATTGTTTGAGGGATGCAAGACCACGAGGATGTAGATTTCTTCAATTTGTGATCTATGCACTGGACAAACATCATACTTGATTTGTTGTTTTTATGCTCTTTGCTAGCCATGAGATCATGAGACTGGTCGTGATTGACAAGTTTCTGATAGATAACCCTTTGCAGGAACTAACATTACGTTAAGCAAATTGTCAGGTCCAGACTCCAAACTACAAATTGAAATTATTGTCATCCATTGATTTTTATCTTATTATGTGTTGTTTTCAGGAAGAACATGAAAATGTCGAGAAAAACAAGGGTGGATCCAGAATCTAAAATCACATGGGAAGAGTACAATCTATGAAATTCACATCTCATGTATGGCCATAATTGTCAAAGATCGATGCTACTACGTTCCCCCAAAAAAAAAAAAAAGATCGATGCTACTACATTGTATGTGCTTTGTTTAATAGTCATTGTGTCATCATTTAAGCTATATAGGTATAGTCTACTGGTAAAACAATGATTCACGTGCGTCCATTGGTGCTACGTACAGTTGTATGTTGTTGGATTAATTACAACAGAACTCAATGTTAACATTATGTTTCATGTAAATTTGTAAATTAATATTTACATGCACCATAGCTCACTACAGAAACCCCATATATGCTTGCAGTGTGACTATGTAATACCATGAAATTGCAGCTAGATTGTGTAATCATTAATATAAGAAATTGTTTATTTTCACTTTTCATTTTCCTAATCGATCTCCTATTTGAGGTTGGATGTACAGGTTTCATATATAAATCAGTAACCGAGATAGATGACATGGCAAGCCAGATTATCATGATCTGATGAACTGTTGCTAGACATCCCCTGCATCTAAACCAGACATCCTTAGTCAAAAGCATGGTTGGAGCTACAAGCATGCTGCTCTTGCCGCAAGCGCAAGCTTTTGGTGAATGAGGAGATCTCTGTCTATATTGTTGGCATGTCACTACTAAGCTGCAGGTATGCCACTTTGCTCACTCATATTACCATGAATCTATGTCAATCTCTACCATGTATTTTTTGGTCATACACATATGGAAAATTAAAGTAAAGAACAAATTCATCCCATGTTTATACATAAATCATACCATGTTAATTAATACGAAAATTAAAGGATCGATATAATATATAATAATACAAGACGACCTATATACCCAAAAAAAGGTGCATTAGAAGGAAATTAAAAGAATGCTAATCCTGATATATTGCTATATTTTGTTAGCACGTAGGAGTAGAGTTTAATATTTTTTAAAAAAATTATGTAATACTTTGCAACCAGCGAGGACATCTTATTTAAATTGCATTATCAATATGTTATTTATTAATGTTGTTCATGTAAAATCCCATAAGTAAATCAAGTAAAACTTCCAAAAGTAGTGTATAGCTATATAAAATATTTATATTAACCAAAAATTAACAGACCCTCCATGTTAAATTCTCACCAGATGCATTAGAAAATAACAAATGTTAGAAATTGACACAATAATCAGAAACATCGAGCTTTTCAATTGGTAGAGTCCAACAATCATCCTGACAAAACATCGCATCTATTTTTTAATAAAAATATGACACCTACCATTATCAAGAATGCATACAATGACTCTCTAATTTTTTGCTTCTAAACTACCATATATGTCATTACTCAAAATAATTTGAAACTAATCAACTAAATCTATATTTAAATTAACCACTTCCTTGATTATGAAAGATAATTCGAAATAACTCCACTTTGCACCTCAACTATATACCTCATTGATGACAAAAGATAATTTAAAAATAACCATCTAATAGTTTATTTTAAAAAAATTCCACATTGGCATTAATTAGAAAAGATAATGCAAAGTAACCCCAAATGTTTGCATACAAACTACGCACACATGCAATTATGAAGTAAAAATGAAAAATATAATTACATTATCACACTTAGTATGTACCAAAAAATTACTTGCACGAAAAAATAATTTAATACCCATAAAATATGTGGTATGTACTCTAAATTCCACACTTCTACAATTGTAAAATTAATAGTAAGCATGATAATATGTCCCACACCATGTCGATCATCTAAGCATATGCACATTAGGATAAATATTTATTTTAATAGTTTATAATGTGTGTAAAAATGTTCATAAAAAAGGTGTGTAGAAAAGTTCCCTACAAAACCACATAGCAAAGCTACGAATAATTAACTTTAAGTAATATTAATAATCATTGATAGTTATTCTTAGTAGCTTTATAAATTTTGGCTAAAATGTATTTAGTTTTAAGCATTCAATATTTTATAAGATAATGTTACTACAAATAAAATTATGTGTTAGTGTCGTGGTGCAAGCTGAAACTACTATTTATGCAATAAGAAACGAGAGAATAACCTAGAACTTAGAACCTTTTTCAATGAAATATAAGATGAAAAATTGTTAATAAAGTATAAATACTCAATATAATTGAAATTAAATATAGCTTGATGATGGAAGGCAAAGGTATGGAATAGTAGCACATATAACATAATCTTAGATATCCACTAAATAACGATTCGTACAAATTGTAAATAGTAAAATAGAGGACTCCATTGAAGCATCTAGGTTAACTATGAGGACCATTAGAAAAAAAAAGATAATATCTAGAAATCCTCACAAAAAGTTAGAAGCATCCGACTACCAATTTTGAAGTAATAACGATAGGATCCATGCTATTTCCTAAATAATTATCCACTTCTGAATGTGTAAATCATTTTAAGGTAACCCAAGAATATTTAAACTACAAACTTAAGCCATTAAATACATAGTATATGCAACCCCTTAAATTTACATGATAATTACCACTTCTCACATTATTAAATCTATATCAAAATTAACAATATATTATTGCCAAAAATATCTAAATAGGCATAAAGCATATAAATGTTCCACATTATGCACACCTATAAATGGTCATATAACAAAAATTGATTAAAGTAGCACATCAAACAATTATGCATAAGTGAGGGATAAATATATATGTTACGTTTTCAGCAATCATGGAAAAGATTTCCAACGCTAATGATACTAACAAATTATTTAGAATCAATAATAACCATGACATATGATTTAAAAAATATATAATTTAGGTAATTTGTGAATTTTATCTAGAATATTTTATTAATACTAATGTTCCACATTATGTACACCTATAAATGGTCATATAACAAAATTTGATTAAAGTACATGCACATCAATAAATGGTCATATAACAAAAATTTGATTAAAGTACATGCACATCAAATAATTATGCATAAGTGAGGGATAAATATATATGTCACGTTTTAGCAATCATGGAAAAAGATTTCCTACACTAAAGATACTAACAAATTATTTAGAATCAATAATAACCATGACATATGATTTTAAAAAATATAATTTAGGTAATTTACACACTTTAGCTATAATATTTTCCATATATCTATTAATACTATAATCGTTTCTGCATAAATAACTCTTTGTTAATAAAATTTGAACGTCTTGACAAGTGTGGAGGATAGTGTGGCGACTATA